>CM035134.1:1200000-1800000 GCA_020205605.1 Panax ginseng | reverse complement strand
TTACATGTACGTAAACAACTGAAGAACCAAACAAGTACCTCTTTTTCCTTCAATAAAGCTGCATAATTGACTGCTAATGCCTTAATTTCAGCTTCAGATTCCTGAAGCTTCTTGATTTCAGCTTTGTAGTGCTCTATCTGCAACACCATACAAAATTTAATATCTCAAAACTGAGAACTTGTCGACCAGTATTACCTAGAAGATTGAAAAAGTAAACGAGCAATTTCAAGAGAACCACACTAACAGCAACTGAATTGTAATTTGTATGAGATGAAACTTTTTAATACCATGGCCCAATGAAAGAGTATGCGTATACCTTAAGAATAAAAGGTTAGAGAGGGAGGAGAAAAGAAAAAAACATGGAAATAACTTTTCCATTGAAGAAATAAGACTAACTAGCCTAACAAATTGATGTGGCAGAATAAGATATGAGTTAATAAGTTGTACCCATTCTTTCATGCTGCAGTACTATTAGTTTTTCTTCTTTTGTTTATCGAGTGAAGTTGTATAGCTGAGTTTAGAGTTTATTAGATGGAGATTTAATTTATTAGTGATTAGTGTTTAATTTTCTAATAAATAGCAGCCGTTGAAGTTTAGTGTCCGAATTCTTCAAAGATAGCTATAATTTTGCTCATTCAGCACCCCTTTTATCCCCCATGCTGCTAGTGGCCCCAAAATGCACTTCCATAAAAAAGTACTAAATAATAGACATCCTTAGAAAAACAAAATTATATCATAGTAATTGCACTTAACAAGAACACAGTTCACAACTCCCTACATCAAGTCATTAACAACTCTTAGGAACCAACTAAAGTAAATGTATAAATGGAATATCAAATTTACTCAACTTTGATGAACTCAACACACCTAATAAAAGAGAAGCAAGTTTGGCACATGGAACAACCTTATATCTAAAATGCAAACATAAATCAAAGCAATAGCAATGCATCCACATAACATATAAGTATATATAAAAAATACTAATTGAGCTCATGAACACAGTTATTGAAATCACAAACGGTAATTGACAAACAATGCCTACGCGCCTAGTGCATACAATACGATTCCAGATGTATTAAACAATACAGTGGGATAGATTTGCAAAATTTTCAGCTAATAGCAAAAGTTCAGAAACCAAATTGACAGAAATTTGCTCATAGAACCACTTGTCTAAAATACATAACATAAATCAAATCAACAACAATGTATACATATAAAAATGGAGAGAGAGAGGAGATTTGAACATACTTCATAATTGCGAGCTGAGTCGACACCATTGGAAAGAGGAGAATTCGAAAACGGAACGGAACGATCAAAACTGTGAGAAAATATCCGATTAGAGATTGGAGAATCATCTCTATCACGTGAATCATAGATCGACGATTCTTCATCATCGTCTTCGTCATGAACATCTTGCGCGATTTTATTGAGGTTCTCTTTCAAATTCGCTAGAGTTGTACTCCACATACTTGGATTCAAATCCACAAAAACTCAAAAATTATATACTTCACACATAAATTTAAAGGTGAAATTTATCAAAATTGAATTAATTTTGGTGAGGGACTGAAGGGAGTATCGATTCACGTACCAACTTGAAGGAAGATCAATTAAGTATTTTTATTTTAGTTTTTTGTTGGTAGATCTGGAAATAAAATTAAGACGTTTTTTTTTATTTATTCATTCATTAAATAAGCGAAAGTTTAATGGTACAATAGTAACACGTCAAAGTTTTGGGCCGTTGATATTATGGGTCGTCAATAACTTCTAATTCTTTTTGGAGTATGTGAGATGTTACCAAGTAAATGGATTTTTAGAGCTTAGACCAGATTTACTTGGGCTGGGTATACAATTATAAGATTTTAGTTTGGGCCTCAAAACATATGCGTAAGTTCATCCACTCTTTGGTCTTTAAATTACTTTTTTTTTCGTCCTTAGAATGTGGGTCTCGTAGTTCCAATTAAGGATGTACAATAAATCAAATACTTCATACTCGATTTGTACTCAGCTTGATTTAGGGGTGTTAGTCGAGCAGAGTAGTTCGATACTTGACTCGAGATCGATTCAAAAATATGATCCAAAACTCGAATTCGAAGTTGATTCGAGTCGAATATGATCCATACTCGGTTTCTGTTTAATGATACATGAGTCGAACTCGAGTATACCAGTATTCGCTCAGATTAGGGTTCGAGTATTTCATTTTTTCTCGATACCTACTCGATGAATCATATTCGAATATTGGTCTAATTCATACTAATAAGCTAAATATGTGATATTTGTATCAATCTTTATAATTTATAAAGTATAGTATTAAATTGTGTAAGATTGTACTTGAATAAATCAATTAATTGATTGTCAATTCGTATTACATGTAAGACCCCAACTTTTATGAATAAAGATGAATTTTCTATAATTATTATTTTTGAATGAATTTGATATAATATTATAGTTGTGGGTAATATTTAGAAATTTTACAAAGTACGCAAGTTGTTTATAATATTCGATTGGTGGGGAATATTCATTTTAAAGAGGGAATATTAGATTTACTCAAGACAATCATTGGTAGAACCCTACAACGAAATTATTGTTGGATTGAGAAAACGATAAAAATATTTTATGAAAATAACGGCAGAAGTTTTATCGTTAACTATCAAACACCCAATGTTAAAAGTACAGGAATACACGTGGTTCGCATAATAAAGACATCGTATTAATTATTGATGCTTACGTGAGAAGTCACCGCTTTTGTTCAATTATTGCCTCAAGAATTCTTTGCGATAAGATCTCACGTTATTTGATTCAATTATTGTCAATATTTTATATATTATTAAATCAATAATTGAGATAACAAAGTTGTTAATATTATTATTTGCATTATTAACGATGTCTAGAAGTTCTGCCAATGAGAGGTTTGGTCACCTAATTGCGCGCCAATAAGGAGAAATTCTTATTGAAAAGCCTCCTCTTTCTTGGGAACGACTTGGTCGATTAATAATGTGAATTATGATAATGATGATAAAGTTTTGTTTTATTAGTATTATTAATGTAATAAAACAGAAATACTTTTTATATAAAATAGAATACTTTTATAAAGTTATTCGTTTTATTAGGTTAATAGTAAAATCTTTTTATATAAAACAAAATACTTTTATAAATTTATCTGTTTTATTAGACAATAATTAGAATATATTATATTTTATTATGCATAGTGTTTGCATAGTGCATGCATAGTGTTTGTATAGTAAATTAGATTATAAATAGAATATATTATATTTTATTGTAAACCAATCTGGACCGTCCGTTTAAAAGTAAATCAATCTGGACCGTTCATGGATTGGTTACTATTCAGTCTATTATTCTATAAATAGAGTTCATTCCTTCATTATTTCTTACGAATTCACTGAAACTCTAGAGAGAGAAACTGTAGAGAGAATTCTTCTTCTATAATCTTGAACGTTTTTCTTTAGCGTTTAAGAAAGCTTTGAGCGTAGTGCAAGTTTCTTCAAGTATATCCCCGCCTCTACCGTCTGAAAGTACTTTCTTCTTTATAAGGTAAGGGTATTTTTTTTTCATATTCATGAAGAGAACTTCGTTATTCTAGTCTTTATTATTCGTTAAAATAACTTGTAGATATGCTTGCTACCCTATACTTGTTGAAATTCTTTCGTTATTCCATTATTTATTATTCTCTTTGAAATAACTCAGAAGACCCCAAATTATTAATAAATGAAATTTATTTTTCTCTATTTATTATTTTGAAATAGTAAGGGTTGATTTGATTAATGTGGATAGTTATGGGTAAAATACGCAAAATATTTCGAATAAGCAAGTGGTGATATAATATTCATTATCATTCGGAGAATATTCGTTTAGTCGTGGAATATTCAGATCGTTTGGGAATATTCGCACGACGACAGCAAGCCCATGTGTGGGCCCCATAACGAAAAAAGCGATTGGAGGAAGAAAACGACAAAAATAAGTTGTTTAAAAATAATCTACAGTAGTTGTTACAGATTACATCGTTGGAATACCCGTTGGTTAAAACACATGAATACGCGTTATCGCACAAGAAGACACCAGATTGCACCAATTATTGATTTTTACGTAAGAAGGCACTACTCAATAATGATTACAGAATTATCGCTCAAGATTTTATTTTATTGATTCAATAATTGTCTGCGTTGATATTTTATATTGTTGTTGTTTCAATAATTGTCATTACACAAGATTTTTCATTATCGAACCAATAATTCATATTATCTCAATAATATTATTAGATAACATTATTGGCAATGTCTAGAAAGTTACATCTAAGGAGAGGTTTGGTCACCTAATCAAGGCCCAAGAAGGAGAAATTTTATGGAAAGTTCTCTTCAGGGAACTACCGTTGTCAATATTGTGATTCTCGTAATATTATTTGTGAATAATTAATTATTGATTCATATGATGAGGAAAATATTGATTTTATGTGGATATAGATGGAGAAAATTATTATAGTGACAATTGTTGAAAATTAATATTTTATTTTTTCGATAAAATAATTCATTTAAATATATTATTTTAATAATATATTAACGATGATATTTTTATGATGAATGTGGGATATATGAGTATATGTGGAGGAGGAGTATTTTTGTTACCAAAAATGTTTAAAACATGTTAAACATGTCGGTGGACCTCATTTATCGATCGAAATTTGATTATACCGTAAAATCGCCTTCGTTTTCGGATTTTGGCCAATTTCTGTTTGGAATTTGGAAAACTTTCTTCTGTAAAATTGTAGAGAATTGAATTTCCTATAAAAACTCTCGAGATTTGAATTTTCTGATAAAAGGACTATTTATTATGAATTATTGAAGTTCAAGTTCAAATAATTGATTTTGGAAGTTTAAAATATTTAAAATAAGAAAAACATTTTTTGGGGTCTAACATGTGATTTGAATGGGTTGAATTCTAGATTTTCAGATTCAAGAATGGCGAGAGAATTTTGATATATATATATATATTAATATTATATTAAATTTTCTGCTTTGGTGTTCTAAGCAATTTCTATAAATAAGTGCTTAGTTAGAATTGAAAATCACATTTAAACTCAAGTTTTCTCTCTATATTATCGAGTTTATTCTTGTGAGTATTTTGAGTATATACTTTGAGTATTGCTATCTGGTGCAAGTTCAAGTCATAGCCTTTATATCCTGTTTCAACTGTAAGTATTGTCTTTCGAGGTAAGTGGATGTTATTTTCTTCTCAAATGATATTATTTCTTCAATATCATTATGTCAAATATTGGTTGGAACTTTTATCAAATTTGGAATTTTTTCATGTCGGGGTTACTATTTATGAGTTACTATTCATGAGTTACTATTCACGAAGTTACTATTCACGAGTACTATTATTCACTTAAGCGTGAAGATGTTTTTGTGAAATTTCTATCTTTTGGTGCCTGAGTTACTATTCACGATACAAGACTATTCACGATACTTACATTATTCACTTAATACTAAGACTATTCAACGAAAAATGAAATTTCTTCTTTTTGTCCAAAATATCTATTATGGATACTAGCTTTGATTGTATCCATGTTTTGATCATTCTTGAATTTTACACCACTATGATTATTTTTGAGGTATTTTGGACGTGGATAAAAAACAAAGTACTTAATCCTTAATCCTTAATCCTTGTCATTTTGTTTCATTGGATTCGCTTTTTAAAAAAAAATATTTTCATCATCCTCGGCCTTAAATGATGATATTATTGAATATCTTTGGCCCAGTAGTATAAAAGATGAATGATTTATGATGAATATCTTTGGCCAAGAGTGCAAAGATGAATGATTTCGATGAATATCTTTGGGCCTAGTCAGCAGCAAAGATGAATGATTTTCGATGAATATCTTTGGCCCGTAGTGTAAAAGATGAATGAAAGTGTTTAGATGAACATGACTAATGGTGAATGTCCTCGCCTCAGAATGCAAGGATGAATATTTGATCCCGTATATATATTGATTGATGTTACAGGATAAAATAGACGATAAACTTTAAAATTCATACATGTAAGATAGTAGTTTGCATTCTCTACTTAACTCTTCTAATGAATTATTATTTTCACTGCTAATATTGATTTAAAACTTGTTGTCTATTGTATTCTATTATATTTTTTTCCTCATTGAAGACTAACGATAATTTGTTGTATATTATCTTAGTCATAATATTCTTTTATCGGTTAATCGAGCTCACCCTTTTCCTTTTTGTTCCATTTTTCTTCTCGAGGAGGCGAGAATATAAGCGAAAGTACGTAGTGGGGTATGGAATGAAAGTTCTAGTAGGAGAGTTGTTTAGTAGTCCTCACCATTGTTGTAAAATAATGTATCAATAATTATGATGAGGATTTATTTGTATGTGGATATTGCTCAGATGGCAATATCTCGTATTTAAACTCACAGCTTTACTATTGTAATAATAAAGTCAGAAGTTGTTTTCGCACTGCGTATGTATAAACTAACGTAATGGGTGATGTAGACCTATTTTGGGGGTGTCACAGCTTGGTATCGAGCTTAGGGATATGATATTCATGAGATCGGGGAATAGAACTAGGAGGGGAGAGACGAGTAAATCCTTCGCTAAGGTGTCCTACCTAAGCTTATTTGATAGTCGGCACAAGATATAGGGATATTATGTGATATATTGATTTTCTTAATTAACCCTTATTTTATGAAGATTTGAGAATGTCGATCGAGAATATTAACAATGGAAATGAGACCGTGGAGACGCACGTACTCACCAACGAGGAGAACGTGCAGTAACAGTCGGGCAATGTACCTCCCGTAAACAACACCACCGAAAGCAGACGATAAACGACGGATGTTTAGAAGCTTTTTGCAGATTCATGCAAAATCGACGAGTGAGACTCGTGTTCAAAACACAGGAGAAATGATAAGAATTCACGGGTTGTCACAACCAAGCAGATTCAAAGAGTTGGGACCACCGAATTTAAGTGGAAAGCCGATCCGATCATGGCGGAAACACGGGTCAAACAAATCACCAAGATATTCGATGTCTTGGGATGCACGGAGAACAGAAGGTTCCATTCGCCACCTTTATGTTTCTGTGGGCGAAGCAGATCATACTGGTGGGAGTCTCGTGAAGCGATTCCATCCACCAAGGCCAAAGATGTCTTGGGGGAGACGCTTTCAGAAACTATTTAATGACAAATACTTTTCGAAAGTGTTCGCTATATGAAGGAAGTGGAGTTTATTAGACCGAGAGTAACAACACGATTTTGTCTCAAAGATGAGGCGGTAAGTTCATGAGTTGTCCAGTTTGCACCTCATTTGGTGGAAAATGAGGAACGAATGACGCAGATGTTTTTGAGGGTCTAAAACCCGAGATTCGACAATATCTTATCTCTCATAAATTTTCTTTATATTCAGATGTTCAAAATAGGCTCAATTATTAGAAAGCGTGATAACGAGTATGTTCAACCGAGGACCACAACTGTGGTCATATCGGTGATGTTGATCATCAAAACGATGATAACCAATGGGGAGGAAAGAATACGGACAAAGGCCAGAACCACACTGGGTGGTAATCGTGGGCCATGATAATAGGAGAGGTGACTCAAGTGGACATTTCAAGAAGAGAAGGTTCAACAATAACCATGTGAAGACGTCGCGCCAAAGAAGAATCGGTTCCAAGGGAGGAGAACGACCACCCCATTATATGCTATAAATGCGGAAAGAGGGACATATCACCAAACCGCCCACAACAGTTCCATGTATGCTATAATTGTGGAAAGGAAGGATATATATCTCGAGAGTGTACAGAAGCGAAACCAAGTCCAATGGGATGGTGACTCAAAAGGATGTCCCAGTAAAAGTCAAAGTCACGGTTCTTGAAGAGCGTTTGTCGTGGACCGATCAAAATGCGAGGAACCCGAACGAGTTTAGCACGGGTTAGTTAATTATAAATTCTTGCTAAGTTTATACCTTACTAGATACCCTGGATTCTACCCATTTTTTATCTCTTCGTTTGCGCCAACGCTTGAATTTGACTACGGAGAAATTAGACTTTTACCTATCTCGTGGAGACTCTGCTAAGAGAAACTTTTATTACATCCGTTGTTTAGAAATCTTGATTGATTCAGTTGGCACTATCACATTACCGTTAACCTTATTTCTATAGAGATATTTGTTTTTGATGTGATTTTAAGGTTAACTACTCATCATGCCAAAATTGATTGCTTTTGTAAGGTGTTAGTTTTCATATTCTTAAGCAACCGTTATTCAATTCAAGCAACCAAACCATTGAAGTCAAACTCTTTCATATTAAATTATAAAGCCATTTGTTTATTGAAAACTAATGTCAAGCTTTCTTAGTCCATGTTATGGATTTGAATAAAGACACGCCGATTTGAATAATATTCATGTTGTTATTGATTTTTCCCGACGATTTTCAAGAATTTCTCGCCTACTCCCGAAAGCGTGATATTGAATTTGTATCGACTTTAAATCCCAGACAAAACCCATTTCTAAAATCTCATATCGAATGGCTCCTATTGAACTTCGTGGAGTTAAAACCCAACTGTAGAAGTTGATACCGAGCCTCTATCCGGTGACTTCCTTTGTGGAATGCTGAAGCCGCACTCTCCGTAGAGGATGCCATATTCGTGTGATAAGTAAACCGATAGGTGTCATTGTAATGTGTTATCCAAGGTTGGGATATGAGTCACGAGTTGAGAACAACCTAAGTTTTCAGAATCGAAATATGTAGCTTTCAGGCTTAGTTGGTTATTATCGGAGATTCGTTGAAGGATATTCTCGAATCGCTATTCCATTAACGCAAATTGACTCAGAGAGATACAAAATTCGAATGGAGCAAAGAATGTGGGAAGAGCTTCAAGGACTCAAGAGAGACTCATTTCAAAGACATGTGTTCGACCATGCCATCTTGGAAAAGTTTAACGTGGTAGCCGACGTGTTGAGTAGAAGATCGATATACAAAGACGAAAGTACGATATTGTCAAAAACTAATTTCAGATAATTTACAAATAATAGAGATGGAGATGAAAACTCTAGGTACCCACGTGATGATATACGAGTATAATCGATTTTAATCGATAAAGTTAAAGTCGTTTCAAGCTACACACCGAAATGATGAATTTGAAGAAGGAGGTGCAAGAAGTTGTTATTTTAAAAGCGAGAATCGGTGGAGTGAGGAAAACTCAAACCTTCGATTTATTAATCCATTTGAAATTCTCGATCGAATAGGAACCGTGGGGCCTATAGACTCGCTTTTACCGCCAAGTATGACGACGCGTGTTCATAACGCTTTTCACGATCGATGTTACGTAAATATGTGGACGAATTCAACCACGTCATTGAAGTTAGAACCGGACAAGATAACCAAGACTTAACATACGAGAGGTATTGCACAAGATCTTGGATAGAAAGAACACACGTCCTATGTACCAAGGTTATACCACAAGTTAAAGTTTTGTGGAGAAACCATGCTATTGAGGAAATGACTGGGAGTTGGAAACGGAAATGAAAGCGAGGTATTCTCATCTTTTCAAACACTGTGTACGCACGTCAATTTCGAGGACGAAATTTCATAAGGAGGGAGGTCAGAAGACCCCAAATTATTAATAAATGAAATTTATTTTTCTATTTATTATTTTGAAATAGTAAGGGTTGATTTGATTAATGTGGATAGTTATGGGTAAAATACGCAAATATTTGAATAAGTTAAAGTGGTGATATAATATTCATTATTATTTGAGAATATTCGTTTGGTCGTGGAATATTAAATCGATTGTGGGAATATTAAATACGACCGCAAGCAACCATGTGTGGGCCCCATAACTGAAAGCGATCGAGGAAGAAAACGACAAAAATAAGTTGTTTAAAAATAACGACGTAGTTGTTACCGCTTTAATCGTTTGAATACCCGGTGGTTAAAACACAAGAATGTACGCCGTTATCGCACAAGAAGACACCGTGATTGCACCAATTATTGATTTTTACGTAAGAAGGGCACTACTCAATAATGGTTCTGATGAATTATCGCTCAAAGATTTTATTTTATTGATTCAATAATTGTCATGCGTTGATATTTTATATTGCTGTTGTTTCAATAATTGTCATTACACAGTATTTTTCATTATCGAACCAATAATTCATATTATCTGAATAATATTATTAGATAACATTATTGGCAATGTCTAGAAAGTTCTGTCTAAGGAGAGGTTTGGTCACCTAATTGCGCTGCCAAGAAGAAGGAGAAATTCTTATGGGAAAGCCCCCTCTTCAGGAACTACCGGTTGTCAATATTGTGATTCTCGTAATATTATTTGTGAATAATTAATTATTGATTCATATGATGAGGAAAATATTGATTTTATGTGGATATAGATGGAGAAAATTTTTATAGTGACAATTGTTGAAAATTAATATTTTATTTTTTTGATAAAATAATTCATTTAAATATATTATTTTAATAATATATTAACGATGATATTTTTTTACGATGAATGTGAGATATATGAGTATATGTGGAGGAGGAGTATTTTTGTTACCAAAAATGTTTAAAACATGTTAAACATGTCGGTGGACCCCATTTATCGGTGAAATTTGATTATAAACCGTAAAATCGCCTGCTTGTGGATTTTGGCCAATTTACATTTGGAATTTGGAAAAACTTTCTTCTGCAATATTGTAGAGAATTAAATTTCCTATAAAAACTCGCGAGATTTGAATTTTCTAATAAAAAAACTATTTATTATGAATTATTGAAGTTTCGAAGCTCCGAAATAATTGATTTTTGGAAGTTTAAAATATTTAAAATAAGAAAAACGTTTTTTGGGGTCTAACATGTGATTTGAATGGGTTGAATTCTAGATTTTCAGATTCAAGAATGGCGTAGAGAATTTTGATATATATATATATATATATATATATTAATATTATATTAAATTTTCTGCTTTGGTGTTCTAAGCAATTTCCTATAAATAAGTGCTTAGGTTAGAATTGAAAATCACACATTAAATCAAGTTTTCTCTCTATATTATCGAAAGTGTATTCTTGTGAGTATTTTGAGTATACTTTGAGTATTGCTATACTGCATGCAAGTTCAAGTCATAGCCTATATCCTGTTTCAACTGTAAATCTTGTCTTTTCGAGGTAAGTGGATGTTATTTTCTTCTCAAATGATATTATTTCTTCAATATCATTATGTTTGAAATATTGGTTGGAACTTTTATCAAATTTGGAACTTTTTCACGCTTGGGGTTACTTATTTATGAGTTATTATTCATGAGTTCTTATTCACGAGTTACTATTCATTAAAAGTACTATTCATTTTAAGCGTGAAGATGTTTTTTGTGAAATTTCTATCTTTTGGTGTTCTGAGTTACTATTCACGATATAAGACTATTCACGATACGACATATTATTCACTTAATACTAAGACTATTCATCTAAAAATGAAATTTCTTCTTTTTGTCCAAAATATCTATTATGGATACTAGCTTTGATTGTATCCATGTTTTGATCATTCTTGAATTTTACACCACTATGATTATTTTTGAGGTATTTTGGACGTGGATAAAACAAAGTACGAATCCTTAATCCTTAATCCTTGTCATTTTGTTTCACCGGATTCGCTTTTTTAAAAAAAAATATTTTTCATCATCCTCGCCTTAAATGATGATATTATTGAATATCTTTGGCCCGTAGTACAAAGATGAATGATTTATGATGAATATCTTTGGCCAAGAAAGTGCAAAGATGAATGATTTCGATGAATATCTTTGGCTCAGTAAGTGCAAAGATGAATGATTTCGATGAATATCTTTGGCCCGTAGAGTGCAAAGATGAACAGTGTTTAGATGAACATGACTAATCAATGGTGAATGTCCTTGGCCTCGTAAAGCAAGGATGAATATTTGATCCCGATATATATTGATTGATGTTACAGGATAAAAATAGACGATGAACTTTAAAATTCATACATGAAGATAGTAGTTTGCATTCTCTACTTAACTCTTCTAATGAATTATTATTTCATGCGAATATTGATTTAAAACTTGTTGTCTATTGTATTCTATTATATTTTTCCTCATTGAAGACTAACGATAATTTGTTGTATATTATCTTAGTCATAATATTCTTTATCGGCTAGTCGAGCTCACCCTTTTCCTTTTTGTTCCATTTTTTTTCTCGTGGAGGTGAGAATATAGCGAGTACGTAGGTCTGGGTATGGAATGAAAGTTCTAGGAGAGTTGTTTAGTAGTCCTCACCATTGTTGTAAAATAATGTATCAATAATTATGATGAGGATTTATTTGTATGTGGATATTGTCAGATGGCAATATCTCGTATTTAAACTCACGCTTTACTATTGTAATAATAAAGTTGTAGTTGTTTCGCATGACCGTGTATTGACAACTCGTAATGGGTGATGTAGACCTATTTTGGGGTGTCACATAACCTCGTCCATGCCAAGTACCGCATACATGGTGAAATTCTATTGTTATTACATTCTTTATTATTCTCAATGAAATATCTCTCTGCATGCATTTTACGTGGGATCGGCTTACATTTTTTATTATTCTCGTTGGAATATCCGTCTGTATGCTTTTCTGTGGGACCTGGTTCCGTTATTTATTATTCGTTGGAATAACTGCATCATAATGGCACCGTATGCATGGTGATTTCGTTGTTATTCCATTCTTTATTATTCATTGGAATATCCCGCTTGCGTATATTACGTAAATCGACCTGGTTCCATTATTTATTGTTTCTATTGGAATAACTGTCTATGCAAGTACCGCATGCATGGTGATTTCTTTTGTTATTCCATTCTTTATTATACTCGGTTGGTTAAAGTTTTGACTTATATACTCCATGAAATTAGTGGAATATCCTCGATATTTCGTTTCATCCAAAGATCTTTCATGAAAATATTCTTCCGAGCATTCTTAAATTTTACTCTACAAAGAAGTATCATGTTGACAATTTGGACGTTATTAGTTCTAGATAAATTAATTCTTGAACTTGTTTATTGAATTCTTATATCATTGTCATCATCCTCCTGTTTATATTTTGTTGAAAGTCATCGCGGCCTCTGTAAGTGCATAGATGGACTTGGTATGATTATGACTAGGGATTATTCGGTTTAATTATGACCGTAATGTTATAAATGATGTGGTAAAAGTTCTCATTGGCCCGTAGTGCATTGATGGACAGTTGTTGGCATGATCATGACCATTGATGAATACACGAATATCCTCGCCTTAAGAAGTGTATGGATAATTTGTGGTTGTGATACTAATGAATATCCTGGCCGTAGAAAGCAGGATGATGTGGTTTATTTATTAAAATTCGAGTCCCAAATGATAAAAGTGATGAAAAACCTTTTAAATTATAGAAGATGGTAGATTTTATTCTCTACTTGACTCTTTTAATGGATTGTTTGTTCCACTGCAGTTAAACTTGATGTCTATTATAGTTTATCAGTTTAACATTGTTGAAGACTAATGATAATTTATTCTGCATTATAGCTCGCCTTTCTTTTTCATCGTTCTCTTTCAGAAATGAGAACGTAAGGAGGACTAGTCGGAGAATCTTGAGCGACGGTGGCATGATGATAGTATTAGTAGTCCTTACTATTTTTGTGACGCCCCCAAAATAGGTATATATCACCCATTCTAAATTGTCAATACATTGTACAGAAACAACTTACAACTTTATTAATACAACATAAAAACTAAGAGTTTAAATACAAATATTATTTTTTAGACAATATCTATACCCAAATAAATCCTCATCACAATTATTGATACATTATTTTACAAAAATGGTGAGGACTACTAAACAACTCTCTCTAGAACCATTATTCCATATCGCGACTGCACTCGCTACATTACATTCTCCCCGAGAAGAAAAATGGAACAAAAAGGAAAAGGGTGAGCGGAACTAGCCCAGTAAAGAACATTATGACTAAGATAATATAGAACAAATTATCGTTAGTCTTCAACAGGGAAAAATCTGATAAAATACAATAAACAACAAGTTTCAGATAAATATTCGCAGCGAAAAATAATAATTCATAGAAGAGTTACATAGAGAATGAAATCTACTATTATCTATGAATTTAAAAGTCCATCAATAGTATTTTTATCCCTGTAACATCAATCAATATATATTTTGAATCAAATATTCATCTTTGCACTACAGGCCAAAGATATTCATCAGTTGGTCATGTTCATCTCAACACCTGTTCATCTTTGCACTACGAGCCAAAGATATTCATCATAAAATCATTAATCTTTTGCACCATGTGCCAAAGATATTCAATTATATCATCATTTAGGGTGAGGATGATGAAAAATATTTTAAAGAAAAACGAATCCAATTGAAATAAAAGAATAAATATTAAGGATTCAGATCTCGGTTTATACATGTCCAAAAATACCCCATAAATAATCATAGTGGAGTAAAATTCAAGAATGATCAAAACATGGATACAATCAAAGCTAGTATCCACAATAGATATTTTGGACTTAAAAGGAAAATTTTCATTTTTCAATAAACAAAGGTCAGATTCAGTAAATAAAGTCAGATACATGAATAAGGTCATATACGTGAATAAGAACCTACATAACACAAAAAGTTCCAAATTTGATTAAAATTTTGATCAATACTTCCAGATAATGATATTGGAAGAAATAATATCATTTTAAAAATTAATATCCCTTACCTCGAAAAAGAATAAGACTTACAAAAAACACTGGGATATAAGCTATGACTTGAACTCGCACCAGATAAAGAACACTCAAAGTATTAAAATACTCACAAGAATACGCTTCAATATATCGAGAGAGAGAAAAGAGAAAACTTTAGCCGGTGTAATTTTCAATTCTAACCTAAGCACCCTATTTATAGGAAAATACTTAGAACACCAAAGCAGAAAATTTAATAAATTAATAATATATTTAACAAAATTTCCTACGCACACTAGATTTGCCCAAAAACTTCAGCCACCATGTGGGCTCACCTCACCAAACTTAAAAAAAAACGTTTTTGTTAATATAAATATTTAAAACTTCCAAAAATCAATTATTTCAGAACTTCAGAACTTCAATAATTCATAATAAATAGCCCACATGTCAGAAAAATTCGAACCACATGTCTTTCATAGTAAATTTCATTTTCTACAACTTTACAGAAGAAAGTTTTTTCAAATTCCAAACAGAAATTGACCGAAATCCACAAACGGGTGATTTTATAGGCTATAATCAAATTTCAGTCAAGAAATGGGCCCACAGACATGCTTAACATGTGACGCCCCCAAAATAGGTCCATTCCATCCAACCCATTCTGAGTCGCCAAATACATGGTACAGAAATAACTATAACTTTATTAATACATTTGTCGTGAAAAATACGATACAACATATATCTTGTGAGTTTAAATACAATTATTGTCTTTCAGACAATATACATACTCAAATAAATCCTCATCACAATTATTTATACATTATTTTACAAAAATGGTGAGGACTACTAAACAACTCTCTCTATAACCATCATTCCATACCCCGACGTGCACTCTTCGCTACATTCTCGCCTCCCGAGAAGAAAAATGGAACAAAAAGAAAAGGGTGAGCTCAACTAGCCTAATAAAGAATATTATGACTAAGATAATATACAACAAATTATCGTTAGTCTCCAACAGGGAAAAATCTAATAGAATACAATAGACAACCAGTTTTAAATCAATCTTCGCAAGGAAATAATAATTCATTAGAAGAGTTAAGTAGAGAATGCAACTACTATCTTCTATATATGAATTTAAAAGTTCATCGTCGATTTTTTATCCCTGTAACATCAATCAATATATATCTTGAATCAAATATTCATCTTTGCACTACAGGACAAAGATATTCATCATTGGTCATGTTCATCTAAACACTGTTCATCTTTGCGCGGACGGCCAAAGATATTAATCGATCAATATGTTCATCTCAACACTGCTCATCTTTGCACTGACCACGCCAAAGATATTCATCAAGAAATCATTCATCTTTGCACTACTGAGCCAAAGATATTCAGTAATATCATCATTTAGGACTGAGGATGATGATAAATATTTTAAAGGAAACGAATCCAGTGAAACAAAAGAACAAATATTAAGGATTCGTATTTTAAACAATCCAAGTTTAAATATACTCATAAGTAATCAGAGTGGAGTAAAATTTAAGAATGATCAAAACATGGATACAATCAAAGCTAGTATCCATAATCGATATTTTGGACAAAAAGAAGAAATTTTATTTTTCGGTGAATAGTGCCGTATTCGTGAATAGTGTTGTATACGTGAATAGTAACTCCGACACCAAAAGATAGAAATTTCATAAAAAACATCTTCACGCTTCGTGAATAGTACTCGTGAATAGTAACTCATGAATAGTAACCCCGACATGAAAAAGTTCCAAATTTGATAAAAATATCCAACCAATATTTCAGCATAATGATATTGAAGAAATAATATCATTTTCGAATAAAATAACATCCCTTACCTCGAAAGACAAGAGATTTAAATAAAAACCTGATATAGGCTATGACTTGAACTCAGACCGATATATAATACTCAAAGTATACTCAAAATACTCACAAGAATACGCTCGATAATATAGAGAGAGAAAACTTGATTTCTGGTGTGATTTTCAATTCTAACCCAAGACCCTATTTATAGGAAAATGCTTAGTAACACCAAAAGTAAAAAATTTATTAAATATTATTATATTATTATTATTATTTCTACAACTTCCTACGCCAACCTAGAATCTGATTTCAAGCAATTAAAACACATGCAAGACCCACACTCAAATCACCAAAAACGCGTTTTCATATTAAAAATATTTTAAACTTCCAAAATCAATTATTTCATAGCTTCGAAACTTCAATAATTCATAATAAATAGCCCTTTTATCAGAAAATTCGAATCTCGCGAATTTTTCTAGGAAATTCAATTCTCTACAACTTTGCAGAAGAAATTTTTTATAAATTCCAAACATAAATTGACCGAAATCCACAAACGGGCGATTTACAAGCTATAATCAAATTTCAGTCAATAAATGGGGTCCACCGACATGTTTAACATGTTTTAAACATTTATGGTAACAAAAATACTCCTCCTCCAGATATACTCATATATCCCACATTCATCGTAAAAATATCATCATTATTATATTATTAAAATATAATAATATATTTAAATGAATTATTTATCAGAAAAAGATAAAATTTCAATTTTCAACAATTGTCACATTAAAAATTTTCTCCATCTATATCCACATAAAATCAATATTTTTCTCATCATATGAATCAATAATTAATTATTCACAAATAATATTACAGAATCACAATATCGACAACCGTGCGCTTATCGGAAAGAGGGGCTTTCCAATAAGAATTTCTCCTTCTTCAAGGCAATTTAGGTGACCAAACCTCCTTGAGCGTAACTTTCTAGACATTGCCAATAATGTTATCCAATAATATTATTCAGATAATATGAATTATTGCTTCGATAATGAAAAAATACCGTGTAATGACAATTAATTGAAACAACAAAGTAATATAAAATATCAATGCAAAGAATTATTGAATCAATAAAATAAAATATTGAACAAGAATTATTTGTAATAATTATTGAGTAGTAAAGGCCTTCTTCGTAAGAATCAATAATTGGTGCAATACTGCAATATCTTCTTATTCAACAACGCCAGACAAGTGTGTTTTAACCAATAACCGGGTATTCAACAAAGATAATTCAGAATAACTTCTACAAGTTATTTATAAACAACTTATATTTGTCGTTTTTTCATTCATTCGCTTTTCAGTTATGGGGCCCATAAAAGATCAAGGCTGTCAGCATTTAATATTCCCTACAGCGATCATTAATAATATTCCACGACCAAATGAATATTCCCAAACAATAATGAATATTTTATAACCATTTGCTTATTCAAATATTTATATTTTACCCATAACTATCCACATTAATCAAATCAACCCTTACTATTTCAAAATAATAAATAGAGGAAAATAAATTTTATTTATTAATAATTTGGGGTCTTACATAACATGTTTTAAATATTTTAGTAACAAAAATACTCCTCCTCCTCCTCATATACTCATATACCCCACATTCATTGAAAAAAAATATCACCATTATTATATTATTAAAATATAATAATATATTTAAATGAATTATTTTATCAAAAAAAGATAAAATATTAATTTTTAACAATTGTCACATAAAAAAAAAAATTTCTCCATCTATATCCATATAAAATTAATATTTTCCTCATCATATAAATCAATAATTAATTATTCACAAATAATATTACGTAATCACAATCATCGACAACCGGTAGCCGCTCCAGGATGAGAGGGGGCTTTCCAATAAGGATTTCTCCTCATGGCGCACAATTAGATGACCTAACCTCTCCTTAAGCAGAACTTTCTAGACATTGCCAACAATGTTATCCAATAATATTATTAGGATAATATGAATTATTGTCTGATAATGAAAATCTTGTGTAATGACAATTTATGAAACCACAAGTAATATAAAATATCAACGCAAAGAATTATTGAATCAATAAAATAAAATACCGAATAAGTAATTCATCGTAACAATTATTGAGTAGTGCCTTTCACGTAAGAATCAATAATTGGTGCAATCTGCAGTATCTTCTTGTGTTTTAACCACCGAGTATTTTAACAAAGATTAATTGCAGAATAACTACTGCCGTTATTTATAAACAACTTATACTTGTCATTTTTTCATCCAATCGCTTTTTCCGTTATGGGGCCCACATTAAAAAAGGCTTGCATTGTAAATTTAATATTCCCCACAAGAAGAATATTCCACGACCAAACGAATATTTTATAACCACTTTGCTTATTTGAAATATTTACGTATTTTACCCATAACTATCCACATTAATCAAATCAACCCTTACTATTTCAAAATAATAAATAGAGAAAATTTAATTTCATTAATAATAAGTTGGGGTCTTACAATTCTGTTAAATAGTGTGACAATAAATATAATGAGGACTTATTCTGAGAGTGGATATTGTCTAGAAAATAATATTTGTATTAAAACTCACAGCTCTCTTGTTGTATATTAAAGATTGTATTTGTATTTTGTACCATGTATTTGGCGACTCAGAATAGGTGATGTATACCTATTTTGGGGGCGTCACATTACATTCGTTGTAATTTATTTACATAAATAAAAGTAAAAGACTTTTATATATAAACATTAGTTCAATAATCAATTTAGTATGTAGTGGTTCAGTATTAAGTAAAATGGTTCATATTCAAAACTCGATTTGAAGGCTCGTGAATAACTCGTTTTGCAAACGAGTCGAGTACTTACGAGCCGAGTAGGTCCGAGTAATGATCCGAGTCGAATCTAGCGCAAAATTAGAAATTCTTTATCGAATCCGAGATCAATTTTTTTGAGTCGAGCCGAATCTTAGCATTAGAGTGTTCATTGATATTCTACTCGTTTTCACCCCTAGTTTGATTTGAGCTCAACTTGAAATATAAATCATTTAGAGTAAATTTTAAAATTTGATAAAGTAATTGAACCTCTTCAAATTGTAAATTTTTATTGATACTCGGATCATATTCACTCGAAAAATTTAAACTATTCGGGCTCGATTCAAGATCGTACTCGACTCGATAGCTAAATGAGTCTCAACCAAATCTTATTTGATACTCAATAAATTTTATGAACTAAATATAAACAACTCAATATTTTAATCGACTCAATTCATTTACATCCGTACTTCAATTATAATTGAGGCATGTTAACCACCCAAATTCATCTCAATCCTTTAAACTATGGCATATAATGCATAAATTACTTTATTTTATTTCTTACTATATAAAAGTTAACATAAAGTTCAATTGCACAAATTAATTCACTTCATGTTCTTAAAAAAAAAGTCATTATTTTCCAAAACTTATTTGGTAACCAAGTATTCCGGGCCATTTATTTAAATGACAGTTCCAAATAGTCCAGCCAAATTGTTTAACCTAAGCCCAACTAACACGAGCTTATAAATGCAAGTTTGCCTAACAAATAATTACCTCTGGCATTTCATTCGAGTCAGATTTAGGGTTCATCTTTCTCTATGCTCTCGCCGCTCCTTTTCCAATTCATTTTTCATCTGTAATTTCACTACATTTCTTTAGTGTTTTCGGATAGCAAATGCGATGAAGAGAGCAATGGAGAAAATAGCATGATTGTGAGGTTTTTAATGAAATCTCGCAAGATGAATTCTCTACCATTGGTTCGTATTCACTGAGCAAATACTGATCAATTTATATCATATGTATGTTTTTGGTTTTTGTGAATTAATAACGGAGGACCTATGGAGGAAGTGCGGAAATTAGATGCGCTTTCGGCCAAGTTTGCCTTCGAATATCAATCGCCGGGAAATTAAGATCGCCGGATCGGAGTTTATTTCTCTCTCTCCGATTTGGTTTATTATATCTGGATCTATTTTTCATACATATTTTTCTAATTTTTTTGGTGATAAATTTAACGGAAAAAGCGAAGGTCCCAGCTGAGGGGGTGAAGTACTCTGTAAAGAGGCCTCTCTAACACTAATACACTACCTTCGCAGATTGAATATTGGCCGAATCGCAGGATTCCCCCTAGTTTTCCAGTACTGGGGAATCTTGAACCCTCGGTTATATTTACAAATATGTGTAATATTCGTGTAGATATGTTTTGAAGAATTTTGTTGGTTTAATGTTTAATGGAATTTGAATTTAGTATTCAAATTTAATAGTAAATATTCAAATTGGTTTTTAAATTTGTTATTTTTAATTTTTTTTATTAAATTCACCCAAATTGATTGAAGTTCGATTTGGAAATAAGAACTAAATATAAGAGGAAACAGGTTTGACATAAAAAACGTAAGAAATAAATTCAAAATCTAGTACATGGTAAATTTTACATTAAAAGTGTGTAATAAATTCAAAAATCTAATGCTACATCATCAATCCAATAGAAAATTTAAGGAGTTTTATAGATATTATAGAAGACAATGGATTACAAGAACAAAAAATTATATATGTGGAAGTTCAAATGGTGAAAAGCTATGGGTGAGAGGGATAATATATTTCCCTAATTAAGTATGAAAAAAAAAGATTTCTTTCAACCAAAACTTTGGTACACTTGTATTCTTACACTCTTTTGTAGTAACTTTTGACCAGCGAGAAATAGTCTTTGGCCGAAGCCAAATTTTTTTTTGATTTAATTCATTTGTTTGGAAGTAAAATAGTAAAATAGGTGGAGCATCTCTCAGGTGGAAGAATAAAATATAGTTTAGGGCTCAGATTTCAAGATTAAATATATATTTATGGGATTGTTTGGCTAGTCAAATAGATTATATCAAGGAACAAGTTTTAGTGGACTATAATTTTAAATATATTTAAATAAGAGAGTAGAAGAATGATTGGTAGACTATAATCCATTAAATATAGTAAAATATTTTAATATTATAGTCCATGAGATAATTCTTTTACTGGAAGGATTGAAAGACTATCTTATGGATTGATATCATATGGATTAAATATAATCCATAATCCGGCTTGCTGAAGATAGATTACGATTAATGTGACGATTATAATTGATTAACGATAATAGATTCTTATTGGGAAAGGTGGGTTTGGGTTTGGGTTTGGGTTTGGGTTTCGGCTCATCGGCCTCTGGAGACGGATATAAAATATACGTCCCAAATTTCTTGTCCCCCACTTTAAGACACAAGTCATTTTATTTAATTTTAAAATTAATTAGTGTTAAGTAAAAGACTAGGTGTCAAAATTTAAGTGAAGGAACAAAAAGGAACAAGAAAATTGGAAACAGAGGATCTGTTCTCTACGTTGGCTTGTTCTAGCGCATCATTCATCAAGTGGGTTTGTGTTAAGAATGTGGACTGAAGTGCAAGAATCTAATATTAAATCATACCATATGGTAGGTAAGCTATTTGTGAATTTGTGATCAAGGACAAAAGCCAAAATAAATATATATAACTCATTGTCTTCATTCTAACAGTAACACCAAGAGCCGAGCTTATATATGGCCGACAGCAGTAGTTTGGTCCCCGTATCTTTCTTGTCGACAGATTCTTTCTTTCTTGTGAATGGTGACGACCTAATGTCTTACTTATTAATCTTGAACTAATAGGCACAAGTCCGAAATTTCGGTTTTAAATGCATTACTTGAGCTCAGAATAAGGTTCAATCTATTACTTATTGCTTACGGATCACTAGTCAAATTCATCTTAAGTTTACTCAAAAGTCATGCATGACAATCAAGTGTTGAGTTGAGATCTTATATAAACCAGTTGAGGTCTTTTTTTTTTGTTGCTAATTTTCACACACACACACACACATCACTCACACATCCAAGAATCGAACCAGTGACCTCATGAAAAGCATAAGACAAGAGACGACGAAAAAAATTTGAACCACTTCTCGATTTTTCGATATTAAATCAAATACCATTTATCAAAAAATATTTAACTTGAATGGAGTGGAGTCATATTGATCATCTATCTGAGTCATCAATCTGCATTTCAAGAAGCATCAGAATGGAAGTGAGCCAAAATGTTTGTTGATAAGGGGAGGGACAGAAGAACATATAGAGGGGACAAGTGGGATGTCATGAGGGTTGGTCCCCTCAACCCTATATGTATAAGCTAGCTTCAAACTACACATACCAAATCATTGTACAAAACTACAAATTGAATAGTTAGCTGGTGGTTATAAACTTGTAGTCATTTATGGCACTGCATCTTCTTGATGAGAAGAAGAATCTATAATAAAGGATAATAATAAGAAGAAAAAAAGGGTAAGATCAAATAGAAACAAAGGGGTGATGGCATAATTTGTGGCTTTTCTGCTAGCAAATGTTGTCCATGTCCCCCTATATATTGTCTTGCTTGTTCCCTTGTGACTCTTAGACCAATAATAATAAATAAGAATTGATATTTTATT
The DNA here is from genome assembly GCA_020205605.1 of Panax ginseng. Classification (NCBI taxonomy): domain Eukaryota; kingdom Viridiplantae; phylum Streptophyta; class Magnoliopsida; order Apiales; family Araliaceae; genus Panax; species Panax ginseng. The sequence continues at coordinate 1,776,916 of CM035134.1, read as the reverse complement.
AACATTTTTGATATTTCCATGATAAAAGTGTTCTTTATAACGATTGACATGGTAACTGTCATATAATGACGATTTTTTGCTAAATATATCATCTGATAATAATTTATCGATTCCAAACAATAATACTCAATTTTTCATGGTTAACTGTGGAATGTGGTGATGGGTTAGAGTGTTCACACCAAACAAATGCAAAAGGAAACAAATTGTAGTTATTCTTTGACTAATTTATAGGTGCAATTCCAAATAATAAAAAATCATTCAATAGAATACGACAAAAACATGTCGACTCTTAGATCCAATGACATACTTCTAAATTAATACAAATAAATAAATTGATATTTGATTAATGTGTCGACTTGCAACAAAAATCGACATATTTTTGTTGTAGTACAAATCTTTTCTGATTATTTATTTATTTATTTATTTAGTTTTTGCGAGAAATTTGGAAGAAAAAAAAACATAATGTAATTCATGTAATGTCACAATCAAATTCCTAAAAATTGCAGGATCATGTGCAAACCCATATGGCGAACATGGCAGCTAAGTTGCAAAAGTTCCTCCACACAATGGCATACGTATTCATACAAAAGGACAAAAACAGAAGATAAAGCCATGACAGGGCCCTTTTAATACCCCATAAATTATATCCCACCACATAAAGGAAAATATATATATATATATATATATATATATATATATATATATATATATATATATATATATATATATATATATCATGATCCTGCAATCTTTATGACAATATTCAATAATTATTTCTACTCCTAACAATTCCTAAAGCATAACTATCTCAAAACCAGAGATTGGACAATCATCTTTCCTTTATAATATGTCTCACTATTCTAGCATTTTCAATTGTATGAAAGGAAAACGTTTTCCTTGTAACACAAATTAATTGAAATAAATATACAAATATTTTTCCGTAAAATAAAAGTTTTTTGGAAAATATTTTTTGAGGAAATAAATGGAGCCTAAATACACAAATATTTGATTCCTGATAATCCGATCGATTTCCGAAAATGCCTTTCTGTATATTCCTCATTTTCCCGGCTATTCACAGAACGTGAGAAATCATCTGCTTCCGGAAGAATTTTTTGGGAATCCTATAAGATTCGTCCGTTTGTTCTTTTTTCTGACAGATGGTCAAAACTTCATCTGAGTTTGAATCCTTTCCGTCTCATCAAATTCGGGTCTCTTTATTAGCTCCTGTTAACGCCAAGATCTTTCTCCACGTCCCAATCACGTAAGACGTCCTGATCCCGCACGACAAGAAACACAATAACATCAAAGCTTGGCTACGGTTCGGCTTGGGGATAGCTTCAAAGCGTGAGAATTAAGACGTGTTCACAAGGTTAACAATGGAGGAATATATGGTCTACAGTGTATTGAGAGAATTAAAATCTCGGTCGTGTGTATGGGAGGATATGAATAACCAATATATGAGAGAACGCATTACCTCCATACGATGATGGCTTCCTTGCTAAGTTATATTACTTTTGCTTGGATTATTGTGCCACCCACTACTACCTGACATCCCTCCGATCCGATGGACCCCGCCGACTATATCGGGTTTATCTACTTTTGGCCATCGCTTTTTCCCTCACGCGTAGGTTATGATCCCATCCACATTAATGTGGCGGGAGGATTGGTCAATGTCATGCTTTTCATCATCACAAGTCAAAGTAACAGATATTAAAATATCTAATGGGTCGATCCAATTGGTCTCGATCCCGGTCCAATAGATTTAAATAAAGTTGACACAATAAATGGGCTCAAAGAGTCCCATGGCTTAATAATAAAAGCCCAATAGATTATATTGATAAATGGGCCCAATCTATCCTAGCCCGAGATAGAGAAATATTATGACCCAACATTACCCCTAGTTTTTAGTTAAACAAAATGTTTAATGGAAAACTATATAAGATTCATGATATTTAGAATTTAATAAAGGCTCAAAAATAGGAAATAAGTGGATCATACCCACTTTTATCATATGAAGTGGAATAAGGGAGGACCTGGATAGTGGATACCTTAAAGCAATAAGCCCAATTTGATAAAGGATTTGAATCGAAGCAGATGGGCCAATAAGATAGAGATCCAACAATCGTGCCCAATCGATAAGATATTCAAAGGTCATCCAAACGTATTCCACTTTAATTCCCATTATTATCGACATTAAATGCGCTACTCATTCATGCAGAATCGTCAAGATAAAAGGTAAACCTCACCAAAATTGACGGTTTTACCTCATCGATTTGAAATTGAACCTTTGAGCTTTCTTCCTTCTCTCGGAAAAACCTCTCTTTAGCTTTCACAAACTTAACAATGGTGAATCCAAGCCAAAACCCTTCAAATTCTTCTCGATCAAACCACAACCAAGAGGGGTTCAAGTGCCAATCCACCATCTCCCACCATTTCTTCAAGGATGGGGAACAATTTCCTCATGCCAACATCACCTCCACCGCTTCGAATCCGAATCGCGAATCCTCCGGATTCTAGATCATGTTCCGGATAACTTATATGAGGGCTCCATCCACGAGGAGGCGAATGTACCAAATGACAGAGACGGATGGGTCGCCATGCCGACTACTCACTGGAAAAGGGGTTCGCCACCCTCCACGCCCATAATTACCTCTCCAGGGTTTATTGGAGTAGCTTTACATGAACCTGGTGCCCAACTCCTATATCCATATATTGGCGTTCATCATGCACATGAACTAGGGGTTACCCCTCTGTTGATCTCTTCTTTACCCTCTTCCTATTTGGCAGATCCCGAGAACGAGGGTTCAAAATCTTTGAGCTGAAACGGTCCCCACGCCCAAACTCGAAATTCGAGAAGAGGCCCTAATGAAAGCACCCTCGAAAGCAACAAAGGATGGCATGAGAAATGGTTCTTCGTCATTGGTCCCGAATCTCTTCCCTTCCCGATTGGACCACTTGGAGCAGATCTCACGACTTTGGTGACATCCCCGAGGGGCGCGTGAGGAGATGGGCGACTTCATGAATAAGATCCCTCTCAAGAGTGGAGCTTCACTTTCATCGACCAAGCAAGCATGGTTGTATGACCATAAACGTAAGTCTTGGACCATTCTGCGTGATATAATTTTTGAAATGTTTATGTGGTACTAATTTTAACTTGTGATTATTTGCGAGTGTCTTTGATCAAACCAACTTCCTAAGTAAAAGACTTGGAAGATTTCTTGGCGGGGAGGATTAACGATGCAAATGAAGAACTCCCTAATGAGGAGCCTTCCGAATCGAACCTCCCGCCTCGAGCCAACAACAACTCCCGCCGGGATGATGACCCGAAGTCGATAATCCTATCATCCCAGGCGGTCCTCCGACCTCGCATGAAGGAAGAAGAAGCGCCAAAAGGGCCGAGGACTCCTCATGAGATAAATCACGAAAGCGACGAGAGGTACTTGGGAGGTAAACCCCAAACGATTCCTTCAATGAACCCACAACAACCTCTGAACCAACCCTACCAACTTCAACCAATTCTACCAACTTCAACCAATTCTACCAACTTCCTCGAACCAAATCTAAGAAAGAGAGTCTCTCGACATTCCTCCACACGATCGGGCGAAAGTCCTTCGTCTTTAAAAATTGAGAAGCAAAATAATTCCTCTTCATCGCCGATTTAACTCGCGTTCCCCTCCTTCAACATCCAACCCATTAAATGAAACCCCAACACCTAGGTTTTGAAGAAGTGGGCAAACCCTTCTCCGTCCGAAAAAGCGAATTTCGGACGGTCAAATTTTCGAGTTCGACTTCAACCTTCTTCAACTCCCGAGCCAATGCCACCGATCACCTTCTCCAGAGGCAATGCATGCGGATCCTTCACCGGTTCGCGATCACTATGCCTCCTCCTCAAGGATCAATGACATCCGAATTTCAAAGACGATGCCATGGGTTCACCGATTATGTGGCCTCGGTTTAATGCCAACTTCCCCTTCAACTGTTTGAGGCCTTTGTTTCGTGAGACCGATGACCATCGGTTGAGGAACGATTCAACGGATTTGCTTTCAATGAGGCATGAAAGCTACTTGGCTAGGTAAATGACTCTTCTCTTCCTTTGCTTACTTACTTTCATACTCATACATCCGGTCGATTGAATAACATTGAACATGAACAGCAATGTCTTGTCTTGGACGTCTGCGGCCCCGGATCTCTCCAAGTGAATCCGAGGGAAGCGTTGAAGAAGGAAAATTCCTCTCACGAAATCGCCTACAGCTCGGGAAAGGACTCATCGTGAAGGCCTTCTTCATACTAATGAAGGTCTTCGGAAAAGAGTCGCCCAAAGCTAAGGGAGAAGTGAAGGCCTCCAAAGAAGAACTAAAGTCGACTAAGGCTCAAAGGCGTCTTTGAAATTGTCAACATGAACGTCGACTTAGTTCGGAGGAGTGAACCGAGGATGAATAAGATCAAGGAGTTGAAGTCCAACGCCAAAATCTTGACCAAGACGATCCGTAAGATGGAGCGGGATGAAAAGCTTCAATCGAATATACTGGCAGAAGAATTCGAAGAAGAGATCCAAGAACTCAAGGCTCTTCGGGACCTTGGGCCTCCTTTAATCGATGCTCTTTGAAAGAAATTTGTGAAGAGTATAGAACTTCAGACGAAATAAACGAAGAAATCATGAGGATTCACAAAGAAAGCTACGAGCTCGCCAAGTCTTGTCGAGGAAAGGTTGATCAAGGCTAACTTAGATCCTTACTCTTTGGACTCTTGGATGATGATGGAGCTACCAAGCACCCTTTTATGGATTGTCTTAGGTCTTATTATGAATATTTGTAGAAATTTTATGTTTATTTCCTTGTTTGTAAATGAATTTAAATATTAATGAGAAATGATTTTCTTCCTTATGACTTGATGTACTTTTTATTTTATGTCAATACTTCAATATGAATTTATATGGACAAGTATACAAAAACCCTTTCGAGGATTTAACTTCAAATGATTAAGATGTCATATAACAGATAAACATGTCATATAACAGATAAAGTGATGTTAAGGGGACGAGGCATTCTAACTCAACACTTAAATAAAATAAAGTACCAAATACTCATCTCCATTCAAGTGTGAGATCGGTCATTTGTTTACCACTCGGGATGAAACAATTATACGAAAACCAAGGTATAAGGATCAAGACATAAGGACCAAGATATAAGGATCGAGACTTAAGGACCAAGATATAAGGATCGAGATATAAGGACCAAGATATAAGGATCGAGATATAAGGATCGAGATATAAGGACCAATTGTGACCATTGACTTACCACCCTGGTAAAATCAATATAGGATCCTTCGTCTACCACTCGGGTTAGAACGACAAATGGGCTGCCATCGAATGGCCAGCGAGTCCTACCATACCTCCTTACACCACGGTGACCATAGGACAAAATAGACCGGGACCAATAAAGTGACCATTGATTTACCACCTGGTAAAATCAATATAGATCCTTCGCTCACCACTCGGGGTAGAAACGACAAATAAATTGCCATCGAATGGCCGCCGTGAGTCCTACCATACCTCCCTTACACCACGGTGACCATAGGACAAAATAGGACCGGGACTAATAGTGACCATTGATTTACCACCTGGTAAAATCAATATAGGATCCTTAAATCTACCACCGGGGTAGAACGACAAAATGGGCCGCCATCGAATGGCCAATGAGTCCTACCATACCTCCTTACACCATAAAAATGACTAGTAGGACAAAATAGACCGAGGATCGATAGTGAAAAAGTGTCTTTTATTGATAATGAACGATAATATCTGATTCAGATGAACTAACTTGATCTTTATTGAAAGTATTTCCAAGCCCGCTTGATGCTAAGTGTTTTTGATTTTGAACCATCTAATGCCCTTAACCCAGCAAAATGCCTTGTTTGGATACTTGATCACCTCATATGGTCCTTCCCGGTTTGGCATTAACTTTCCCGTATTTTGAGGTGTAGAAGCTTGACTTCTCGAGAGGAATAAGTCTCCTACTTGAATCTGCAAGTTTGACTCCTTTGTTGTAATGCTTCATTACTCTTCGTTGATAAGTTGACCAATTTAAGTAGAGCAACCTCTCTAACTTCTTCTAAGTAGATCTAAATTGGCCTTCATCCTTCGTCATTGTATATTTCTTTGTATTGGATGACCGAAGACTTGGAGATCCGATTTCGGTGAGGACTAAGGCATCGATTACCATAAAAGCCGACCGAAAGGGTGAATCTCCGGTGGTAGTCCTTGGTGTAGTCCGGTAAGCCACAACACCGAAACAGACTCCTCCGCCATCTTCCTTTAACTTCATCTAGTCTGCGGCTGATCCCGATTCAGACGTCATTCCGTTGGTCACCTCAACTTCGCCATTCGACCGTGGATGAGCCATCAAAGTCTTCTTATGTTGAATCCCCAACTCCTTTAAAAATGCTTCAAATTTTGATCCCACAAACCGACGTCCGTTGTCCGATATTAATACTCTAAGGGATCCCGGCGAAACACTACGGATTCTTTTATGAACTTCAAGCATTCTTGCTCAGTAATTAATTAAAAGAAGCCGCTTCTACCCACTTAGTCATGTAATCAATGGCAACTATGACAAAACTAACTTGACCTTTAGCTTTAAAAAGCAATGGACCCAATATATCTACCCCCATACGGTGAAGGGTATAGGAGATAAAATCGAGTATAGCTCTTCCGGATTGGTGATAATGGATCTGACCGTTGAGTTGACACTTTTCACATTTTTTGACATACTCTGTAGCTTCCTTGAAAATTGTAGGCCAATAGTATCCTTGTCAAGTACTTTGTAAGCCAAAGATTTAGCGACCATATGATCACCGCAAATGCCCTCGTGAACTTCCCAAGAGCATATTCACTTTCGGATGGGACCAGACACTTCAAGAATGGTGAAGAAAAAGGCCAATCGGTAAAGATCGCCATCAATAAGAGTAAAGTTAAAGCGCTCTTGTATTTGATCTTCTTTGCTATCATCCGATCCGAAGGAAGGACGCCATCCGCCAAATATTCGATGTAGGGGTCATCCAAAGAAGCTGATTGTTCGATTCGATACACATCACAACTCCATCTTTGAACACTCTACATTGCAGAACTTCCAAGTAAACCGATCCGTTAAAACATCTCGCATCCGTAGTAGCCAATTTTGACAATGCATCGGCGATAGAATTGTCATTACGCTCTATGCTACAGAAATTGTGATGCAAGCGAAATATCGCATTTCGGTCCTTTAACTCCGCTTAAATACTTGATCATTCGATTCCCACGAGCTTCATAGTCCCTCGATAATCGCTGACAACCAACCGAGAGTCATTGTAGATGATAAGGTTTCGGACCTCTAGACTCTTTGCCAATCGAACACCCGCTAACATCGCTTCATACTACGGCCGTTGTTGGTCGCTTTAAATCCAAATCGATGGCTCGTTGAACTTTGAACCCGTCCGGACTCGTCAAGATAATTCACGCCTTACTAACAGTTAGGGTAGAAGAACCATCTGCATATACTGGTCAAACATTCTCGATCTTCTTTGAAGAAGCGCAATCGCTTGATCGGAGGATTCAACTTCCAGTAACTTCAAGATTCGCTTCGTGAACGAACATTCTACTTATGAAATCGGCCAAAGCTTGGCCTTTGATAGCGGTCGTGGATGATATTCGATGAAAAAGCGTGACAACTCCATTGTCCACGCCGCTAACCTTCCGAAACTTCGGGCTTGCCCATCACCTTCTTCAATGGTTGATCGGTGTAGACAACCAGAGCCGACCTTGAAAATATCTGCCAAGCTTCCTACTAGCAATTATCAAAGTCAAGGCAAATTTTTCAATATTTGGATACTGGTTCAAAGATCTCGCAGGACGTGACTAACATAATAGATCGGATGTTGTCTTCCATCGATCTCCCGAACCAAAGATCGCTCCAACCATTAACGAACTTGCCGCCAGATCTGAGATATAAGGTCTCTCTTTGGAATGGGTTTCACCAATAAAGGAGCCAGGAAAGATCGCCTTTATGCTCCGGAATGCGTCTTCACAATCGAAGTCCTTTGGAACGCTTTTCGCATTCTTCTACCCTTTTAAAGTATCAAAGAAAGGAAGGCACCTCTCTGCAGATTTGGCAACGAACCTCCTTAATGTCTTTGCAATCCCGCCCTATGACGTTCGACGTCTTTGAATGGACCGAGAGTCTTCATATTAAGAATGGCTCGAATCTTCTGCGGGTTGGCCTCGATACCTTTGACTAACAAGATAACCCGAAACTTTCGCACCGAGGTAGAAAGTGCATTTGGCCGGATTAAGCCTTAGTTGACGATGGCGACGATCCGAAAGCATTCCTCTAGATCGTCAAATGACTCACGACGTGCATGCTTTTCACAATCATGTCATCAACGTATACCTCCATGTTCCTTCCAACCGCCTATCGAAGATGAAGTTCATCATTCTACGGTAAGTGGCTCCAAAGATTTATAAGGCCAAAAGTCATCTTCAGAGGGCGCATAATGCGAATCGGTGTGTAATAAACGCTGATCTTTGGGATGTCCTCTTTACGCATGGATATTTGGTGATAACTGAAAAAGCATCCATAAAGCTTAGTAATGCATACCCGAAGTGGCATCGATAAGGTCGATCAATATGGGGCGGAGGATAAAAGTCCTTCTGCAAGCTTTATTGAGGTCGGTGTAGTAAATATGAAACCCGCCATTTTCCATTCGCTTCGCACCAACACCACATTCGCCATCCATTCGGGATAATCAATTTCATAGATGAAGTCGGCGAACCAACAACTTTCTTATTTCCTCATCAATGATTTTTCGTCGCTCGCAAGCGCAAAGATCCGCCTTTTCTGCCGAATCGGCTTCTTCGAGGATTTACATTCAGTCAGTGTTTCACTATTTTCCCGCTTAACTCTGTGCATGTCCTTCCCGGTTCCCATGCAAAAATATCGCGATAAAGAAATGTAAGAACAACTCTATAAGGTTTGTCCGAAGAGATTACAGTAAGCCGAACCGATCTTCACGGTCTTGCTTCGGGCTTCCAATGATCAACTCGACCTCCTCCGTCTCTCCAAGCAGAATCACCATCGCCTCGGAACTACTTTAGAAAAGGCTCAATCTCAATTGCCATCGCGCCGCTTTTGCTGTCGACCCCCACTCCGGAGGAAATAATGAAGATTCCGATAGCATCGTCGGGCGGATCAAGTCCCCCGCCACCTCTCCTACTCCATGAGCCGTGGGAACTTGATTTTGAAATGAGGATGGAGGTCACACTTGGAAAGCGATTAAAGTAGGTCTTCCCAGATATAAGCGTTGTAAAGTGAATCAACGTGCACAACATAGAATTTACACACTATTTCGACTCGATCACGGACGACTGTCGTCAAGACAACTGGGAGTTCGATAGTCGCTACTTTTACTGGGATCATCTTTGAAGCAGATAAAGGAGCTTCTGCCCGACCTCCATTTTTCCGCACGTCGAGGTGCATCCTACGACAGCGTGGGCATACAGGATATCTCATCAAGATCCATTGTTTCATCATCACGCGCTTACGTCCACCGTGCCCACTTCATATTTGTGATCACCAAGGCCCCTCACGCGGCTCGATGGGCTCGGAAGGATAGTCGGCGTCGGTGAATGATATGAGCGATCCCGGAATGGTCTATCTCGTCAGGGGAACATCTGTCGTAGTCATGGCCGAATTCGTAAGTCCTTCTCTTCTTTCCTATCAACTTCCCCGCGGACCCACCAGTTATCACATCGATAACTCCGCCTCGGCGGCGAGATTGGAGCCCTCGAACAGGCAAATCAACAAAGACCACGGTTAACGTTCACGATTATTTACTACCACATCGCACCAACAAGCCGTCTTTAATCTTCCTCTCCACAAAGTCTTTCAAATTGCAACACTCGTTATTGTCGTGGCGGTGACGATGATAGCCACAATACTTACGAGAGTTACTTCCTGCCATTCGAGTAATTATCACGGGGTGGCTCAAAGAAAGGTTGGTTTCGATCCGATCCAAAATTATTGATCTATCGGTGTTTAGTTTGGTGTAGATCTTATTCACCTTGGTAGGAACGGAGGATGGCCGCTTCCTGCCGCCAGAATTGTTGTACTTTTTGAAGCGCCTCCGTCCGATCATTATACCCCCCGATTCTCTCTCTGCTCAACTTCGGGCTTAGAGCCACCGACTCTTTCCCCGACCCGAAAGAGGATTTTTCAGTCGTTCATAGCTTCTTCCACAACGATGTAACCTTCGCTTTGTCAAAGGCTTTTACCAAGCTCTTGGATGATTGAACATCAACTTTTCACCAACTTTTAGGACTTGACCAGATCCAATCCATTCGGAACAAACCTGACACCGAGGTCATTAAGATCGGACACCGACCGATCGCTTCTACGAACCTCTTTACATATCGCCCAAAGATTCGCCGGCAAACCGCCGAATCATGCTAAAGAACCCGTGGGCTTACTCTTCTTCTTGGTTTCTCAAACGAAAGCATGGAACTTATCACAAAGTTCGGTCCACGAGGATATGGAATCAAGGCAAAGTTCCCAACCATCATCTCGCATCTTTTTCGGCGTTGTAACAAAGGTGTGGCACTTGGCAAAGATCGGTGAAGTCGTAATAGTCCATTAGTGGATTGAACGCCTGCTATGGTCATAAGGATCTCCGGTTCCATCGTAACTTTCATGCGAGGCATTTTTTAGTGATATCCGCCTTTTCCTTGAGAATACCGAGGAAAAAGGGATGCTTTCTTTCGAGGCGTCCTTCACTTCTGCTTTGGACCTCGGCCGGTTGTTTTCTAAGCTCTTTAAGCTCCTTTACTAGAAAATCAACGCCTTCAGTCATGCGGAGAAGCCTCTTCTCATGAACAATATTATGTCTCGAGAGGATCGACCCCTCCCGCCGATCCTTACGCTACAGAGGACTTCTTGATCCGCTTTAAGACACAACTCTTTCCTTGTGGTGAGAATGATCACGCTGATAGTCCATTACCGGACTTGGGTATGACCTCCTTCGACCGCTCCTTTGTTGATAATCATCTCGATCTCGAGAAAATAACTACCATTATCGCCTTCTTCGAGGCCATGGGAGTTCTCTTCTCGATCTTCTCCTACTTGAGAATGATCCTGTAAACTCATGGGACCTCTTGACTCCTTACCCTTCGCCGAGCCTCCTCCTTATGCCCATCGCGTCTTTCAGATGATCACGGCATTGGATGCTTTGTCTTGTAATTCCGCCACCAAGCATCCGTTAATTATATCTTCTCTTTGCTTTAATAGGACCGCCACGGCTCTGCCTCGCTTCGTCGCCATCTTCGCCAACTTGGCACTCTATCTCTCGCTACTTTTATGATGAATCTTGTCATGAGCCTTCCACTGCCCTCGACTGCCAGATCTCGCTCCTCATTCGCACCAAAACCAATCTTCGTTTAGCCCCGTCGGAATCTTTGGACGGAGATCCCGAATTATGCTTAGAAGCCGTCTTCGCTCGTGAAGACTCTCTTGGAAGGACCAGACGATCCTTCATCAAACACGAGGCAAATGACGAGCTAATGTACCATCGCTCGCCCTTCGGTGTACCATCCCTACTCCTCCTCATCTTCGAAGTAGGTTAAACGATTGTGATTGAAAATTTTTATGACACTAGAACTCAAAAGCCCTCCTCTAGCGCGCCAATGTTACGCCAAGATCTTTCTCCACGTCCCAATCACGTAAGACGTCCCCGATCCCAGAGACAAGAAACACAATCAACACCGAAAGCTCGATTACGGTTCGCTCGGGGATACTTCGAGCGTGAGAATTAAGATGCGTGTTCACAAGGTTAACAATGGAGGAATATATGGTACAGTGTATTGAGAGAATTAAAATCTCGGTCGTGTGTATGGGAGGATATGAATAACCAATATATGAGAGAACGCATCTCCAAATACGATGGCTTCCTCATAAGTTATATTACTTTTGCTTTGATTATTGTGCCACCCACTACTACCCCGACATCCCTCCGATCCGATGGACCCTGCCACTATATCGGGTTTATCTATCGCTTTTGGCGGCTGTTTTCTCTCGCCGTGGGGTTATGATCCCATCCACATTAATGCGTGGCGGGAGGATTGGGTCAATCGTCATGCTTTTTCATCATCACAAGTCAAAAATGTGATATTAAAATATCTAATGGGTCGATCCACCCATGCAATCTTATCCAATAGATTTAAATAAAGTTGACACAATAAAATAAACTCAAAAGTCCCCAAAAACTAATAATAATAAAAGCTTCAATAGATTATATGATAATCTACCAATCTATCCTACCAAGATAGGAGAAATATTATGACCCAACAGCTCCTATTTTTGTGATTGGACGAAATACGAATCATGCTGTGTAGAATCAAATTAGAATTATGCACTATAAGTAAACTTTGCACAAAAGTGTGTTAAGTGAATAAAGAAGGCAAGTAACATGGTACTCATTACTTAATATTCTCATGTATTTAAACTTTACAAAGCTGGGAATCTATGGAAACTCCTCTTGTAATTTCAAAGGCAAAAATACTTGTAATTACATATACAACCAAAGATCAAAAGGAAAGGAAATGGGGACAAAGAACAATTTTTTTTCTATTCATCATCATCTATTGCCATGCTTTTCTAGAAGGCTATGAGCTCTTTTTTCCTTTCTCCTTTAACCCTTTTCCTTTGTGTCTGAAAGAATCCAGAACCATAAATTAGAACACCATAAAAAATGGTACAATCATCTCATGAGATATATTATAACAAAGTAAAGATTCACGAAGAATCGATTTCAACCGATATTCCCTTAGGCACGACCATACATAACATGAGGATCTCTCATGATCAAAATAATAAATAAATGAAAATTGACAAGTGTACATTACATACCAATTGATCTTTTGCAGTGTAGAACAGCCTCATAAATTGAGCTCTCAATATCACAATAAACATTGGTAGAATTAGATGGAGTTTTTGGCACAAATTCTTGAGGCAAATTGCTAGAACTCTTAACCTTCCTTAATCTCCTGTAATCAATCTTGTTGTTTATTTTTCGCGGTGAAGCTTGAACTGAATTCCCTTGGCTCTGAACTTCCAACACTTTCCTATCAATATCATCAACTCTAATACTTTTTCTTGGACACCCAATTTTCTGGCAAAAAGGCCTAAAAAGAACTCCAAAACAGTACTTTGTTATAATCCTTTTTGATGTTTTTCTCCAGCTCCTGAGAAATTGACAATAAGTCACCCTATTTTCTTGATAAACAGAATTTCTTGAAGGAAGTGAAGAATTGGGAATGGCAAGAACTGAAGGTGAGGTGTTTAAACTGTCCTTGTTCTTTGTTTGGTCTACATATATAGGCAAAATGTGACCATTTGAGAAAATTTCATCAGCATGGATGAGGGTAAAAGATGAAGATTTTGAAATTGAAGTGTCAAAATTGAAATTTGTGTCTCTAAAAGATGATCTGAGGTATTCATCAAAAGGAGGAGTTTGGTTTACCAACCAACTGTATGAGAAACTTTCAGTGGCAAGAGATTGGGAAGTAGTTTCCATGTTTGAGGAGCAAATGTGTAAAAGAAAATGGTTTATATACCAAGGACTAAAGGGATGGGACTCACATGTGCAATATCTTAGAATTGAAACAATATAATGAATGCCCATGAATTCATTGATTTGGTCATTGTCAGTTTATTTAAATATACAACAAGTATTGTCACTTTTACAACTCTTAATTAGTACTACATCTGTCCTGAAACGAGAGTTCTATTATTTACGTGCGTTTCAAAATAAAAGTTTTCTTTTCGCTAATTGACTAAAAAGATTTTAAAATTTTACTTGATGAAAAGTATTTATACTTAGCTTTGGTTTGATTATGGTTATTGTTGTTTAAAATGAATTATGAGGCTAAATGCAAATTTATAACTTTTACTGAAATGCATGGATTTTGAAGGATTAATAGATTATTAGTATTGTCCTATGATATACTCCATATATTAAAAAAAAAATTAGCAAGTCATGAACTGAAATAGTTATCATATATATATATATATAGAGACGGTTCGGATCTTAAAATTTCTTATTCAACTCATCCGAAGCTCACTCCACGATGATGGGATGCCAGATAGCATATTCGATCATCTATAAATCGTCTTTATACTTTTAGCGACGCTATATGTTGTCCGTCGCTAAAAGTATAGACGATTTTTGTTCAACGACCAACCATCGCCGATTCAATCCGTCGCTAAAAGGTAAGTTTCAATTGAATTGATATAAGGTGTATATAAGATCCGGACTCTATATATAGATTGATAGATGTATAATACAGTTTTATTTGGTATATATAGAAATTAAAAATATGCAGGCATGGGTCCTGAAAAGGATATGTTCTATATCAAAAATTCAAAATAAACTATTATCTGAATAATTTACTAGCTTAAACTTAAACCATGGACCATGCTTATAAAACTGATGCTTCCATGCCTATAGTGCATATATTATTATATTCTTGCAGTCTTAAAAATGCAGCTGTTTCTTCCATGAAATTATCCGTAGCACAGAAAACAAGGGTGTAAAAACAAAAACATGTGTGTTACAAAATACTCCATTAAGATTAATTAACTGGAAAGCTTGACTGTCTGTCCTAACCAACTATGAAGATGTCCAATTGCATGTAAAGAAACAAGATCAACTTTATTTAATTAATCTTTGCACCCATGCATGCTTAGACTAATTTAATGTATGTTTTCACATTGATATTAATTTGGTGTGACATCGGAAAAATGATCAACAAAAAATAATAATTTTACAGGTCAATGCACATTTAAGCTTAGTTTTTCGAAACATTTACCTACAATTTTCAAATTTAAAAAAAGCACCTAAATCACATTATTATTTATATAAATAAAGAAGGAAGGAACATGTAGATTCCAACCACTAAAAAGGATCAATTTTCAGATAAAGAAACTGCAGGCTCTCACAACCAGATGAGCTACTAGTGGTTATAAATTTGAATAATCATAAGTTTTCAAAACAAAAATGAGGGGGAGGTCTTGTTACTTTCACACAATATTTTCATAGCAAATTTACAAAAAAATTACTGTACCAAAAAGAGCTAAAGGAGAGACAGGGGTCCCTAGCTGGTCTAGAGTAGAAATGGACATGATAAAGTTCATAACTAGCATCAAAACCAAGAGAAATTGACATATATATATATATATATATAATAAATCTAGGTCCCCTCCTTCATCATGTCATGTCCCCAGTAAAAGTACAGTTCCCCTTCATTTCTTTGGTTGTGTCTTGTGTGCATGAGCTAATGTGCATATGCATGTACCAGTCCCATAGATTTTTGAGCTAGTTGTGCTAATATTTCCAAATCTTTTCCAAGAATATGCGCCGCCGGTTTCAAAATTAGAGATTTATTGGTAAAACGACGATTTTTATGCACAAGTTTAAAATACAGAGAAGCTCCATTCTGCTATGAAAATGTAGTGATGTTGATCTTGAGACTAACAAACAAAATATCCTAAATGTGTAAGTTGGAACTTGTGTATAGTTGCTGAAAATATTAAGACATTCTAAACAATATGATGAACAGAATATTTTTTGAAGTTCCCTAAACAATATGCTGTGGTCAATTTCAGACACCACAGCACGGAAAACTTCTGCTGTCAAAATAAGGAGTCTTATAAAATTTATATTCTTTTAGAATAATTTAGCATAGAACAATGTTTTATTTATTTATTTATGAAATTAGTTAGCTTAATACATAATTTAATCAGTCTGCTATATCATGTCATATTTCATTATGCGGTCGAAACGTATGCATACTTTTATTATGTTTCTGATTCAGCAGAATTGTAGCCTCATCTGCATAAGAAGAACTGTTAAGTATTCATAATGTAGGTGTTGACCTTATGGACAAACAATTCAACTTTGAGTTCAAATAATCCACCATTATCTGGTCTGACATGTTTGCATATGAAATAAAACAATATACCATTCATAGAAAAACTTGGTTAGTGTTATGCTTGAAATATCTAATATTAGAGCACATAATAAAGACAATAGGATATAGACAAAGCTTAGAAATAATCTGATTACTGGTCTGAGTATAGTAATATAAGAGTCCAAATTTATGGCTAATATATCTTTGATGAAGAATGCAAGAAACCTGTATATATCACCACCCCCGTGACGCTAACTAAGACTAAAACATTTTTATGTGAATAATATTTTGTCACTGTCATATTAGGACCAAAAACTTATCCTATATAAAGGAAATGCTCTAACACTAATTGGCACAAAAACATCATAGCAATTAGCTAGCTTGTTGAATTTCAGTGTTCATCAACTATCAATGGCATCTAAGCTGGCAATTTCACTAGCATTATTATCATCATTAGTACTATTACTAGTGGCAAGTTCTGATGCTGGTGGAATTTCCATTTACTGGGGTCAAAATGGGCAAGAGGGAACCTTGGCAGAGACTTGTGCCACTGGGAATTATGAATATGTAAATTTAGCTTTTCTTTCGACGTTTGGCAATGGTCAAGCACCCATGATTAACCTTGCTGGTCATTGTGATCCATACAGCAATGGCTGCACTGGCTTAAGCTCGGACATAAAGTCGTGCCAAGCAAAAGGAATTAAGGTCATACTATCTATAGGAGGGGCTGCTGGGAGTTATTCCCTAGTATCTGCTGCAGATGCCAGAAATGTGGCAACTTATATTTGGAACAACTTTTTAGGGGGAAATTCGGCTACTCGTCCTCTTGGTAATGCTGTTCTAGATGGGGTTGATTTTGATATTGAAGGGGGAACAAGTGAGCATTGGGATGACCTTGCAAGGTATCTTTCTGCTTATAGCAAACGGGGTAAAAAAGTTTACTTAACTGCAGCCCCACAATGCCCTTACCCTGATGCATGGGTTGGGGTTGCCCTTAAGACAGGACTTTTTGACTATGTGTGGGTACAATTCTACAACAACCCTCCTTGCCAATACTCTTCTAGTGCTATGAGTAACCTTGAGGAAGCTTGGAAGCAATGGACTTCGGATATTAAAGCCACAAAGATCTTTTTAGGCCTACCTGCAGCTCCTGATGCAGCTGGAAGCGGCTTCATCCCTGTAAATGATCTCACTTCACAAGTGCTTCCAGCTATTAAGGGATCGGACAAGTATGGTGGGGTGATGTTGTGGTCTAAGTACTACGACGATCAATCTGGATATAGCTCTTCTATCAAGAGCGATGTGTGAAGTTTAAAAACACCTAAATGGCATTGGATATTGCTTGCTTTTGGAGAGACTGTCATTTAAATTGTAATCCTTGTATCATCCTTGTGCTATTGTTTGTGTCTATATGAAGACTATTAACTATTTATGTGAATGTGATCCATCTTTTTGTCTAAAAAGTACTTTTATGCTTTGTGATTTACAAGTCTAGTGTGCAAGTTTGTCGGCAACTATAACTTGCAGTTTCTTCTGAGTGATTTCAATTGCAGAAGCTAATATAGTGCTCAAGAAATTAGATACAACTTTATCCGCAGTTCATATTTTATGTTTTGGGTTGTTACACTTAAAAGTCATATAATTAGTACAATCTTATTAGAAATACATAATCTGATGAAGCCAATTATGTTATTGAAGATTCAATGGTATTCTTTTTCTTCCTTTGGCTTTATCTAGTTTGAAAGACAAGTATTAGGTCCCATAACAAAATTTAAGTTGTAGGAACCCTTTTTCTTCCTTTCGAGAACAATATAAAATCTCAGACTCAATTGGTTTTTGAGTGCATTGTGTGGTCTTGGTACCAGAAAAATTATATCAGTTCTAACACCAGAATGGTAATTATACATCTACAAGAACCCTTAGTTCATTCATCAATACTTCCTTAAGGAAAAGTCATGATATATATGAGAAGCTAAACATGCACAAACAGTTTAGTAAAGAAGACAACAACAAGAGACATCAGAATGGTAAAATATACACCTATGACAGAAAATGTAATGTTTCAAATTTCCACTTAAGGATGTGAATACTGTGCCTAAGTTTGTATCATAGGAAAAACAGTTGCTTAAAAATTGGAAAATTCTTTTTGTAAGCACCTATTATGCAAAGGACAATGGTTTAGAGCTAGTTCTAAATTCTCATCAACCCCGTATAAGCTAAGAAAGGCTACAATGGAGTGACATTTAGGCCACTCATCTCCTTAGAAATAACACAAAATCATGCCTGTCATGATAGGACATTCCCCCTTCCTATATAAAGTCAGCTGCTTAAGCAGGTTAGCTATAAAAAAAGTTCATACACTTTAAGCTCAATAGTATGCAGCAGCTAATTAACAATGGCTCCCAAATTACCATTTTTACTTGTATTCTTACCTTTGATGATGCTATTACTGGTGAGGAATTCAAATGCTGGTGGAATTGCAATATACTGGGCTCAAAATGGGGGAGAGGGGACTTTATCAGAGACTTATGCCATGGGAAACTATAAATTTGTGAACATAGCATTTCTTCCAACTTTTGGCAATGGTCAAACTCCTATGATCAACCTATCTGGTCATTGTGAGCCGTATACCAATGGCTGCACCGGTTTAAGCTCTGACATAAAATCCTGCCAAGCAAAAGGAATAAAAGTTATGCTTACCATCGGAGGAGGAGTTGGGAGCTACTACCTTACCTCATGCATGATCCCCGGATGCAAGACAAGTTGCAACTTACCTTTGGAACAACTTTTTAAGTGGAAAATCGCCTTCTCGTCCTCTTGGCAATGTTGTTTTAGATGGCATTGACTTTGACATGAAGGAGGAACAAACCAACATTGGGATGATCATTCAAGATATCTTTCTGCTTATAGCAAACTTGGCGATGCCCTTTTCCCGGTGCTTGGATTGGAGGTGCCCTTAAGACAGGACTTTTCGACTATGTTTGGGTACAATTCTATAACAACCCTCTATGCCAATACTGCAAGTTCTATAACTAATCTCGAATATGCATGGAAGCAATGGACTTCAGATATTCCGGCCACAGAAGATCTTTTTAGGCCTACCTGCAGCTCCTGAGGCTGCAGGAAGTGCCTTTATTCCTGCAGCTGATCTTACTTCCAAAGTTTTGCCAATAATAAAGGGTTGTACAGTATTATGATGATCAAACTAATTATAGTTCTTCCATCAAAAGCCATGTTTAAAAACTTTAAGCTTGTATATTTTCCTGTGCATGTGTGTAATTTATATGTTGTAATGTTTAAGAAAATTTGGGATTGTATTTTGCAGTATTTTAAGTAACATTTAGCTCAATAATTTCTGGTCTTTAGTTTGTTATTCTTTTTTTGGAAAAAAAAAAGATTAATATGAACAAGATAACACAGACCAAGTAACCACTAAGCCAAGGTAGTGTTCAGCATGAAACCATGAACCCAAGAGCTGATTATGATTAGAATGTGGCAAGTCACTCTTTAAGTATTATGAAGTTATGTTTTTCTTACAATTGTTCACATGTTACCTCATTAAAGAATTCCCTTAAAGCTTAAACCATGTCATAAATTTCATTTTACATGGGCAGATATGCTGACCAAAAATGTTGTTATTTAAGAAATTGGGAGCTTACCAATCCTTTTTCGAGGCAGGGTTTTACCTTATTCATTTAAATTTTATTTAATGTACAAAGTACAATCATGTATGTACAAAGTACAACTCGTAAAACTTTTAAACAGCTTAGATTTATAAAATTTATTTTGTAATTTACAGGATTATTGAGCTATTGCAAACTCTTTATATTTTATTTTTCCAAAAAAAATATTTCTAGTTGATGGAATCAACTCATGTCAATAAAGGCATTATGCAACTTGCCGGATCCAGTCCCTTTTGCACCCCAATTTTTTTTTTAAAAAATGAAGTCCATTTCATGACACTTTGAATGTTATTGGCCTTATGGTCCCATTCCAGCTAGGCCTAGCTGCACCTTATAATAAGCTTCATTTCATTTGGATGCAGTATATATGCACAATTGGCCATGCAATGAGCTAGACATGTACAGTATTTGCTACTTGTAAAATTCAGAGAAATGTATTTATTTATCTTATAAATGAAGGAAACTGATATTTTTACGTGATTATCTGAATAGTGAGTGGGTTCCACTTACGTATGAGAGAGAATCACGTAAAAATATCATTTTAACATGTCGAAATATCAGTTTCCTAAATAAATCATAGGGAACATCAAAAAACTTTGTAGTGTTAACAAGGGGAAAGACAAGAGAATGAATTGTATTTGTCTTAAAAGATTGTATTAGTACTTCTATTCTTAAAAGATTGTCGTTTAAGGTTTTTGTATATGGATTAAAAAAGTCATTTAATAATAATTAAAATTTATTTAAATTTTCATCACTACCCCTTTATGGGAAGTTAAAAATTATTAATACAAGGGAGATAATTTATTGAGAAAATGAGAGAAGGTAGGGTGATATAGGTAAGTAAATTATTTATTCTCTCCGAAAGTTGTAAACGACAAATAAATTAGAATAAATTTTTTCTTTTAAATCGAAATTTTTTTAAGAATTGAGGAAATCCCGTACCCTGTCAAAGAATCTTTTTAGAATAAATAAAAATACAAACTCACAAAAAAATAAAAAGTCAAAGTCAAATTATTCCTTTAATTTTGGAAACCCATTGCATGATGGGGCATGTTTGGTTGTTTCTTTTTACAAGGCAATGCCAAAAGTATATCCATTGGTTTACACGTCGAAGCCGGTTTAGATTCTGAGCATATTATCCACCACGAAAACACCAAACATAAAATAATGGTGGGCCAAACAAGGCGTGTAGGGTGGCAGTCTTTATTATTGTTTGTTTACCACTATTATTCTTAATAATACAATTTACCGTCTAAAATTAATTTATGAAATTTTAAAAAAATGATATCTTGTGAATGTTTTAAATTTATTTTTTAATCACCAGTTACATCGATAAGTATTCGTGATAACACTTTTATAATGATGTATAATAAGTGAGTTCCTCTTGTAATGTTATTCATCTCATGTATTGATGTAATCGTAATTAGATATACTTTTTTTAAAATAAAAAAATCAATTTTTAATTATTAAAGTCAAAATTAAAATGTTTATTATGGCACCCAATAACGGTTAAGTACTCATTTTGTTTCATAATATATACGACGTTTTAAATAATTTTATTTTTTAAAATTATCTGACGTTTTATATAATTTAAGAGAATTAGTTACAATCTTTTTAAAATTATCCCTTATATAAAAATATTACAGATAATAAAGAGTATAAAATAAGTAATATATAGTAAAAAGTATTATAAATAATTAATATTGTATTTAATATTATTTTGTATAATTTTAAAACATATATATTATTGGAGGGAGGGAGTAATTGATTTTAGACATGACATGTTCAAGACTTATGGGGACACCCAATAGCTGTTGAAGACTTATGAAAACACCCAATAGCTGTTAAAGACTTGTGGGGACAACCAATAGCTGTCATTTCTTTCTACAATTATATATATATATATATATATATATATATATATATATATGATTTATTTGAAAATTATTTCGGAAAATCAAATCATTTAGCAATATATATACCACATGTTTTAACTCTCATTGGATAACTGCACAATTTTATAATGAATTATGCATGTTGTAATTATAATTATGTTATAACTTTGACCTCTCATGGTCTATTATTAACTCAAATATTCCTATTAAAATAATCGAGTATGGCTATTATTATAAGCTGTTGATGTGACATACTCACTCGACCTTATTTATTGATCCTTCAATGTAGTCTTCGGCCCCACATAAAAAGCTGAAGTGGAATATGTCACATCAATAATTTATAAAATATTTGTAGAATAATTTATGTCTATAACATTATTCGTCCCATTAAAACCCCATGACCTCATATAATATCAGCATTATAAAATGCGACTAAAATACAATTTGAACTCTAAAGTTTATAGACTTATTGAAGTTTGTACTCCAAATTTAAAACGTACCTGAATGCATTTCAAAATTCTTTTCTAATAAACAAAATGCACCCCAAATTTCTTTTTACTAAACGAAATGCATCCTCTCACTTTTGACCGATAAGAGTCTCGGAGAATTCTTTAGCGAAAAGAACCGAACCTTATGATACACTGAAATACATTTTAAATACTAGGGGTGCAAACCTTAATAATCTTTCAAACTTTAGGGTGTAAAATGTATTTTAGTCTAAAATTATAAATTGTCCTTTCTGTAAATAAACACAATCCCAACCATTAATTACTGAAAAGTGTGTTGATTATTTCATTAAAAAAAGAAAAAAAGTTGGGACCAGGGACCAGGGACCAGGGACCAGGGACCAGGGACCAGGGGGTGCTAGTGTGCATGTAAGTGCAAGTCTTTACTGCTAACCACTAGTATTTGAATAAAGATTTGATATTTTGTTTGAAAAACCAGTGCTGTCCCCCCCAGGCCCCCACCCCCACTCCCCTTCCCTTCCCCCATCCCCCTACTACTAGAAGCACACTAACAAGTAACAATAACAACCCATGCAAGTCTCCTTTAGACTTTGGTTTACATATAAAGTCAGTAATTAACACCAAGTCTTTGCACCTCAACCATATTTTATTAAGGAAACTGCGTGGTGTACTACTCCCTCCACTAATAGCCTTATTGCTTGCGCGTATTAGAGGACTGAATTTTTAAACCAAGTCAATAGAGAAAGATAACAAAAAGGTAACTCATACCTGTGTTTATTGATATATTTACATAACTCTTTTTTATATAAGAAGAAAATAGATCCTACCTTCACGTCAGAAAGATAATATTTTTATTTATTATAATACGGCATATAATTTTTTACAAAAAGAAGACAAAATATACTCAAAAAATTAATTTAATTAATTCAAGTAAGAAGATGATAATTTTTTTCATCGGTTACCCCCTCTTCCCCAAAAGTATAAAAGGACGAATAAAATATAATTTATACATATATTAAAAAAAATAAAATAAAATAAATTACAAATATATGTTATTAACTCCACACGATTATATAAAATAACGAATAATTTTATTTTTTTTATATTCGGTAAATAAACAAACGGAGCCTTGGTACCCGAATTCGATAGAAGGTCCAACCAATTCCAAATGCCCAATGCGAATCGTTCTCGGTCCGGTCTGTTTACTAAAACGCGCTTGCTAAAATATAGATACAGATTTCTATACATAACTCTCTTCGTTTATATATTTGTAGAAACAAAAGGTGGCATTTTCTGTGGATTTCCAAATTCTGGAAACTTTTTCCAGTCCCCTAATCTCTCTATATTTTATCTCTCTACACTTTCTCTCTCCTCAAGCTGACCACTGATCCACCATTTATATACCTTCTGCTTTCAGATCTGTTGCATTTTGTGTATCTGAATTTTCGGTAGCTGGTCTTTTTGAAGCCTAACGATTTGGTGAATGCGACTGGAGAGAGATTGATTGATTTTACTGCCCTTTTAATTCAATGACGATCTCTCCTCCTCTGCCTCTTGTCGAAGGTTAGTGGGCGTTCATTCAATTTCATCATTTTTGATTTCAGGCGTTTAATGAGTGATGGTTTTTTGGGAATTTGTGTCAATGTGGTGAAGAGAGATTGATTTGTTACGAGTTTTGGGTATTGGGTATAGCGCATTTTGGTGATTTTTATGCATTTATTATGTTGGATGTAAACACATTGTTGAATTGGAAAGAATAAAGGAGTTTAATTGCGATTTACCTGTGTCTGAATTTGATTTTATGTTATGATTTTAATGCTTGAATTTCATTTTCATTATATTCTTGATTTGAGATCTAAAAGAAGTCAGATTGGCATGCGAATCTTTATTTTCTCTGTTTTTCTACAAAATAAAAAGTTTAAAAATATCCACAGCCTTAAAAGCGGATGAACGGATGCAAATGTTTTACAGCTTACTTTTTATTCTCTTTATTTTTTTCATTGAACTTTAGCAAATTAGTTCATTTTTGTAACTCAATTAATTCAATTATTTTCTCCGTATATATCACTTATTCATCTTTATGCTCTCAAATTTAATAATATTTCTCAACTCAACTCCCATTTTGTCTGTTTTTTTTATTTCGAAAGAAATTAAATATGTAATATATATTTAAATATAATGCTACGTGTATCAAGAAAGAAAGATAAAAAAAACTATCTTTTTAAAAAAAAAATTATTGAAGTAGAGAAAATAACGTTCTTTTTTCATCTTATTTTCAGTTTAGCAACCAAACAAGGAAAACAATGCATTTTCATTAAAAATAATTTCATCAGAAATCATTTTTCACAAAGGTTTTCCGTGAAACAAACGGAGCTCTGTTGGGTTACATGTTTTTTCCTTCTTTCCTTTAATTTTATGAATATGATTTTTGGAGGATTTTTATGTTACTTATCAAAAAAAAAAAAAAACAACTTTGGTTTATGTTTTTTCTGGGTTAGTGGCAAGGAAAAAAAACCACAGCTTGGTTTTGACACTCAAAGCGATATTACTTTGTAGCAGTATATTTGCCTTCTTTTTACTATTTCCTTTTCTTTTTCCTGAATAATATTTTACCGGATTGTATAGATTAGGATGTTGAGAGACCTGTCTGATCTTGATTATTAGCCTGAATAGAAGTCTTGGCTTAGTTAAGATATTTTTTGATCTGATCCGAATCCTATTTGGTTCCATTCAATTTCATGTTTTTCAAGAAGGGGAAATATTAGATTAAAAAAATAGCAATACATGATAATTATAGGACTAATCCCATCCCAAATCAAATCAGGGTCATTTTCATTACATATTTTTTTAATTTGATTTACTGTATATTGACAACATGATATATATGAAGTATGAAAGAAGATTCTTTAATATAGTTACATTTCTTTCTGTTTTTGGTTAATGGTAGGTGTTGATATTTTGCTAATCAAATAGTAAACCCAGAGACAGTTTGAGGAGTATGTGTTTCAGGGTTCTGTGATGCCAAAAGGAGGAAAAATTTATTTTCTACCTTGAACTTTCTATCTTCCTTGCATATGATATAAAAAGAAATTTTTTACAAAATTATATATTATAAATTTATAATAATAGAATAAATTTCCTTTGACTTGTATCTGTGATATACAAATCCTCTGTTCTATTGTATTCTTTTTCCCTAAGGAAAAGAAATTTATAGTAATTTTAAGATAAGAAGTAACTTTAGATATTTATTTATTTACTTTTTCAAGAAAAATTCCTTTTTTTGAATATATGTTAAGTATAACCTTTTATGAAAAAGATACTCCTTTGTAGCGGCAGATAATAAGGATACTCCTTTGTAGCTGTTGACATCACAACTTAGCTGGCTCTTTCTCCATCATCTAAAGGGACCCACGTGTCAACTAAGTCATGAGTCATAACCTGCTTTTCCTTAACAGCAGTGCCTTGAGAGTATCATAAATAAATTCAATCTCATGTAACTTTAGTACTCCTCACCTGGCCAAGAGTCTTAACTTTCATAAACTACCACCTTATTAGGCCCGCCCACTAACCAGAACTATGTAATTTAAGATACCAACAAGAAAAAAGAAAAAGAAAAAAGGTTTGTATCTTGACAACAGAGAAGAAGCATATGCAGAGCAGAGGTTATCAGATCAAATTTATTGCAAAATATTCCTATGTATCTAGTGGTAATAACAAGAACAATAAAGGAAAAAAAGATTGTATTTGAACACACAGAAGAAACAAATGCAGTGGCAGAGAGAAAAAGAGGGAGATATATATCAGATCAGATTATATCAAAATTACTTTCATTGATATTGTTTTTGTTTGTGAAACAAACCCAATAAATCTCTCTGTGTATCTTGTTCATATGTGTAGGTGGTTTATTGATATGATTTAGCTTTTTTGAATTCAAATTGTTTTGAATTTTAACATCTGTGATTTCTTTTCTTTCCAGCGTTGGGATCAATGGTTACTGATAAGAAGTACATTACAAGTGAAGAGTTGGCAGAGCATAACAAGCGTGAAGATTTGTGGATTTCCATCCAGGGCAAGGTTTACGATGTCACCCACTGGGCTAAGGAACATCCGGGTGGGGATATCCCACTCATGAATCTGGCTGGCCAGGACGTGACCGATGCATTCATTGCTTTCCATCCGGGTACTGCTTGGAAGTATCTAGAAAAATTATTTACTGGGTATCACCTCAAAGATTACAAGGTTTCAGAGGTGTCTAAGGATTATAGAAGACTTGCTTCTGAATTTGCGAAAGCTGGGATGTTTGAAAAGAAAGGGCATGTTGTCATCTACTCGCTTTGTTTTGTTACTTTGTTGCTCTCTGCGTGCATTTATGGTGTATTGAAGTACGACAGTTTCTGGGTTCATATGTTATCCGGTGCATTGTTGGGATTTTCATGGATTCAAGTGGCTTATATGGGTCATGATGCTGGGCATTATCAAGCAATGGCGACTCGTGGGTGGAACAAATTTGCAGGGATCCTCATTGGAAACTGTATTACTGGGATCAGCATTGCTTGGTGGAAATGGACTCATAATGCTCACCACATTGCTTGCAATAGCCTTGACTATGATCCCGATCTTCAACACTTGCCCATGCTTGCAGTTTCAAACAGTCTTTTCAAATCATTGACATCGAAATTTTATGAAAGGAAACTGACATTTGATCCAGCGGCAAAATTCTTTGTGAGTTATCAGCATATTACATACTATCCTGTAATGTGTGTTGCAAGGGTCAATCTTTATTTGCAAACGTTGTTATTGTTGTGCTCAAAGAGGAGGATACCAGATAGAGCTTTAAACATATTAGGCACCCTTATTTTCTGGACTTGGTTTCCTCTGCTTGTTTCATGCTTACCCAATTGGACCGAGAGGGTGCTGTTCGTTATGGTAAGCTTCTGTGTCTGCGCAATTCAACATGTCCAATTCACCTTGAACCATTTTGCGGCAGATGTTTATGTGGGACCTCCTACGGCGAATAACTGGTTTGAGAAACAATCTGGAGGGACAATCGACATTTCATGCTACCCATGGATGGATTGGTTCTACGGTGGGCTGCAGTTCCAGCTGGAGCACCATTTGTTCCCCAGGTTGCCACGGTGCCATTTGAGGAGCATTTCTCCTATTGTGAAGGACCTTTGCAAGAAGCACAATTTGCCTTACAGGAGCCTATCCTTCTACGAGGCCAATGTAGCGACGCTCAAGACACTCAAGACTGCAGCCCTGCAGGCCCGGGGTTTGCTCTGGGAAGCCGTTAACACTCATGGCTAAGGATTTCACACCAAAAGTTCCGTAAGCAATTCAATTTGTTTTATTGGTTTGAGTAAATAACAAGAGAACTGAATTTCGTCAGCGGCTTTTTGGTTGGAAATTGATCTTCCTGGCTAACCTTGGATTTATGCCTCATTAGGAACATCTATGGGACAATGTAAACAGTTGTGCTGGATTTAAATATATTCAATAGTATTGCTATCTAAACTCTATTCCATTTGTTTTTTGAACTGTAATGGAAAAGGAAGAGAAGAGCTTTTAATTCTTGCAGTTTAATTTCATGTTTAGTGAATTATTAAGTAAAATGGGAATTCAACTCTCTCCCCACCCCCACCCCCACCCCCACCCCCCACAAAGAAAAAACAAACAAACAAACAAAATGTAATAGTGTTTGAAAAATGTAATAGTGACAGCTGATTACTATTATATGCTTATAGAAAGTTGGTCTGCTGGGGACACCTTGGTCACTTAATTTATAGATTGGAGTTGAAATTATTTTTCCTATTCAAGTCATCAAGTGGGAAACAAATTGACTCAAATGCTCCACTCAATCTAACCCTCATTCAGATCAGGCCAACACAACAAAAGTAATTGGACTTTTATACTTGTTTTGAATCGGAGTGACGAAGATGGGAATGGAATGACTCGTTCTGTTCTTATAGAACGAAAAAAATTGTGTTTGGTTGCTATTGAAATGTATTGAATCATTCTTATTTCTCTCAAATTTATGAATTTTATTCTTGAGGAGAAAGAGTATGAAATACCTCATTTCATTTATAATTGAATGAATCATTCCATTCTTTAAATCCAAACATAGCACCTCTGTTTTTTTTTGTATATATATATATATATATATATAGGTGACACAATATTTTTAATACTCAAATAAAATAAAAAAATTTACAAGTATTTATTCGAAATCTTTTATCATGTTTATAAATTCCATGTGACTTATTTTTTTCGTAAATAAATTTTTATTGAACTTAATTGATTTATAATAGTTTGTATTAAAACAAATTAAGGGCCTATTTAGAAACATTTTTGGGGCTTAAGCCCAATCTTTGTCTATCAATGTATGGGCTCCATGATATTTCGTGTGCCAATCATATATTTTTCTAAAAATAAATTTTTTATATGAAATTAATTGATTTATATTAAAACAAATTAAGGGCCTATTTAGAACATTTTGGGGCTTAAGCCCAATCTTTGTCTATGTATGGGCTCCATGATAAAAGTGCCAATATATGAATCAATTTGATGATCAATATGATAAAATAAATATCATCGTAAAAGTATATTGAATCAATTTGCTTATAAAATATTTATAAAATATAAAATAGTTTATGTCCGTAGCATTACTCTTCATATATTTCCATCGTGGATCACAATTATCCAAACGAATCGAGAACTTATCCAATTTCCATTCATCTATCTTTTTCCCGGAAAAAAACCCAAAAGAAAATAATTCTCTGGAACCAAACAACTCCTTATCGGATATTCGCATTTTCTTCCTCCTTCCTTTCACAAAATGGCATTTACCGATTCATAACTGGAAAAAATCCGTCGGAATCTGAAATTGGATGGCTTCATTTGTTCATCCACCTAAAATTTCATCCATTTCCGGTTGCCGCTGGGAAACTCCAGACAATCGTGTTTGTAACACTGGAAATGTTCAAAAGTTTAGATTATGGAGGGAGGGAAGCAAGGCTAGGGTTAAGATTTGCTCGAAGATAAAGGATGTAGAGTCTAGGGTTACGAATTTGGGGAATGATGTGAGATTTTATGGACAGTTTTCAGCTCCGGTGAAGGAAAGCAAATAGGAGAAAGAGAAGCAGAATTACTATGTGAATACTGGCGATGCGATTCGGACTTTGAGAGAGGAGTTTCCGGATCTTTTCTATAGGGAGCTCAGTTTTGGCATTTACAGGTTTGATTTTTGATTCTCTGCTGTTTATTTTCTGTTGGTCGCTGAGAATTACTGAATTGTAAAAAAAAGAAGTGAACTTGGGGTGTTTTTATTTCCTGGTAGGATAGGATCTGAGGAAACATTAACTCACTATTGTTTTAGATTATCAACTGTGACATTGTTGCTTACCTTCTGACAAGTTGCCTAGTTGGCTAGTTTAAATGGAGAACAGATTCTATGTCTCCAATTTCCTTGTCCCCTTGTGTCCCTCCACTCAAATTTTGACACATAGTCTTTTACTTAACATTAACTAATTCTAAAATTAAATAAGGACATGTGTCAAAATTTAAGTGTAGGGACAGAAAATTTGGGGACATAGAATTTGGGGACAGAGAATCTGCTCTCCTTTAAATGTTGTATGCATTTAGGATTAGTTATCTACTTTGTGCTGATTAAAAATGATATTGGCCATGTTACACACTTTTAAAATGTATGGAAAAGAAAAGAAATGTATGGAAAACTTAGACACTTATGTTCCCAAACTTTTCCTTCCAAAGATGGACGGATTTGGATGAAAAAATAAATTATATAAGATCTTCTTTTATAATTCATATTGTACCCTCCAGATTAATATAAGGGTAATTTAGTAACTTAAATATGAAACTTAAGTTTTTTTTTTTTTTTTCCTTTATAAACTAAGTAACAACATGAAAGAAAACATACAAGTTTTCTACTCTTTTCTTTTCCATTAGGGTAATGTTTTTAAGATTTTTCATAAGAAAGAAGTCAAGAGGGGAGAACAAGATGCAGTCAAAACAAACAAGAAAACTAAGGGAGGAAGGCTTCATAATCCCTAATTTTTTAAGACCTCTTGAAAAGCACTCAAGGCAGCGGCTATGCCAAAAAAGAGAATAAAAGAAATGGCAAAGCACAAAGTAATGGCGTGTACTAATGTTTCTCCTTAAAACATAATACCCTTGTAGCATGAGCAAGAAAGGAAGAGTATGAGAGATGAAATTTGAAGGGCTAGTGCCCTGATAGGATAATGCTAGTGTTGATAGTTCTAGGGTATGCAGTGATAGGATAATGCAAGTGTTAATAAAATGACACTAGTTCACCATAACATCTAAAGATTTGAAGAACACCAGTAACCCAGTTACTAATGGTTCGAAAAAAGATTGGAAGTTGTTTTGTTGACTGTTTGTTGTAGTTAATTCCTATAATGTTGTCAAAGCAAATGGTAGGAAGTTCAGTACCCAAATCAGGTTCCTGTCACTCCCCAACAAAGGAGAGGGGAAAAATAGGCTGGTTGTTATTGATCCTAGGATTACTCTCTACTCGATAGTGAAATACTCTACCGTCAACCTTTAACGTTCTGGTAGGACAAAAAAGAGGACCTTGTTTCCAAGCCTAAGTCAATGTACTGAAACTTCACCATTTTGAGGATTCAACTCTTTGCATCGTAATTTAACACCACTTATAAAGCCTTAGAAAGAAGGAATATCCATAATCCTTACATTGTGTTATTTGGGATATTTCAGCATCCTTATTATACACACTCACAATTGTGTGTGTGTGTGTGCGTGTGCTGAGAATCCTTATACATGTTAGCACACTGTAACTTACAAATTAAAGTCCTATCTATTTCCTTTTAAAAGATACGTAATATGATGGGAAAGAAGCAGCTCTTTGTCCATAACTTCTTAAATGAGTAAGTAGCAGTGTGAACTGTGAAGTCTCATTCCTTTAGTCCAATAGTTTATTTTTCTAAGACTTTTGAATATAGTAAGTTAAAGTATGCATTTTTCGTTTTGCACCATCATGTATAGTATGTAATTATCATTTCTACTTGTAGATCAGCTTCATCACTGCTTCAATTAGCAGCATATTTGTGCTGGTTGATAAATTGAGGACACACTACAAAGTACTTACTAAGGTTCAACTCCCTTCAACTGTCAAAAGTAGACAAGGAAAGACAAAGAATCTGTGTTGTCTATATCATACCATTTTTTAACGTTATGGCTCTATGAAATGAAAAAAAAGAAGAAGAAGAAAAGTTATATGCATGAGCAACCGGTCCTCAACTAATTTATCTAGTAAAAGAGAATAGAGTTCTTATTTCTGATATTCAAGCAATGTGTAATCTTGGCTTGCTACGTTTGTTTAAAAAGGATATGTAATTATGAATAATATAAAGCTCATCTTTCAAAGAGATTCAAATAATGCATATAAGCAGTTTGCTAAACTTTTCTTAAAGTTTTGTGTAATCTTTTTTTTAGCAAATTGGACATTGCACAGCTGGTGCAGCACCTCCTATAGTTGTTTCCGTTTATTGTGTACCCTTGAAAAGGTGGATGATAACCTGCAACTTGACGTCTGAACTCTAGCAATAAAGAGCAGCTCTCCACCTTTTCCCTAATATGTATTGTATATTTCTTCTTTAGGATTTGGATAGCTTTCTGCTCTTCCACTTCCTTCTTGGAAAATGTTTATTCTAGAAATTTATCTGGTGTTTTTGAGGAGTTATAGAATGATTTGCAGAAAGCTGTTACCTGAAATAAAATAAAATCTGTATCCAGCCACTTAGAAAGGAGGAAGAAGAAAAAATTCAACAATTAGCATTATACATATTGCCTGTCGATTGTTGCTTTTCACTGTTATTTCACTTATAATTATGGTTGCATTACCTACATCATAGAAGGCCTCTTCATTATATGGTATTGAGTTCTGAATAATATATATTTTTATTATGCTTGTTATAGGGATGATATTGTCTTCAAAGACCCTCTCAACACTTTTGTCGGTATTGAGAATTATAAATCCATTTTCTGGGCATTACGAATTTATGGGAGGATTTTCTTTAAGGCCTTGTGGGTTGACATTGTCAGTGTGTGGCAACCTATGGAGAACACCATAATGATCCGTTGGACTGTCCATGACATCCCACGAGTTCCATGGGAGAGCCGTGGTCGATTTGATGGCACTTCTGAGTACAAACTTGACAAGGATGGCAAGATCTTTCTGCACCAAGTTCACAACATTGCTCTGAAT
This sequence comes from Panax ginseng, assembly GCA_020205605.1. NCBI lineage: Eukaryota > Viridiplantae > Streptophyta > Magnoliopsida > Apiales > Araliaceae > Panax > Panax ginseng. The sequence goes on along the minus strand of CM035134.1, from coordinate 1,744,616 downwards.
GCACCCCCAAAGTTCCGTGTCTTGGCAATGGATGAAATAATCCAATCTATTAGCTGCCCCTCTACACCAAAGCCAACTTATTTTGAGATTTCATCATCATCCATCAAAAGCATCATGCCATTATCAGTTAAATATACTGGGGTTCGGCATTATCTGGCTTCCATTTTCACCAGTTCTGGGAAACCCGAGGGGGAATCCACACCGAGAACATAGTTCATAGCTCCTACATTTCTACTAGTTTATGATATAAACAAAATGTTGTGTTTAGTACCAAGCCTTAATGTTAAATAATGTACTTCTGGCTGGGGAAATATTTCTAGAGTGGACTCGAGGATTGGTCGTCTTGTTACCATAGTCTTAACACTAGATTCTGTACTTGAGCATATACTTTATGATTGTATATTGCTGTATAGTTTGAGCTAAGGGAACTATAAACTTTAAAGAGACATAAACATGAGGTTTGTTTTGACCATTGTAATTACAAAGAATGCATGAATAACATCCCTTGTAGCAAAGCATCTAACACTAGGTACTTTTCCTATGGAAGGCAATCTACTGTATTGTTGCGAGCAAGATATTTTTTTTAACTTTTGTCTCTAGTTCAATTGAAACATTTAGTTAATGTTTTGTGTCAATATATAGTTACACTTGGTTAGAAAATTGAAACATTTAGTTAATGTTTCAGTTGTTTCTGTTTAGTTTCAATTTTTTGACCTACCCTTTTGTTTATTTTTGACGGGGTGGTTAGCATGAAATTATGTGTCAGCACTGTATTGGACATGAAGTGAACTTACCATGAAATTTATTTCATTTCATGCTAACCGAATCTATTTTTTGACATATCAAACACATTTGATTATATTTAAATCCATGGCTTTGGTCTTGTCTTTTCCTTGGAAAATTATTACATTTTTTGGTTGAACGATAATTTTAATCTATGGTTTTAGGTCATATTTCTTTTCTTGAAAAAAAATATTTTTGGGTAGAAGAGTCAAAATAAAGGTTGTATTTGAATGTAAAGGATACAAGTTGGGGTTATTTTAAGAAATTGATATTATCTCACATAGAGGTAAGACTCGTTCACTATTTATGTAAAAAAAATTATGTAAAAATATTAATTTATTATGTATAAATATCAGTTCTCTTATTTTATTTTCTTATGATGTCCTTGTCACACATTTGAATTTTGGAATGTGCATTTGTACATGGAGCCTAAACAATAGAAAATTGTCCCAATGGCACATGCAATTTTTGGTAGGACAACAATATGGATGCACTTGAGTAGTAGAATAATGATGTACATATTATTGAGGCAAGTAGCCTCATACATCCTTTAAAATATTAGTTTGTCTGAGCAAGCGAACATGGACAAAAATCAGAATTAATTGGCACTACATAAATTGAAGGTAAATTTTAATATTTTACTTAATGTTTCAAAATCATCTTAGAGGAGGGCTAAAATTACTTTCATTATGATGGTAAGATAATAAAGGTTAAAAAAAGGTAACAAAATAATAAATTAACCATTACATAGTATGTGTCAAGTAGATTACTAAAACCTAAAGTTATAATGATTAACCATCATAATCTATTTGAAGGTTAGCAACAAGTGTTTGAAATCTATCAAGATGTTTTGTTTGCTATTGTTATCAAACACCATAAACCTCTTTACAATACAGTGTCAACACGCGGGTTGGGAGGTGATCTATCTCTGTGTGTCAGTTAATTTCATAATAATCGGATCCGTAAAATACTTGCTTTTTTATTTTTGTATAAAGTCAAAATTATTACTCATGTATCTCCACTTGTTTACGTAGTGTGCCATTGTATATGGTTGTAAGAATTCTATAATTCACGAGACTGTTGAACAATTTTTTATAATGAGCTACGTTCTACAAATCTTAAGAAATTTTGATCTTGATCAATTTGTCGTCAATGTTTTCTACTTTTCTTTGATCAAACAGTTCAACCGACTGATACCGATTAAAATTATAGTAATTAACAATACAACAATGCTACTATTATATAAAAAAATTTCACATAATCTTTATACATGCACAGATACGTCATCTTGTGGTCGCTCTCTTTAAATGTAGAAGGCACAAATATACTTGTGTGTATGTGAACATTATTTGAGTTTTTTATATGTGATAGTAGCATTATTTTTTATTATAAAAGATAAAAAAGATTACTATATAAATAATTAAAATAATAATCACTCCAAATAAAATAACAGATAATGAAGAAAAAAGTCGATCATAACAACAGATAGTTAACATCATATATACTCTTAAAAATCAATTATATTCCAAATGTACTAACAAAATATGTAAATTTGTGCAGTTTTTCAACACAGATAATGAAAGAATAAATAAAAAATGAGGGTTATTAGAGATGAAAAGGACTTGGGTGTTCTATTTTAATTTTATAATTTAAACCTAAAAAAAAAATGGTGCAACCAAAACCAAAGAAGATTTTTCGGATTCAAGTCGGGTCAGTTATTAATAGCATTGGGGGAGGTGGTCTGAAAGCGACATTTCCGGTTAGTTTTAATTCTCTGGTCCATCCAACTGACTCCTCGTCTTTCCTCCACACTGTCCATTTTCAACGACCCTTTCAGTCCATTAAATACGACGTCATTTTGTTTTTTTCGCTAAGTAAATACGACGTCATTTTCACTTGCAAATATTCATTCCTCTTTTAAATTCCCCAATTCCACACTCTTCCCGGGATTCCTTCAAGTTCACACCTTCTCCCCCCTTTCTCTCTCCTCTTCCGTTGCTTTCTTACCAAAAAAACCTTACTCAACTCCAAATCTACCTGAACCATATAAATTTCCCAATTCATATCTCTACAATAACGCCATCATAAATTTTAATTAGATGTAAAACAGTTATGATCTTAGGGTTTGTTAGAAAATTCAGTGAGATTGATCTTTCAGAGTTTAAGCCTGCCAGTATTTGATTCTGCCTTTGTGTGTGTATATATGTATATGGAAATGGATCAATCACGGTCTGGAAATCCGGCAATGACATATGATGAGGTGTCCATGGAGCAAAGTAAGAGTTTCGTTAAAGCCTTGCAGGTTAGATTTTAAAGTCAATTTCACACTCAGATCTGCTTGTTTGGTATTATCATGAATATATATGATTTTGTTTGATTTATGGTTGAACTTTTTAGAATATGTTATTCTGATTGCATTTTAAGAAAAATGAGTGATACAGGGAAATTAGAGTTTGGAAATTGCTTCAGACATTCTACATGCTAAATAAAGTTCAAGTGTGGTTGATTTGTTTCATTTCAGAAAAGGAAAATCCTATTCGTGGGATTGAGTTGAACCTTTTAGCAGATTTTGTTTTAAGTTTCTTAATTGAAGTTAGTTCATTCATGAGCTGTTTGGGTATTTGGGTTTCCTTAAATGCATTTCAGGTATTGTTCTTATGATTTCTGGGGTTTTTAATTACTGTGTTATTTGATATTTTGATGGAAGATAAATTTTAATTATGTCTGTAATAGAATCATGTTCGAGTTCTTGCTTATCGAAATCCTACTTGAGTTCAGCTCTAATTTAAGCTGTCTGAACTCTGAACACAACTCTACCCAAGAGCTCTCGACTCTCTTCGTTTACTTGATGATTGAGACTCGAGATAAGTTTTTTAGTACATTAATTGAGCAGAAAAGTCAAAATGTTATAAAATGAAAGTCAAAATTGACCTACTAATTGCTGTACTTTTTAATGGAGTATAGTCTAGTTGAGTTACACAGCTATTGAAGATTTTGATGCATTACTATTACCAACATATAGGCTATGAATTTTTCAATTTCATAATTACATGACTAACAGAGTAACGAACTATGTTAGGATTAATGATATTTTTTAGGGTGTTTTTAAGTTTTAGTGTACACCATACCATCAGTAAAATTTGGTAGAACTTAACTCATATGATGTCAAGAATAATTCCATGGCTTGCAAGCCACATGCATTCTCTAAACTTGGGGAGAGTTGAAACCTAGATATTTTCAAAAAATTATTCCCACTTTAATAACTCATTCCCTTGTTAATTTGGCTCCTCATATGAGCTAGGTGTGCAATTCTATTTTCTAGTGTTGATGGATTTTACAGTTTTAATTTTCTGCAAAAGCGTATTCAAGTTGCAGTTTATCTACTTTTTTTATTTTCTCCTCGGGTAGAAATGTCGGTGCTTGTTACCATTTCCACATTACTGAAAGCCCTTTAATCTCATTAGTTATATGATATCTATTCAGTGCAATACTTGCTTATAAGCAGTTAATGATTAAAGCTGTTTGATGGAAATTGTTTCACTAACATCCATTTTGCTGCTTATGTGATGTCTTTATCAGGAACTCAAAAACTTAAGGCCTCAACTTTATTCTGCTGCGGAATATTGTGAGAAGTCTTATCTTCAAAGTGAACAGAAACAGATGTAAGACTACGCCCACTGATTTGATATCTTCATACTCAGGCCTCTCGAGCTAAAAATCTCTTCTTCTTCTTTTTCAATACTTCTACTTAATTCTTTTTTCTTATTTTGAATTATCCTTTTAGTTTTCTTCTTGCCTTTCTACTTTTATGCTTAAATGTATGATTTCATTTTCAACCTACCCCAACTAGTTTAGGATAAAAGCTTGAATCTCTCGGTTCGAGAAATCAAAATAAGAGGATCGAACCATCTCTTTTGACTTTTTTCAAATTCGATAAATGTTGGTGGATCGTTATGATTCAGAGTATCCTTTCCTATTTGATACTGAAAATTAATTATTAAGCGTCTACCGACTTAATATTTTCCTTGCAGTTCAATTCAAGTGTACATACATTGATACATACATACATAGAAAGCAGAAAATATAGTTAGACATTTTTTATTCTCGGTATTTGGTATGCATTTCTTATGCAAATTTTCTTTTAATGTTACAAAACTTGGGTCATGCGTAATTAAAAGGTTGATATGGCTACAATCAGAGTTGTAATATTCGACCATCTGGGTTCTGTGTTTTTAAATGAAAGAGTATTATTTGGAAAAGACGAAAACTTACTTCAGATGGTCCTAATGTGAGTCCAAGATTGCAAATTTTGTATCATATTTTATTTTTGCTTATATTCTGTTTCTAGACACTCTTTATTTATTAACATAATGATGGCCAATACTTTGCTAAAGGCTCTTAAATGGTTTCCCACTAAATGACTAAAGGACTTAAAATTTGAATGCATGATATTACTGTTGTGTGTAATATAATTTAATTTCAAACCCTTAGTTCAATATTAGGGGCAGCAACAAATGGATAACAGTATCACTTGAGGACACTTGGGGTCTCTTCACCATTTGCTTGTCTGAAACATGAGATGATTTTCCATGTCTGGAGTTAAATTTTAAATTATTTAGCAACTTGCCTACATTTGGTTTAAATTGTTCCTGGATCTCAAGAATTCTGTTCAGATTTCTGGAAGTATAATCACAAGTATGTATCAGGGTACTGGACAACCTGAAAGATTACACTGTACGAGCCCTTGTCAATGCAGTTGACCACCTGGGCACTGTCGCTTACAAATTGACTGATCTCCTTGACCAACAAAAGTTAGATGTCTCAACAGTGGAGCTGAAGGTTTCGTGTTTAAATCAGGTATTGTTGATGTAGTGGTTATTGAGATCTATTATTAGGTAGAATATGATATGGGTAGATGCTGAAATTATTCTGTCTGATGTAAGCAACTTCTAACATGCCAAACCTATACGGATAAAGAAGGTCTCAGGCAGCAGCAGTTACTAGCGATCATCCCAAGGCATCACAAGCATTACATTTTGCCAAGTAAGAATAACTATGCCTGAGTGAATCTGGAAATACTGATCAAAGTGATGAGATCCATAACCTGTTTGTTCCTTCTCGCTTTGGTCCCTATTTTTTTCCCTGGCTTATGCCAATGCTAGATACTGTCAACAAAAAGGTGCATTTTAGCCCACAAATACAGACTGATGCTAGGCAAAGTCATCTTAAATCAAAACCTCGGTTTCCTTCAGGTAGCTGATTTTCCTGGACATCAAAGCTTGTCTCCTGTTTTTATGTGTGCTGATCTAAAGGTTTTCATTAAGGTTAGGATAAATGCATATGCCATCACTTATTTTCTCAAATGATTTTAGGTACTCCGCCAGCAAACACTCTGTCTTGGCATTTAGCGTCAGAAACTAAGTCTACCTTGCAAGGCAGTCCAGGATCATCGATGAAGTTAGTCCATGAGTTTTAGCATATGGTTTTATTTAGACAAGATAAAATTCTAGTTTTCGTCTATTTATCAAATGGATTTCCAACACAACTTGAAGGGTTTTGAATTTTCGATATTTGCTTATTTGTGCAGCACTGAAGATTCAAAAACTTCTGGGAGAACATCAGGGACATTCCATTCATTTGGTATGCATAGTATCCACTAGAACTGTGCTGTCAGCAGACGGTGCATGTTCCATTGATGTTAGTAATTTATGCTTCTAAATTTTGTACGTGTAGATGCTGAAGTGGGAAGCAGGACAAAATCTTCAGCAGCTCATCTTAAATCACCGAATATAGGGCCTGCTTCAACTGCAGCTATGCATACGTTGGGTGTCATACGACTGGTAATGTTCAAAATCAACAAACCTTAGACATGCCCTTCATTCTTCTAAGTGCCATTATGTTACCATTGCCCGCACGTAGCTATCCTAGTACTTAACTTGTGTAGAGATCATGGCCAATGATGCCCCTGTTCAATGAAATTCCGATAGTAATGGTTTACTATTAGGTTAAGTGGCAACGAATAGTATTTTTGTCTACAACTTTAAGAGAAAACATACAGTAGTTCTTTAATGGAGAAGGGAAAGAATGTACGGAGAGTAAATGCTTCAAAAGATCCCCTTTGCAAGTAATCAGATTAAAGCTAACAATATCTCTGGAGTCTGCATTGCATACTGAAGTCTAAAATGTGAGAATAAGAGTTAGGTGATGTTGATCGTATATTTGGCAATGCAAGTAGACTTAAAATAATATATTTAAAGGTAATATATACTCATAATTTACTCTATAGACATCTTTGGATCCTAGATTTTGATTTGTCTGATACATTTCTTGTGCTCTTTGAAGAATCATTTGTAGTTGGAATTGATATACATATTTGTGTGTGTTTTTCCTTATGCAGCTTTCTTAGTGGATATAATTAACTTCTGGATAAACTGTCCAACTCCAGTTGGTATACCCGTTGTCGTAACTTAGAGTAAAGTTTGTAGATAAATGGTTTGACTTATTAAGGCTGCTTCTACATTTTCTGGTCCGGAAGTTTTATAGTTGGGACCCTTTCAGTATTTGAATAAATATGCTTAGCATTCATTCAGAAACAATTCCTTATCCTCCAATACCCCACTGCTGTCTTAAATGGATAAGAATATCAGATTATTATTATTTTTTTCACAACTAGACTATTTATTTTGCAGGATCCTATGGACAACAGCTCTAAACCTATGACACCATTCCGATCATTTGATGACCCTACTAGACGTGAGATTGTTCGCACCCCTGCTCGTAGCAAGAGCATGCTATCATCTTTCTTTGTAAAACAGAAGACGCGGAAACTAAAAACCAGTGTCCCATGAATCCTAAAGATGTCAACAACAGGATCTCCCATTGGGAATTTCATTATTAATCGTCACCTCTTATAATTTTTAACTCCAATTCTTTTGTTGGGCGGCTTAGTTGTTACAATGTGAAAGCTTAAAGTAGTCTGATTTTGAAGTTTTTAGGATTTTCGGCCGAGTAATATGAGCAGGAGTGACCTTTGTATAAACTTCTTTGTCAGACTATTCAAGTTCTCTTTTCATTTCTGTAATGAAGTTTATTAATGTCCATGTACGTATATATTCTCTACTGTTCAAGTTCTCTTTTCAGTTCTGTAATGAAGTTTATTAATGTCCATGTACGTATATATTCTCTACTGTTTGGCAGCGTAATTGAGAGAAAATATATACCTTATAGGAGAAATGCCATTGCATTGAAGATTTTCTTTTTTATTAGGAAGAAATCATGGCGGCCAATTGCACATCTCTTCTTTATGTGCATCATTCACATGGCTTGAATTGCTTTGGCATTTAAATTTCTAAACTCCTTTGCCAATAGCATGTTCGGAAATGACTTATAATTTAAAATATAAGTTCACTTATAAGTTATTTTAAGTTGTGATTTATAAATAAAAGCGTTGGACATCAATTTGAATTTGACTTATAAGTTAGAGATTAAGTTAAAATAAGTTATGAAGGTGTTCGGCTCATAAGGACTTATAAGTTAAAATAATTTTGAAGATTATTAAAAATGACATTAATAAAAAGAGGGGCAAAATAGAATAGGGGTAAAATAGATATTATATTTGGTCAAACTAACTTATTTTAAAATTACTTATAAGTTATTTCAAAATAAGTTACAAATAATTGCTTATTTTTTTTGACTTAAAACTCAACTTATAAATAGAAAAATAAGTCATTCCCAAACAGTAGAATAGTAACTTCTATATGTATTTTTTTTATAGACTTTTTGTTATTTCCACATGAAAACCGTCGTTATAATCGCTATAGATTCTATAACGACGGTTTTGTCATGTGAAAATATCAATTTTCTTTTTAATATTTCCATATTATTTTATCTTTCATGAAAGTAAAACTTGTATTATTCTTATTCTTAAATGAGAGAAAAATTATTGTAATTATTTTTAAAAATATAACAGAATATGTAACTTTATAGCTTACACCCAACGCGGTTATTCCAACCCACCAACAAAGTAGCCAAAATTACACCAAGGGTCTCAGTATCCAAATGGCGGGACTATACATTATCTGAGGCAGTAGCGAATATGGCCAAGAATGGGACCGTGATTGTTTGTGCTGTGAGTCAGCCTTACTTGCCCTTTTTGAATAACTGGTTGATTAGTATTGCGAGGCAGAAGCATCATGAAAAAGTGCTTGTGATTGCTGAGGATTATGCCACGCTTTATAAGGTTAATGAGAGATGGCCTGGTCATGCTGTGCTGGTGCCGCCCGCCCCAGATGCTCAAACTGCTCATAAGTTTGGTTCTCAGGTATAATTGTTGATTTTCATTTCTGGGTCTGCTTTAATTTGTGCAACTTTCTAATGAATCATCTTGAACTGCTCGTAAGTGCAGTTATTGGGTATAATTGTTGATTCTGACTTGTGGGTTTATTTGTTAAGTCAATCTTCCTTTGTTAAGTAGATAATTGTAACCATATACATATGAAATGCCAATTCTCGGGCTTTATTTGTTAAGTCAATCTTCCTTTGTAATCGAAGCCCAAGGATCTATGTACTAGCACATGCTTGACTAGCCAAGCTGGGCGTGACATTTGAGTTTCACTATGAATATGTCTTGCCGTTAAAGCAGCATAGACACATTTGGCTTTGCAGAGCTTTATCAAATCGAACTGTACAGTTTTACTTTTGTCTCCGCCTCTCTTTTCCTGCTTTGTATTTTTGCATTCCGTTATCTTTTTGGGTGGACTGGGCTGGCGTTTCTCATCTTCTATTTCCATTTCCATTTTATAGATTTAGTATATACCTACTGGACGTCAATATTGCGTGTAATGTATGAAGGATGTGCTGGTTTTTCTTAATAAACCTGATTAGTTTCAGTTTACAGGGATTCTTCAATTTTACATCCCGGAGGCCACGCCATCTACTGCAAATCTTGGAGCTTGGATATAGTGTTATGTACAATGATGTTGATATGGTTTGGTTAGCAGATCCATTTCCTTATTTGCAGGGGAAGCATGATGTGTACTTCATGGATGACATGACTGCAGTAAGTTTGACAAGTTTGCTTTTCAGTTTTAGTGTACACAGCTAATAACTTATCCATTTTTTTGAAATAGAATAGCAATAGAAGATACATAGGTACAAATTATTTGAAATAAAAAAATTTATACATCAAAAAAGTAAATAAATGAAAATGAACTAGGCAGCAAAACGAATGAAGGAAACCCCTTTCTTGTAATGAACTTTTAATTATTTACTGTCCTTGGTTACTAGCTTGCGCACTACAGGATATAGCTCAAGTTTTTGGTGCATTAAAGTCATGAATATATAATCGAAGATATTCCTTGGAATCAAAACGATGGTATAGATCATAGATAGATCATAAGGCATGACAACTTAAAATCCTGACAAAAGCATTACAGCAACTAACTGCAGTCCTCAGATTAAGTTGATTTAATGCCAATCACTCATGCTTACAAGTGGTGACTGAGCTTATAAATTCTTGCGTTTGTTTGAATTTGGTGACTATTAATGATGAAAGCATTGCTCTCAGTTTGTCTCCTTTGGGAACAGGTGAAACCTCTGAACCACTCTCATGCTTTGCCACCTCCAGGGAAAAAGGGGCGGACCTACATTTGCAGCTGCATGATTTATATGCGACCAACTAGGGGAGCAAAACGGGTTATGAAAACATGGATTGAAGAACTTCAGGCTCAGCCATGGTCCAAAGCAAAGAAGGCCAATGACCAACCAGCTTTTAACTGGGCATTGAACAAAACTGCAGGGCAGGTTTGTTTATTTTGTGTTCTTAATATGTTGTTTGTTTTCATCGTCTTGTTTGACTGAGTAGGAATTATTGCTGAATTTACAGTTTTATCCTTAAACCTCCACACACATTTTTCTCCAAGGTCAGTTACTTAAAAAAATGCTCTTGTTGTTCCAAATGCATATACTTCATATAATTTTGGGCCTCCGTTGCTGCCCATCAGCCAGAGAAGCATTAAGCTCAGACATCTATACAACTGTTTCAGGTGGATCTGTATCTGCTGCCTCAAGCAGCATTCCCAACTGGTGGATTATACTTCAAGAACCCGATTTGGGTAGAAGAAAACAAGGGAAAACAAGTCATCATTCACAATAATTATATTGTTGGTTTTGAGAAGAAAATAACACGATTCAAAGAATATGGCCTCTGGTTGGTGGACGATCATGCCTCGGAGTCCCCCCTTGGTTGAATATCATGAATTCAAGGACCCCTAAGATTGGAGTGGTTGAAGAAATTATGTTAACTTGCCAGAGAAGCATGCAAAATCTTCTTTGAACCACAGTACTGCAGTCACATTTATGGAACTGCTCTGGTATCTACCAAATCCTCAGGAACCCTAATGAATATTCAGCATGGGTAACTCAAAAGAGTTGTGCGAAAGCAAAGCACTTTGAGACATAAGTCATATGTTGTGTTTTTATTGTTTCGACATTACTTATCTTTGTACTTAGCTTCCTGACATTATTGTTTAGTATGAAAGTATGAAACGATGAATTCACCCTGAATGATTGTAATTGTTACTCTCTTTCTCAATCGAGTTCATTGTTTTACAAACTATGAAAGCACATGATGCCACCGTTGTGGCGTTATTTCATCGTATATGAACTGTATAAGCCATGCAAGTTGGAATCTTTCTGTTACTCCAACAAATTGCTATGGTCTAAGTAGTTGGAGAGCTTGAAGGATTGCTCTGTTTTTCCATTGCAAGAAGTATTTTCTTTTTTGTTCTCAAAACTGTCTAATATTATTGGCAGGCAGTTTTAGAGAGCAGAAAGAAAGGAGTTAGATATCCTTCTGTTTTCCCTTTTATTTAGGCATCAAAAAATGCGTTAGCCGGGAGTCGAACCCGGGTCAATTGCTTGGAAGGCAATTATCCTAACCGTTGGACTAAAAACGCTTGATGACCATGTTCTGAATAATGTTTTTTATAAGGAAATAAAACAATTTCAGTATTACATTAAAATTCCTTGATATATTTTCATAAGTTACTTGTATTATATTGATTGGTGTGAAGCGATAATTATATTATAAATCACATTATTTTATTTCTTTTAAAAATTATTTATCTGAAATATTATTTAATTCATTTTAATTATTTACATAAAATATTATTTAAAAGAATTTGATATTTTTACAATTAAAATTGATAAATTCAAAAACTTCTCTCATATAAATAGTAAATTAGTCGGATATGTATGTTTTATAAAATTATTATTATTATTTATAAAATTAATAATTCTCTTATTAAATTGTGTGCAATAAATATACACAAATATAGTCCTTAATTAATTTATTTTCCAAAATCTCAGCTCATTATTTTTTTGTGTTCAACATTTCAATGTTGAGTTCGGTGGACATAAAAATTAGACATAAATATATTTAAATTTTAATTATTTATATTTTTATTCACTTTTAAGAATTAAATGAAATTTAAATATATATTTATGTTCAACTTTTTTTTACTTATTTCTATTAATTATCTCTTGTTGACAATTTGTGACGACTATCGACCATGTCAACAAAGCAGCAGCTGCTAAATCATCAAAATCCTTGCATTCCCATAATCTACGCCTTTTTCTCTCTCCTCCTTGTCTGTTTCCTTTTTTTTAGTCGGGAAAAAAGAGGTCACAGACATCATACTGCAGTATTCTTTAATGGCAAATAAACAAATTAGTTTGATTTTTAACTTGTATTATCACTAAAAACATCCCATAAAAAACAGAAGAATGTAGTGGAGTGATTTGGTTAATGGTACTTTAATGGGTTCTCTTGAAATTGGTCTTTCACTGAAGAGAGATTCTAATTTACTCCGTGCAGCCAGCAGGAGTGAGAGGAGCCCATTTGGTCAAAAACCCAGATCAAGATTTGCAAGATTTGTATTCTTCAAGAAGATAGATTACCTGCAATGGATTTGTGCTGTTACTGTGTTTTTCTTTTTGGTTGTTCTTTTTCAAATGTTTTTGACCGGTTCAGTGATAGAAAAATCTGGGAATTTATTGAGGGAAAGAGAAATTGGTTCTGGGGATTTGACATTTTTGAAAGAGATTTCAGGATTAGATTTTGGAGAAGATATAAAGTTTGAACCCTCAAAGCTTTTGGCCAAGTTTCAAAAGGAGTTCAGAGAGAATAATGGATCTTATGGGTCTAGAAAAGGAGTGAGATTTGGTTATAGAAAACCCCAGCTTGCTGTGGTGAGTATTCATTTACCTATTTAATTGGGTATGTCACCTTGAATTGCAATTTGTTTTTTATAGATGTGTTAGTGGAGTTTTATGTATGCTGACCTTACTAATTGTGTTTTTCTGTGTATAAAAATATTTTCTTTAATTTAAGTTGGTAGCTTTTGGGGCAGAATTTTCATTTGGTTTTGTGGCTTGCTGCTCAAGTTTTAATTTCTATATGTAGGTTTTTGCAAATCTGTTGGTTGATCCACAGCAGATAATGATGGTTACTATTGCAGCTGCTTTGCGCGAAATTGGTTACGAAATTGAGGTAATCTTCATTCAATGGGTCTCATGTTTTCAGGTTCAGTCTGGTCGTCGAGGCTGGAATATTGCATTGCTTTAAGCTATAGTCACGAGTGTTGGTTTTTGCACTCCGCCGAAACGTTTTATGCTGAATTAATATGCAATATTGTTATTTAGTGAGACAGCAGTTTGTTGAGAGTATTCATTATGTCAATAGCATTTCCAAGATAGAGATATGGCTTACTTGAGCTTGCCTACCATTACTAGTTGGTTACTTGTTTCCAGTAAAACATAAATATCAAATGTGAAAATGCCAGCCATCTTGTTGCAAAGGTATCATGAGCACACTAATTTAAATCTGTAGTGCAACTGGGAAGTGCTCAGGCAATTAAAAAAAACTGATTAATTAACTTACAATTTTAGCCTGGAAAGAGCTGTGCCTACTGGCTAAACAGATAAGTGGAAATTCTTATCTTGGATTAGGCATATTATCAATGCTGTACTTGAAGGCCTGAACTCTTCATTGTAATTGCCTCACTGTGACTTTACATATTTTAAGATATCATTCACCATAACATGCAATAGAAGTTACTATGTACTCTTATATAGGGGTTATAAATCTTGACCATTCGATGAATCATAGGGAGCTGACTTAACAATTTTCTTTTTTCCGCCGCCACTCTCCAGGTTCACTCACTTGAAGATGGTCCTGCACATTCTGTTTGGAGAACTATAGGAGTTAAAGTAAATATCATTCAATCTACTGAGAAGATGAAGATCATTGTAGACTGGCTAAAGTATGGCTGTAATGTTCAATTCCATGAATTTATAATTAAGATTAATCTTTTAACTGTTTGAATATTGGTTTGTAACTGAGGGTATGTAAAATAGTTTATTCAGTTGCTGTGCTGTTTTCCTTTGCTGCCTTTGTAGCCCCAACATCATGTGTTGTCTTTGATTTGCTTCATTAACCATTACCTATGGGGTCTAAGTATCTAACCTTGTCACATGTGGTGATCCAAATAGTAGACCCGCTTCTTGTTACAGATTCCTCCTGTTTCATGTTCTTCCGGTAACAATTAAAAGTTTTATAAGCGATCCTTATGAAAATTATATAAAATGTTCTGTCAGGTGAACAGTTCTCGATAATTGACATCTGTAACAGGTTGCTGGCAGTTTCTTTATAAGAATAATTAACCTTAAAGAAGCACTAAGTTGGGGTCTTTGTTAATTTTTTTTGTGCCTGTGCAGCTATGATGGGATAATTGTGAACAGTCTTGAAGCCAGGGGAGTTATTTCTTGGTAAGCCTTATCACTTAATACTGTAACTGGATACAATCCTAATATGAACATTTACTCCAGTTTGTTGCTAATTTCCCGCTTCTTATTCCTTGCTTCACTAGTGCTGTAGTGCATATCATTTACTACCTGGGCTGATGACACATTTTTAATTATCTGTGTAGCTACATTTTGAATTGCCAATGAAAATATTCTAAATGGTCAAATATTTGTCTTACTAATAGTTTCTTTGGTACTTAAATATAATTCCATCTTTATGCTCTTCCACTTTTTGTTTTCTTGAACTCCAAAAATGCGAAATGAGTAAATGGTCTCTATATCTATATTTAAGTTCTTGCTGATCCAAGATTTTGTGTATAGATGATGGAAATATTGATCAATGAATTATCTAGGGAGCATTTCAGTGTCCTTCATTGAGATTTAATGACCTAAAGATATTCGAGACTGAGCGGGGAATTTTCCTGAGAGTTGAAACTTTTTAGCATCATATTGATGGATGTTAAAGTTGTTCAACATCAAAATGAAATATATAAAGGATGGTTTGGAATGAAATAGTTATTATGCGTGACCAGAAATAGAATATGCATATAAAATTCTGTTCTAGATCCATTTGCTTATATATATTTAGCCACTCAAGTGGCGATCTTACCCATAATCTTCTAAGAGATAATTTTCTTGACTGCTTTATACAATTTTGGAAATGTATAGCTTTAAGTCAGAATATGTGACAATTGTTTTCCTGCTTTGGTTAGTAATTTTGTGTTCTCATTGTTTCCAGATCAATGCATCAATTGAAATGATAATTTTACTTGTTACAGTCTTTCACAGGAACCTTTCAAATCTGTACCACTCATATGGACAATTCATGAAAGAACTCTTGCTACTCGTTTAAGACAATACATGTCAAATGGCCAGATTGAGTTTGTGGATGACTGGAAAATAGTCTTTAATCGCGCTACTGTTGTGGTCTTCCCAAATCATGTCTTGCCGGTAATTTATTGTATGGTTGAGTTTATTATCATCTTGACTCAAAATTTGTTGGGGTAAATACCAACCAAAATAAAATTAAAAATGAAAATTGTAGGGGTAATATCTTTATTTGATCAGGAAAGCTAACCTCCACAGTGGCTGTTGTGAGATAGCCACACCAAACTATCCTTAGTGCTAAGTTTTGTCCCTGCAATTTAAAGCAAGTAAGGACATTTTTGTCAAAAAAAGAAAATCTAAATCTGGCTAGGGCTATCTGTTGGTGTAAGATGGTCAATACCATCAACTTTCTTTTTTCTTTTTTTTAATAATAAAACTACCCTTATTTAATGCTAATTTTTGCTTTTGTGATGTATGAAAAGTATTTTATCCAGAATCCGGCAAGGGCTATCTTACAACAACTGTTGTGGATGTTAGATTTCCCCTTATTTGATATTATTATATTAATAGG
Organism: Panax ginseng; assembly: GCA_020205605.1. Taxonomy (NCBI): domain Eukaryota; kingdom Viridiplantae; phylum Streptophyta; class Magnoliopsida; order Apiales; family Araliaceae; genus Panax; species Panax ginseng. The sequence continues at coordinate 1,728,571 of CM035134.1, read as the reverse complement.
CATCCATGTGGATGATTTGATTTAAATATTATGTATCTCTATCAAGAAAATGAATTGCAATTTAAAAAAAAGAAGTGATTTAGTATTGGAGCAACTCCAACTCATGTTCATTTACTTTCTGAGTGAGAAACTTCATTTCTTTAATTGGTATTTATCTTTTGAACTTCTCAAATCATGTTCACAACTACATGCGCTGGAATATGCATAAACTGTTTCTAAATTCTAATTTGCCATCTATACTTTGTCAGATGCTTTACTCACCATGTGATGCCGGAAACTACTTTGTTATTCCGGGGTCTCCTGCTGAAGCATGGGAAGTAGATAATTTCATGGTTGTACACCAAGATAATATGCGTGACAAGATGAATTTTGGGTCCAATGACTTTATTATTGCCATTGTGGGAAATCAACTTTTATATGGAGGTTTGTGGCTAGAGCATGCCCTTGTTCTTCAGGCTCTGCTGCCACTTTTTGCGGAATTCCCACTTGTTAACAATTCCCACTCTCATCTCAAAGTTATTGTCTTAACTGGGGATTCTACTGGTAATTACAGTGTGGTTTTGGAGGTGATACTCTGGTTAATGATTGCAGATATTTCTGTCAGTTCTTTTGACTTGATGTTTTCACTTTCTTAAATGGTTCACCATAATTTAACATTCTTTTTCCATAGGCCATTGCTATGAAGTTGAGATACCCAATAGGAACTGTGAAGCATATTGCTATTGATGAAGATGTGGACAGTGTTTTAAGCATGGTTGATCTTGTCATATATGGATCATTCCTTGAAGATCAATCTTTTCCAGACATTTTGAAGAGAGGAATGTGCTTTGAGAAACCGATCATAGCCCCTGACCTCTCCATGATAAAAAAATATGTAAGCTTATATGTGCCACATTTCTTTACTCATGCATACATGCCAATAATTTATCTGTGTGTATATGCATTACTAAAGAACATTTACAGTGATGGAGGAAGGACTAGAGTCAGCACTCCCTATTTTTTTGTCTTGACCTTTCCATTTCTTCATGTATCTCATCTTCTGTATAGTTGTTGATAGTCATCCTTTTTGCTGCAAGTGCATGTGTCTTTTTATACCTAACATTCCATAGCAGTATGACTAGCCTTGTAAAACTCCTCTGATGTCGGGTTTAGCTATTTACATAACTTGATTATGAGATTGCATTGCCCTTTATTTTTATAAAAACTTCTGTCATAGTCTAATTGAAACTCTTCTGATCAACCGGGCTTGAGCCTCTGCACAAAAGATCTGCATAGATCCTATAATACTACCAAGTTTATTGTCCTTGATGAGAGTCCAAAAAGTTAACTACTGTGTGGTTTGAAATGTGGCCCAAGTAACCTCATGTACAGGAACCAATTGATGATCTCTTGGATAACATTATATATTATATAAACCATTGACTATAACTACTGAAACTTGAACGTCCTGGTTAGTTTCGTTCTGTTATTTTTGTTTCAGACTTCTAGTTTCTTTTTCTTTTCTTTTTCTTTTTTATTTGTATGTGTCCAGAGCTAGCTACTCACTATTTTGGAATCTCTCAGGTTGATGACAGGGTTAGTGGCTATCTTTTTCCAAAGGACAATATTAAGGCTCTAACACAGATCATCTTGCAAGTTATTTTGAAAGGAAAACTATCACCCCTAGCTCACAATGTTGCATCAATTGGTAAACATTCTGCTAAGAACCTAATGGTTTTGGAAGCTGTTGAAGGCTACTCTACACTATTGGAGAATGTTCTCAAGTTCCCTTCTGAGGTTTCATTACCCCGGGCTATTTCAGATATCCCGCAAAATCTGAAGACAGAGTGGCAGTGGCTTCGATTTGAAAGCATTGAAAGTGAAACATATCAAAATAGAACTTTGAAAGGCTACATATTTTTAGACGAGGTCGAAAAGCAACAGAATAATTCTCAAAGAGAGAGTTCTGGTACTGTGACTACAACAGATGATACATTTTTATACAGTATCTGGGAAGAAGAAAAATTTATTCAAATGGTTAACACCAGGAAGAGAAGAGAAGATGAAGAGGCAAGTGACAAAAGGAATTATATACTCCCTCTGTCAAAAAATATAGGATCGATTTTGACTTTTTGGAATTCAGTTTGAATTATTTTTAAATTCAAAATTGATAAGATTTCATTTATTTTTAGATAATACAATTATGAAAAGTTTAAATTTTCTAAAAAGTATGAATAATTACAAGTTTTATTGTTTTCAAAAGTTTAACGAGTCATATCAGTTTTTGAATTTGAAAATATCTCAAATTGACTAGCTTTGAAAAATCAAAGTTGATCTTAGAATTCGGAACTGAGGGAGTATCTGTTTTCTAATACTTGGTTAAACAATCTTTACACAACTTGTTCTACGGAATTTGGTGCAGTTGAAGGACAGAACTGATCAACCTAGGGGAACATGGGAGGATGTATATCGAAATGCCAAAAAGGCTGGTCGTTCTAAGAATGATTTGCATGAAAGGGATGATGGAGAGCTTGAAAGAACAGGTCAACCTCTGACCATCTATGAACCTTACCTTGGTGAAGGAGCCTGGCCTTTTTTGCACCATACTTCACTGTATCGCGGGCTTGGACTTGTGAGTTACAGATTGAGGTTCTTTCTCAATTTATTTTCATATTGTTGAACTTTTCTATGTCCAATTCTTCAGATACAGAGGTAGGCTATTATTTGGATTCTTGTACTGTTCTGAAAGCCCGTTGCATTTTATTATTTTAAAATCAAATGTATAATGAAATTTGTGACACATAACATACTCTTATATGTTTGGGAGATTGATAAGTGGTGGTTAATGTTACGGGGCATTACTCTGGCGAGAAGGTTTAACTATGTAGTGTGATAAACATAATGAGTTATTTGGCCTTGGATGATTTTAAAGTATTACTTATGTACTCTATATGCATACCCATAGAGAAATATCTGAAACAATAATAACTCAAGAACGAAATAGTTGTTCACATAAATTCTCATTATAACAGAATGGTGGCTTTTAGATATCAAGTACTGCTTGGATTTCCCTTATTATTTTACTTCTTTCCTGAATATCAATTGATAAAGAGAACCTATTGTTTCTCCCAATCTGATGTGTGATGTTTATACATGAACTTGTGATTACAGTCCAGCAAAGGCAAAAGATCTGGAGCAGATGATGTTGATGCACCTTCTCGTCTTCCGCTTTTGAACAATGCTTATTACCGAGACAGACTTGGTGAATATGGAGCCTTCTTTGCAATTGCCAACAGGATTGACCGTATACATAAAAACGCTTGGATAGGATTCCAGTCTTGGAGAGCTACAGCAAGGAAGGTTTAATCAAGGATTTTTCTTCTTCTTTCTGTTTGCCTATCTTGCCATTGAACATCATATATGCATGCTTTCACTTTCTTTGGGCATTTCATGCTACACCGAGATTAATGGATAGAAGCATTGCTTCATTTCTAACATGGAGGCTTAAACAGGAGTCTTTGTCTACGAATGCTGAACGTGCATTGTTAGATGATATGGAAGCACGAAGACATGGTGATGCTCTTTATTTTTGGGTTCGTATGGACAAGGATCCAAGGAACCCATTGCAACAGGATTTCTGGTCATTCTGTGATGCTATGAATGCAGGAAATTGCAAGTAAGGCTAGTCATGTTATATCATTTTTCAGTATCATATTCGTGCAATTTTTTAGAATTTGCCTATTTTTTGGTTTTACTTGAGATGTCAACCTGATTTTTTTTACTTCATTGACTAAAGGTTTGCTTTCTCTGAGGCTCTTAAGAAGATGTATGGTATAAAGCATGATTTGAATTCTCTCCCGCCAATGCCAATAGATGGCGACACATGGTCTGTCATGCACAGCTGGGCTTTGTCAACCCGGTCCTTTCTGGAGTTCGTAATGTTTTCAAGGTTTGAAAATTTCCATTGTAGCTCATCTTACCCGTCTAAAGGAATTTGTGTTATTTCCTTTTTTTAATGCACAAAATTATTAATATGAATTTTACTACACTGCAGAATGTTTGTGGATTCCCTGGATGCACAATTCTATGATGAACATCATCAAATTGGGTACTGTTACCTAACTTTATCCAAGGTAATATCTTCTGCATTGAATAAAATAAATAATTTCATGCTATTGCAAGAAATTTTTCTTCTTCTTCTAGTTCATGTTTTGAGCATCTATTAGAAAAAATTGCTGTTGGATGTACACCATTAGACTTAATAGCATAGAAAGATATTATATAATCTTGATGAATAAACCTTAGTTAACATATGGATGGTTTTCATGGAGAAAAAAAGCGTTCACAAGTTAGTGGAGAACCATGAAATTATGAGAGCAATCACGCAAAAGCTTTTATGTCTGATTTTATTTGCTATCATAAATATTCAGTTAAACTTCTAAAACAAATTTATACACTTGGAAACAAACAATATAGACTTATTTCGTTTACATGTCGTTTGGAAGTGCAAACTTTTTGAAATTTTGGAGGTGCTGATTCTGCATTTTTGTCTTTTGTCTTTTGCTGCTTTCGTGTTGCCATTCTGTTTTATGTGAGATGGGTTCTCAATAAGATTACTAATTGGACGGTAACAATGGAAAATTAATTGATTTAGCAGGACAAGCAGTGTTACTCTCGGGTGCTTGAGCTACTAATAAATGTCTGGGCATATCATGGTGCTAGAAGGATGGTGTATATGAACCCAAAGACTGGGGTTATGCAAGAACACCACAGATTGAAGAGCCGGAGAGGTCAAATGTGGGTCAAATGGTTTCACAACACCACCCTTAGGAGCATGGATGAGGACCTGGCAGAGGAGTCAGATTCTGACCACCCAAAGAGACAGTGGTTGTGGCCCTCAACAGGCGAGGTCTTCTGGAAAGGAATGTATGAGAAAGAGAAGAATCAAAGAAACCGTGAGAAAGAGAAGAGACGACAGCAAAGTAAAGAGAAAATTGATAGGATAAAGCGACGGACTCACCAAAAAACAATAGGGAAGTATGTGAAACCTCCACTAGAGCAGGTGGATGAATCGAACGCCACAGTAACCATCGACATACATTTGAGATAACATTTTTCCTATAGGTGGTGGGAATAGTTGTAAGTAGTCTGATTTGATTATTCCATTCTTTTCCTAGTGCATCCTTCGGGTTTTTGCGCTTTTGTCAGAAAGGATGCCTAGGGTTACTGTATTATGTGAGGTTTTTGTATGTAAATGCATGCTTCTGAAATTAATGCTGTGGATGCCTGCAATGTATAATATTAGGGCTTTTTTCTTAATCCCAATTTTTTGTTCTTTATCTGCCACCCCTCGAAGCTAATAGAATTCGGAAGGAGAAAGGCATAATACTCTGTAGTCCAACTGATATTTTGACACTGCTGGTGTCTTTGTGAATGAAAATGAGGTGTAATTTCAGAAGCATGCTGCTTGGTTGATGCTGTGTTTTGGGGATCTCATAATATACTCATTTTATAAGTTGGAAATTCAGCTAGTGCATATTATGAAGTTATCTATCTATATGCTGGATGGAAACTATAGTGCATTACACATTGAAGGTAGTGCATACTCATGTTGATTGTTATTTCGACCAAAGGTTAATGTGTAAGATGGAGTCTACTATTTAGCAAAAGTCAAAATTAATAGGCATTACAGATTGAAGAATAGATTATTACTATGTGTATATTAGGTCAGACAAAATATGGTTATGGATTGGTTTTGGTTTTCAAAATATGGTTATGGTTCCATTTAAGAACTAAAACCATATTAACCATTTTTAATATGGATAATGTGGGTTAGAACCATATGATTATGGTTAAAAATCATATTAATCATATTAACCATTTTAATATTGTTATGGGTTTCATGAAGACCTGATTTGACACTAATATTGTGTGATTATGTATATACCCCTTACCCCAACCCCACCCCCACTAAAAAAAATAATATTATGTGATTATGTATATACCCCTTACCTCCCACCCCACCCCACCCCAACCCAACCCAACCCAACCCAACCCAAAAATAATAATATTATGTGATTATTTAAGAACTAAAACCATATTAACCATTTTTAATATGAATAATGTGGGTTGGAACCATATGATTATGGTTAAAAATCATATTAACCATTTTAATATTGTTATGGGTTATGGGTTTCATGAAGACCTGATTTGACACTAATATTATGTGATTATGTATATACCCCTTACCCCCACCACCACTAAAAAAAATAATATTATGTGATTATGTATATACCCCTTACCTCCCACCCCACCCCACCCCACCCCAACCCAACCCAACCCACCCCACCCCAACCCAACCCAACCCAACCAAAAATAATAATATTATGTGATTATGTATATACCCCTCACCCCCACTCCCACCCTCACCCCCACCTACCCACCCACCCACGCCACCCCACCCCACCCCACCCCACCACCCACACTACCACTAAAAAATAATATTATGTGATTATGTATATACCCTTACCCCCACCCCACCCCACCCCACCCACCCCACCCCACTCCACGCAACCCAACCTAACCCAACCAAAAATAATAATATTATGTGATTATGTATATACACTTACCCCACACCCACCCCCACCCCCACCCCCACTCCACCCACCCACCCACCCCACCCACCCACCCCACCCACCCCCTCCCACCCACCCCACCCACCCACCACTACCCCACCCCACCCACCCACCCACCCACCCACCCAACACTCCCTCCCAAAAAATGATATTAAACGATTATGTATACCCCACCCACCCCACCCCACCCCCACCCCACACACCCCATCCCCGCCCCTACCCCACTACTCTCTCCCAAAATAAATTAATATTAAGCGATTATGTATACACCACCCACCCACTACCCCCACCCACTCACCCACTCATCCACCCAAAAAAAAATAACCGTGTTTTGGTGCGGTTACTGAGAGAGAGAAATGAGTGCAATTGAATAGAATATGGGTTGAAAAATGGTTAACCAGTTAATTAACTATATTTGTTTTAAAAATATGGGTTCAAACTTTAACCAACCTGGATAAATAAAAATGGTTAACCGACCCATTTGGTTCCAGTTAATATGGTTTGACCCAACAGTTAACTACTTATATTGTCAGGTCTAGTGTATATATATATACACGTGAGAATCAAAAACAAACAGGCTTTAGTAACAGTTTTGTCCGTCGCTAAATCCGGTTCATTTTTGGTTTTATATATATATATATATATATACTGATTCGGATCAAGTCATATACTTTATCTATCTCACTCACGTGTTTCACCCTCCTTTAGCAAATTTAATGGCCGGCGATGGTTGGTTGGCCATACAACCGTCGTCTATACTTTTAGCGACGCTATATGTTGTCCGTCGCTAAAAGTATAAACGACGGTTGTATGACCGAAACCGTCATCGGGTTCGTCGCTAAAAGAGGGTGAGCACGAGTGAGTAAGAGAAGGGGTATGCACGATCCTTGCTCTCTCTCTCTCTCTCTCTCTATATATATATATATATATATATATATATTCTCAAACATATTTTCATCAACCAAAATTTATAAGCAAACACTAGCTTGATGAAAATAATTAAAAATTAGGAGAAAATGTCAGAAAGTTGTAGAAAATTAAGAAACTGATATTTTTACATGTGTTTCTCCCCACCCACTATTCATGCGAGAGAAATCGTGTAGAAATATCAATTTTTTATATAAAAATATCAGTTCCCAAAAATGATATGATCAAGTGACTGTATATTTTGATGGAAAACACTATTTTTATGTGTTTTTGATATTTCTACAACTGTATACCAAAAATAATATCAGTTCCCTATTTTGATTCATGTACTTGAACCATCCTTTTATTAGGAGTTATAAAAAACAATCTTTGTCTATTTCCCTTGAATGATGTTCATGTGAATACTATTGATCTCCTAACAAAAGATCATGTCTGTCTTCATCGTCAGTTTGAACTAAAGATTGAACACCATTTTGCCTATAAATTTTGTAATTTTATTATTATTATTTTTTAAAAATCTCAATGATTCCGTAACTGGGAACCAAAACCAATACCGGATGGTACCATGATCCATTACAAACACATTGATTAGTATGAAGGTTTATGGCTAAAGGAAAACATTATGACAATCATAAAGAAATCAAATTAAAATATCAAACTGCTGCATAATCTCAACTTAGGAATCAAAATTTCCTGGGATTCCCAGCTCATATTAGTAGTTACATATACCCACATTTTAGTCACTAATACAAAGAAATATGTTCATCTAAATTAAGGCACTAAGCAACAAGTATAAGACAAAGTTCCAAAACAAGTTCAAAATTTGACAACAGCATAAAATAAACTTTTGAATCCCGAACAATGCCAGAGCTAGTAATATCACTACGTACTACATAAATAAATTCTACGAAATAAGTATAAATAAAAAACTAGCCAAACCACCACAAGAGATTGAACGAGTTTGCGAAGCCTTGAAAAAATATGACACTATGTAAAGATTGAAGCAGTTCCATCAAAGATTTCTCGAGGCCATGCCGTTTTATTGCATGGAAACTCGACCACCAGCTAACCATGGAACATAGGCTTTTCATTGCCGAATGCTTACTCTCATTTCTTAATATCTTGGAGCTGTACCATAGAAATTCACCAGCCAAGTGTTAGATAACACATTTAGGTGGGGAATGAAACATTAAGCAAAAGATTCACATAAAAGAAATTTTCAATTATGCTTTCAGAATTTCTAGCATACCTCCACCCATTGTTGCTTCAGGCAACCGTTCAATTGAATACTTGTGTTGGGTAATGTACATGATCGGCACACCAGGTATCTGATTGATCAAAATCAGTTCCAATAATCATAATGAACAACCATGGCCAAAACATTCACAATTTATTATATACCTTCCGAATCCTTCTCTTCAGATCCCGATCACACGTTGCTACCATATAGCACTTATGCTGTTTCCAACAAAATACTCCATGTAAATTGATTGTGCAGAGGAGGATACATAAAAATACAAGGGAGACGCTTGTTAAACTACCATAATTTTATCAAGACCTGGTCATCATTTAAAGATATGCATGACAAAAGGAAATAGCAAATAGGATGTTATTGAAAAATAAAGATTTGAAATTCATAACTTTCAATAAGCAGTTGGCAAAAATAGTTGGAATATGTCCTAAAGTAGTTGGCCTCTAAAAGTTGCTTTTAGTAAAAAACAAACGAAATCTGAAAGTCAAAACCAACACAATTGGTAGTTTAGAGCAGAGGACATGAGATAACACATAGTTGAATCAAATATTACCTGAGTCACCCTCTCAACAATACAGTCATCGGCGTAAGTTCCTTTGTGAGTGCAGGGGAGTCTTTCAAATCTCCGATCCTTTGCAATTCTGTTTGAGGAACGAAAACAACAGTGAAAGAAGATAGAAGGCTATTTATACTCAAGACAAGAAATGACTCCTAGAACAATGATGCAGTGTATTGAAAATGTGTGATTTAAGTATAACAAATAAATTGTTGGGAGAAAAACTAAAATTATTGGAGATCAATAAAATTCCCATATATAATATTAATGAAACATATTATAGAAATTAGATACAACATGACTTTCAATAACTTTAAGGAGTAAAGGAAAAGCACTACATGCTGCAACAGAGCTCTCATGCATTCAACCTCTAGTTAAAATGGCAGGCCACTTGTTCCATTTCTTACAGTTTTCACATAACTTCTATCTTCTTTTTTTGTTATAAACTAATTACTACAGAAGCATATCTAATTCATAATTGCTTTATCAAAATTGATAATAATAAACTCAAGGAAGAAATATGGGAGATACCAATGAGTTAACAATTTATAAAGAATTTTTTAAGCAGAATATAAATAACCAAGAAAATATACCTCAAAGCAACACGATATTTCTGGCCCAACTTCTCAAGCTCTGCCATCACACAATCAGTGATACATGGTGTGCCTTTAAATAAGCAAGAATAAAATAAGATCAATTAGTACCATTAGATGAACAATTTAATAAAAAACATAATCCGACTTGCCTAAAGGAATATAAAGCATAATGCAGCTGCAGATAAATAAGCTCAACATAAAACATGGAAGTGAAACAATGAAGCTACTCAACGGTCATAGTTGAATTTCTCCCAGTCTTCTCTATGTGATAATTTCAGGTGCACTAACCATTGCTTAAACCATAGCAGCAGCAATCTAATTTTTGCCACAGGTGGAAATGTTCAAATTTGACACTGTGTCGATGTTAAAACCCATATTCCCTATGTTCCAAAATATATGAGCAGTTATAACTTTTTGAAGACAGATCTGAGACATTTTCAAATTCAAAATTGATGTGATCATTTAAATTTTGGAAAAAAAAAATGATATTGTAATAAGTACCTTTTAGGTGGTTTACAATATTCATATTTGTATTGATTAATATTAAATAAATATTATTAATGCATACAAATTTTGAATTTGAAAATCTCGAATAGAATTCAAAAGGACAAAATGACTTTATAATTTTGGAACAGAGGGAGTAAAATATTATATAACTCTTACATAGGCACTAAAGGAACAAGCATTCAGTTGAGGACATCAATCAAATAAGCACTAGCAAAAACTTACATTTTGCGTATAAGCAGTCCATCATTCCTTTCTCCAAATCCAACTACACCAAAGTTTAAGAGTTCAAATGAATCACTACAAATACGAATGCAAGTGAAAATCCTTTACTTATTCCTTATCATTGCATTGTTTCAGCTACGAAGTAAAAGTAAACTGCACAAGTTTTTCACTTGAACTTGACCTCGCTTCTGAGGACAACCCCAATATTATTTTAAAGAGAAAAGCATGTAATATAAAAACTATGTTATGTCTTTAATTCAAAGTAGGAAATTCTATCATATTATTATAGCATAAGCCGTAGGAAACGGAGGTATTTACGATGGAAAATACATGCAAACACGCTCTCATATATAGTTTCATTAAAAGCTAAGAAAATGTTTTTTTGTAAATCAAATTGCTAACTAAATTTCCCCATATCAGAGCATTTCAGATTACCAATTAAACACTTACTTTATTCTGTATTGAGAAATTTATGAAGTTGGTATCAACCAAAACTCGATATGGAGGTCCCAATGCAGTATTGTACTTGAAGAAAAGAGCAGAGGAAGTATTTGGTCTGCATCACACGCATTTTTAAAAACATCAAACTTTAGTTACACACATAACCTAATACATTAATAGCTATATAAACATTGAAAGTTAGAGGCTTACACATTTCTTGGAAGCTTTTCTTTCTGTAAATCTTTTTTGTTAGGGTTCAAGACCTCTTCTTTGTGCCTGAAAAATAAATAAGCAGAATTCAAAAGAAGCACAACATAACTACTTCATGGCTGAAAAATCAGGATAGCCCTACACAGCTCTGCTCATGTTCAGTTCGTATAAAGTTTTATCTTTTTTCTTTATGACAAGTATTCTGGCTCATTTGAAGCTCATTGAGAAGAGGATCAGACCAAGATCACATTTTTTAGCATTTTAAGCTCAGCTTCACTCAATCAAGAGCATAACAGTAAGTTAGGGATTCAAGCTAAATTAACAAAAACTAAACTAACAATTTGGAAATCCAAATACAGAGACTAGGCGATATATATAGACAGAGAGAGATAATTACTGTTTGATCGCTTTGGAAGTGACAATCTTCTTCATGACTGCGAATTTGGGCCCTTTCTTTGCTCTACCCATCTCTTGCTAACTGTAAATTGAGTAGCAGTGCAAGATTCTTCAGCAGGTACCGTTCAAATTCAACTAGGGGTTCTTGGGAATGTTATAAATCCTAAACCCTAGAGACAAAGAAATAATGGCGGTTCAGTCATGGAAGCTCGCTATCGAAAACTTTTTTTGGAAGACGCATGTAAGTCCTAATCTTTCATGGGCTTATGGGCTGCTGGCATATATATGGGCTGTGTATAGAACTTGGTCTATTGTAAGACAATTATGTTAATTCTTTTTAACTATACATGTATATAAAACTTATCAGGTAACTTTTAAATACGATATATTTTAGTTATTCTCTCGTCAATTTAGTAGTTCAAGTTTGGTGACTCGATAATTTAAAAAAAAAAAAAAATTGTTTAATTTTTAGTGACAAATGATACATTTGTATCTCTAATATGGATTAAAATTTTGTGAAAATCTTAACTTTTCAGTTGATGAGTCAACAATTGAGAATACCAAAATTTATAATAAATAAGGCAGGAGTATAAAAAAAATAAAAATTAGGTTACCGAATACTGAGTCACCAAACTTTGACTGACGAGTTGACTCGAGACCGACTAAAATGATTCAGTATTTACCTTGTTATATTTTTGTATAGATATTTAGATACTCTCTTTGTCCCGTAAAGACGGGCTCAGTTTCACTCAAAAATGAATGAGATTTCTATGGTGAATTATATGTATCAAATTATTATATATATATATATATATATATATATATATATATATATATATAGTACCATCTTTTGCATCCAAATCAGGGTTGGATCTTTCCAGTTCATACATAGACTTGATGGAATAAGTGAATTTTACCTCATTACAAAACTGTTAATAGTATAAATTATTGGCAAAAAAAGATTTAACACAAATAAAAAAAAACTGGGCCTAGGTCTGGACCTTTTATTCACAGTCTGGGACTGGTGCAATTTCTCTATACATAATATACAGTAGGCCAGAGATCCTCCACTCCACTATGAACTGGAGAGGATCCGACCCCATCCCAACAAGGCCTGTTAGAAAATAATTATTACAAATAAAGAAGTACAAGTATACCTAGATGGGAGTGGTTAGCATGAAGCTAATTTTGCTCAACTGATCAATACAATGACGACACGCAGGCAGGAGGTGATTTATTTCTCTGCCTGTCAGTACTGTATTGATCAATTGACCAACTTACTATAAAGTTAACTCCATAGTAACCGGATTCTAATTAGACTATTTTGCTGGCCATTTCAACCATTTAATTTAATTTTATGACAAATAAAACATCCCTTTTTCATTTAAAAAAATAAAATAAACTAAGTTTACATTTTCTTTGTAAATTATAAAAGTAACAGTAGTACTCTATACTCCCCAAGTTTATATATGATGTCTTTTAACAAAAATAAATTTAATTACATAAAAAAAAATTAGATATTGCCATTTCTATATATTATATACTTTTTCGATTTCATATTATATACATCAATTTGATGTATATAATATTATTTGATGTATATAATATTCTCTCCATATGCATTATATTTGTATCTTAACCTTTGTAATCTGAAACAAAATGATTGAAAAAACACAAAGGAGGGGTCCATTTTGGTTTTTGTTGTTAAAGTTAGACAGTTCAATTAGTGGAGTCCATGCATGGCCTCCAATTATTTATACAAGTTAAATGGCATGTTCGGGGATGATTTATTTTAAAATAATTTATAAATTATATTAAGCAATAATTTATATAAATAAAAGTGTTTGATATTCTTTTAATTTATAAGTTAAAAATTAAGTTAAAATAAAATGTGAAGATAGTTGGCTAAAATAATTTATAAATTAAAATAATAAGTAAAAATTATTAAAATAAGGTTTGGTCAAACTTATTTATTTTAAAATAACTTGTAAATTATTTTTAATAAGTCAGAATTTATTACTTATCAAAATTAACTTATAAGGCAAAAAAAAGTTATCTTCAAACACCCCAACAATAAAAAGCAAACAACTTATAAATTGTTGTGGAAGAGGCTCGAGTCATGCACTTCATTTACTATCATATGTAATGTGTTATTGTTGGTTCAAATTTAACATTTTTATACGTGTCATTTAAAAATTTGCTCAACAATATATCAAGTTGGCATATATAGCCAGACTCTTTCAAGAAAAATGTTCACCCAAATTATTTTTTATGGGGATCTATCTTAATAGTTTAGATTTTTATTTTGATTTTAAGAGTTTAATTTGCTATCTTTTTTTGGAATCATTTCTTTTGGGTTTAAATTTAATAATGAGTTTAAATAAGAATGTCACGTTTTGCCACTTAAATTTTCTGTTAACTTTTTAACATAAAATGGCGGTTCTTTTATTTATTGTAAATAAATTGTAACTCAGTGAGTTGAGTATAAAAAATTTGAATTCAGTTATATAAATATAAATTAAGATGGAGTTCAATTTAACCCATAAAAAGATAGAAAAAAAATATATATATATATATATATATATATATATAAGAGGGAAATATCTAATTATCAATAAAGTATTTCAAGTGAGACATGACTCATAACTTAATGTGCACAACATGCATTTGGGATCGGATTATAATGAAGTTAATTTCATAATAAATAGGACAATTGATCAATACAGTCCTGACATATAGAAAAAGATCATTTCTAATCTAAATATTAATATTATATTGATCAATTAATTGATTAAAATTAACTTGATGTTACGGAATCCCATGCATTTGGCTTGGCTGGAAAGAAGTGTTATAGACTTGCATTGGGGTTACCACTACCTAGTCTCTTTTTTCAGTACTTTTCTAGTTGTTAAGGTCAGTGCTCACTTTGCCTGGACCTCTGTTTTAAAATAATTAAATTCTCTGTTTTTTTTTCTTGAGTTTGTATTATGCATTATTGAAATGTAAATTTATAATAGTATTTATATTCCAATTTGTTTGGATTTTTTAAAATTAGTATTCGACTGCGTTTATTATAATTATGTTACACTAGTTGATAACTGTGAGACCCCGAATTTTATGAAATAAAATTATTCAATTTTTTTTTATTTTAGTAAATAATTAAATTGATAAAAGTTTAAAGTTAAGGGTAATATATGAAATTTTTTGCAAAGTAAGTAAGTTGATATAAAATATTTTTTGTCGGGGAATATCCGTACGACGGTACAATCATTGGTGGACCCACAACGTAATTATTATCGGACTGAGAAAACGACAAAAATATTTTTTATAAAATAACAATGAAAGTTTTTACCGTTAAAACCGTTGAACTACTTTGGTAGTAAAAGTAAAAGAACGATGTCTGGCGTGGTTGCATAGTAGATACTGCGGTATTGATTATTAATGCATACATGATAAGTCACTCATTTTGTTTTATTAGTATTATTAATGTAATAAAAGCAGAAAAAACTTTTATATAAAATGTAATATTTTTATAAAGTTATTCTATAAATAGAATATATTATATTCTATTATGCATAGTGTTTTGTATAGTAAATTTTTTTTATATAAAATGTAATACTTTTATAAAATTATTCTATAAATAGAATATATTATAATTTATTATGCATAGTGTTGCATAGTGTCTAGATAGTAATTTTTTTTTATATAAAGCAGAATACTTTTATAAAGTTATTCGTTTTATTAGATTATAAATAGAATATATTATATTTTATTTAAAAGATTTTGCTTTTAAATCTGACCGTCCGATTAAAAGTAAATCAATCTGGATGATTCATGAATTAATTCTTATCGCAGACCATTCTTCATATAAATAAGCTCATTCTTTCATTATTTCTTACTTAATTCACCGAAACCGTAGAGATAAACCGTAGAGAGAATTATTCTTTATCTTGAGCGTATTTCTTTAGCGTTTAAGAAAGCTTTTGGCGTAAGTGTAAGTTTATTCAAGTATATCCTCGCCCTACCGTCGGAGTACTCTTCTTTATAAGGTAAGGGATATTATTTGTTGTACTCGTAAGGGGTATTATTTTTTTTTTATTCATGAAGAGAACTTTTATTATTCCATTCTTTATTATTCATTGGAATAACTTTGACACGCCGAACTACCCTATACTTGGTGAAATTCTTCATTACTCCATTCTTTATTATTATGTTGGAATAACTTTGTTTATACAATCGCATACATGGTGAAATTCTTCTATTATTCCGTTCTTTATTATTCGTTTAATATATCACATGCATGCGTTCTGGTGGGACCGGTTCCATCATTTATTATTCGTTAATATATATATCATGCGTGCGTTCGCCGGGACTTGGTTCCATTATTTATTATTATACATTGGAATAACTCGTCATGCGCGATCGTCGCATGCATGGTGACTTCCGTAGAACCACAATTATGATTATGAGTTATTCATATGATTGTGGACAGGAATTGTTGATTGATGTTATAGGGATAAAACATTATCGGTGGACTTTTAACATAGAGAATATAATAGATCTGATGGTCTATTTGACTCTTCTAATGGATTGCTCGTTCCGCTGCAACTATGGTTGAAAAGTTTTATCATCTACCATATATTCTAAATCTCTGATTTATTATTGACAAAAGCTATTGATATTTAAATTATCTTTAGTCATGATATTTGTAAGACCCCAACTTTTATGAATAAAGATTAATTTCTCTCGAATTATATTTTTGGATATTATGGTGTGGATATTATTTAATGTTATAGTTGTGGGTAATATTTACAAATTTTGCAAAGTACGCAAGTTGTTATATAATATTCGTTTGGTCGGAAAATATTCTTTTTTGTCGGGGAATATTCTGCACGACGCAAGATAATCATTAGTGGACCCCACAACGAAAAGTGCGGTCATAGTTAGAAAGCACAAAATATATTTTTATGAAAATAACTACGGAGGTTTTATAGTTAATCTTGTTGAACTACCGGTAATAATAAAATCTGAAGAATACGCGTGGTTGCATAAGTACACACGGTATTGATTATTGATGCTTACGTGAGAAGTCACTTTCGGTTATACTCAATTATTGCTACAAATGATTGTTGCATCATATCTCTCATATTATTAATTGCTTATTATCACAAAGATTATCTCGCATAATATTTTATATATTATTAAATCAATAATTGAGACGACAAAGTTATGCATATTATTAAATTACAATATTTATAATGTCTAGAAGTTCTGTCAAGGAGAGGTTTGGTCACCTAATTGCGCGCCAATAGGGAGAAATCTTTATTGGAAAGCCCCCTCTTTCCTGGGAACGACTTGGTTGTTAAATATTGTGAATTATAATATTAATGATGAATAAATTCGTGTTGATTAAAGATGAATTTGATAGTTCCATTGTGTTAGAATTATTTGTGTTAGTAGAAATCGACATTTATTTCGATAATAATTAATGTCTGGAGATTATATTGTTCAATTGGGTATTCAGGGCACTTTTTCGTGTCGGAGTACTATTCACGAGTTACTATTCACAAGTTACTATTGAGTCACATTCACTTACTATTAGGGGAGTTGGTGCAAGATTGATGATACTTGCATGACTAAGTTAAAGATGGAGGTATAGATGGAGGTACTATATTATAATTAATTTTTCACATATTTAGAACTATTGAGTCACATGATTTACTATTGAGTCACATGATTTTACTATTGATTCACATGATTTACTATTAGGGGAGTTGGTGCAAGTTTGATAATACTTTGATGACTGAATTAAAAATGAAAGAAAAGTTGGAGGTATTGTACTGTAATATTTCGAGCCCCAAAACGTGCAATTATCAAAACTATATTTTCCTATAAATAGAAGCTCATTCTTCCTTCATTTCTCACCAATTCACTAAAGCTTTAGAGCCATTATTATAGAGAGAAATTATAGGGAGAAAGAAGAAGAGAAGTCTCCTACATTTCTATTCTAGTATCCAGCTTCATTCTAAGGTAAGGGATATTATTTGTTGTACCCGTAAGGGGTATTATTCTTTCGTATTCATGAAGAGAATTACTTTCTTTCAATACTCGTAAGAGTTGTTATTCCATTCTTCATTATTATGTTGGAATAACCTGTTTATGCGAAGTACCGCATACATGGTGAAATTCTTCTCTTATTCCATTCTTCATTATTATGTTGGAATAACCTGTTTATGCGAAGTACCGCATATATGGTGAAATTCTTCTGTTATTTCATTCTTTATTATTATGTTGGAATAACCTGTTTATGCGAAGTACCGCATACATGGTGAAATTCTTCTATTATTCCATTCTTTATTATTCTGTTGGAATATCCTCCGGTATGTAATTTCACGGGACTGGTTCCATTATTTATTATTCGCATTTATTATTCAGCCGGAATATCCGTCATCTGTCGCGTTACTTGGGACCTGGTTCCATTATTTATTATTACATTGGGAATAACACATGCATGCGGTCTCTATCGCATGCATGGTGAATCCTTACATTATTCCATTCTTTATTATTCTATTGGAATAACTTTTCATGTGGATGGATTACATGCATGGTGAATGATCCTTTATATTCATTCCTTATTAAATTGTAGAAATGATCTGTATACGTGGATTACCACATGGTGGGTGAAAATCCATTTACAGTTTCATATATTCTTTATTATACTCAGTTGGTTAAAGTTTTGACTTCTATACTCCATGAAATTAGTGGAATATCCTTGATATTTGCGCTCCATCCAGTATCTTTTCATGGAAATATTCTTCGGAGCATTCTTAAATTTTACTCTACAAAGAAGTATCATGTTGATAATTTGGACGTTATTAGTTCTTGGATAAATTAATTCTTGAACTTGTTTTATTGAATTATTATGTCATTGTCATCATCCTCATGCTTATATTGTAATGAAAGTCATCTTTGGCTTACGTGCATAGATGGACTTAGTATGATTATGATCAGGGATCATTCGGTATAATCATGACGTGTAATGTTATAAATGATATGGTAAAAGTCCTCAGTAGCCTGTAATACATTGATGGACAGTTTTTGGTATGATTATGACCAGGAATTATTCGGTATAGTCATGACCGTTGATGATTTAATGAATATGTGATTAGAAGATGTGATTTATTTATTAAGCTGAGTCTCAGCGATAAAAGTTGATGAAAACATTTTTTAAATCATAGAAGATAGTAGGTTTTATTCTCTACTTGACTCTTCTAATGGATTGCTTATTCCGCTGCAGTTAAACTTGATGTCTATTATATTTTATCAGTTTAACATTGTTGAAGACTATTGATAATTTATTCTGCATTATCTTAGTCATAATATTTCTTATTGGGCTAGTTGAGTTCACCCTTTCTTTTATTGTTCTCTTCAGAAAATTAGAATATAGCTGGGACGAGTCGGGGAAAGGAGTGACGGTCCAGAAGATAGCATTAGTAGTCCTCACTATTCTGTTAAATAGTGTGACAATAAATGTAATGAGGACTCCTTTGAGTGTGGATATTGTCTAGATGAAAATATTCCTATTAAAACTCTCAGTTTATGTATTGTCGTATATTACACGACGGTTGTATAAATAAGTTTGTATTTGTATTTTGTACCATGTATTTGGTGACTCAAGATGGGTGATGTATACCTATTTTGGGGGCGTCACAGTTGGTATCAAAGCTTAGGGATATGATCCCTAGATGAGATGTGAGATAAGAACTAGGAGGGGAGAGACGGGAAATTCCTTCGCTAGTATGACCTACCTAAGTTTATTTGGTATTTAATTGGTCGGTCAGTGTAAGACCCCAAATAATTAATAAATGAAATTTAATTTCCTCTAATTATTATTTTGAAATAGTAAGGGTTGATGTGATTAATGTGGATAGTTATGGGTAAAATACGCAAATATTTCAAAATAAGCAAGTGGTTATAAAATATTCATTGTTGTCGAGGAATATTCGTTTGGTCATGGAATATTAAATCGCTTTGTGGGAATATTCGCACGACGTGCCAAGTATGACCATGTGTGGGCCCTATAACGAAAGCGATTGGAGGAAGAAAACGACAAATATAAGTTGTTTAAAAATAATGGCGTAGTTATACTCATTTTAATCGTTGGAATACCCGGTGGTTAAAACACGATGTCTGGCGTTGTCAGACAAGAAGATTTGCGGTATTGCACCAATTATTGACTCTTACGTAAGAAGGCACTACTCAATAATGGTTACTGAATTATCGCTCAAAGATTTTATTTTATTGGTTCAATAATTGTTGCATTGATATTTTATCTTCTTTGTTGTTTCAATAATTGTCATTACACAAGATTTTTCATTATCGAAGCAATAATTCATATTATCGAATAATATTATTAGATAACATTATTGGCAATGTCTAGAAAGTTACATCTAAGGAGAGGTTTGGTCACCTAATCATGCGTCAAGAAGAAGAAATTTTATTGGAAAGCCCCTCTTCCACAGGAACCGCACGGTTGTCAATATTGTGATTCTGTAATATTATTTGTGAATAATTAATTATTGATTCATATGATGAGGAAAATATTGATTTTATGTGGATATAGATGGAGAAAATTTTTAATGTGACAATTGTTGAAAATTGAAATTTTATCTTTTTCTAATAAAATAATTCATTTAAATATATATATTATTATATTTTAATAATATAATAATGGTGATATTTTTACAACGAATGTGGGATATATGAGTATACGAGGAGGAAGAGTATTTTTGTTGCAATAAATGTTTAAAACATGTTAAACATGTAAATTGGACCCCATTTATCGATCGAAATTTGATTATAGCCTCTAAAATCATCCGTTTGTAGATTTTTGGTCAATTTCGCATTTTGAAATTTGTAAAACTTTCTTTCCGCAAAGTTGTAGATAATTGAATTTCCTATAAAAACTTTAAGAGATTCGAATTTTCCGATAAAAGGGCTATTTATTATGAATTATTGAAGTTCTGAAGTTCCGAAATAATTGATTTTTGGAAGTTTAAAATATTTTTAATTACAAAAACGTTTTTTTTTTATTTTTGAAACTTATTTAACATGTGGTTAGGAGGCTGAATTCAGATGGTAGTGTGCGAGAGATATTTAGAAAAATATAATATTAATTTATTAAATTTTTCGCTTTGGTGTTTAAAGATTTTCCTATAAATAGGTGCTTAGGTTAAAATTGAAAATCACACCGTAAATCAAGTTTTCTCTCTATATTATCGAGCGTATTCTTGTGAGTATTTTGAGTATACTTTGAGTATTACTATACGGTGAAAGTTCAAGTTATAGCCTATATAAAGATTCCAAATTTAAGTAAGATCGATATTTCGAGGTAAGTGGATATTATTTTTTTTCGTAATGATATTATTTCTTCAATATCATTATCTTTGAAATATTGATCTCAAGTTTTTATCAAATTTGGAACTTTTGGTGTCTGAGTTCTTATTCACGATACTAAGACTATTCACGATAATGATACTATTCACGAATACGACATTATTCAATTTAAAAATGAAAATTTTTCTTTTCATTCAAAATATCTATTGTGGATACTAGCTTTGATTGTATCAATGTTTTTATCATTCTTGAATTTTACACCACTATGATTATTTTTGAGGTATTTTTTGGACGTGGATAAAACGAAGTACTTAATCCTTAACCCTTAATCCTTGTCATTTTGTTTCAATTGGATTCGTTTTTAAAAAAAATATATATATTTTCATCATCCTCACCTTAAATGATGATATTATTGAATATCTTTGGCCAGTAGTCAAAAAGATGAATGATTTCGATGAATATATTTGGCCTGTAGTGTATAGATGAATGATTTTCGATAAATATCTTTGGCCCGAAGTGCAAAGATGAAGCGGTGTTTAGATGAACATGATTAATTGGTGAATGTCCTCGGCTCAGTAGTGCAAGGATGAATATATGATTCCGTATATATATTGATTGATGTTACAGGATAAAAATATTGATGATGGATTGTTAAATTATAGATATTAGTAGATTTCATCCTCTACGTAACTCTTCTATGAATTAATATTTTTCATGCAGTATTGATTTAAAACTTGTTGTCTATTGTATTCTATTAAATTTTTCCTGTTGAAAACTAACGATAATTTGTTTCAGTATTATCTTAGTCATAATATTCTTTCTTCGGGCTAGTTGAGCTCACCCTTTTCCTTTTTGTTCCATTTTTCTTCTCGGGAGGCGAGAATGTAGCGAGATGCAGCCTGGGGTATGGAATGATGGTTTTAGAGAGTTGTTTAGTAGTCCTCACCATTTTGTAAAATAATGTATCAATAATTATGATGAGGATTTATTTGTATGTGGATATTGTTTAGATGGCAATATCTCGTATTTAAACTCATAGTTTCTTGTTGTAATAATAAAGTTGTAGTTGTTGCATCGCACTGTATTGACAACTCAGAATGGGTGATGTATACCTATTTTGGGGATGTCACGGTTGGTATCGAGCTTAGGATATGATCTCCAGCGGAGATCGGGGAATAGAACTAGGAGGGAGGCAGAGTAAATCCTTAGCTAGTGTGTCCTACCTAAGCTTATTTGATAGTTGGTCAAGATATAGGATATTATGTGATATATTGATTTCCTTAATTAACCCTTGTTTTATGACAAAGATTTGAGAATGTCAATCGAGAATATTAACAATAGAAATGAGACCGTGGAGATGCTCTGTACTCACCAACGAGGAGAACGCAACAGTCGGCAATGTTCCTCCCGTGAACAACACCACCGATCGACGATAAACGCGCAATGTTTAGAAGCTTTTTGCAGTTCATGCAAAAATCGACGAGGAGACTCGTGTTCAAAACATAGGAGGAAATGATAGCAATTCACGGGTTGTCACAAACAAGCGATTCAAAGAGTTGGGACCACGTAATTTAAGGGAAAGCAGATCCGATCATGGGAGAAACATGGGTCAAGCAAATTACCAAGATATTCGATGTCTTGGGATGCACAGAAGAGAACAGAAGGTTCCATTCGCCACCTTTATGTTCCGTGGCGAAGGCGGACCATCGGTGGGAGTCTCGTGAAGCGCACTCCATCCGTACCGACTCAAAGATGTCTTGGGAGACGTTTCAGAACTATTTAATGACAAATACTTTCCGAAAGTGTTCGCTATATGAAGGAAGTGGAGTTTATTAGATCGGAGCAGAACAACATGACGGTGTCTCAAGACGAGGCGAAGTTTGCAGAGTTATCCAGTTTGCAGACCTCATTTGGTGGAGAATGAGGAACGATGACGCGCGGATGTTTCGAGAGGTTTAAAACCCAGATACGTCAAGATCTCATCTCTCATAAATTTTTCTCTATTCGGACATTTGTTAATGAGGCTCAATTGTTAGAGCGAGATAACGAGTACGGCCAACCGAGGTACCACAATCAGGATCATACCAGGAGATAGAGTCAACAAAACAACAATAAATAAAGTGGAGAAAGAAAAAGCGGACAAAAATGGTAACCACTCTGGTGGTAGTCATTGCCATGAAAATAGAAGAAGCGAAAGTCGGGAGGAGATTTTAAAAGAGGAGATTCAACAACGACCATGTAAAGACGACAAGCGACAAAGAAGAATCGGGTTCCAAGGAGGAGAACGACCAACCCATTATATACTATAAATGCGGAAAGAGGACATCACCAAACCGCCCACAACAGTTCGTGTATGCTATAATTGTAGAAAGGAAGGACATATCGCCGAGATTGCATGGTAGTAGCGAAACCTAGTTCAATGGGGATGGTGACTCAAAAGATCGTCCCGTAAAAGTCAAAGTCAACGGTTCTCGGAAGAAGCGTTTGTTGTGGATCGGGTCAAAATGCGAGGAACCCAAACGAGGTGATCACGGGTAAGTTATTTATAAATTCTTGTGAAGTTTATACTTTACTAGATAGCGGTGCTACCCATTCATTTATCTCTCCGCCTTGTGCTCAACGTTTAAATCGACTCTCAGGAAAAATTAGACTTTGACCTATCTGTGGAAACTCCGTTAGGAGAAACTTTTATCACATCCCATCGTTTATAAATCTTGTCTAATCCAAGTTGGCACCCTTATCTTTACTCATTGACCTTATCTCTTTAAAGATACTTGCTTTTGATGTGATTTTAGGGATTAATTGGTTAACTACTCATCATGCCAAATTGATTGTTTTTCATAAGGTTGTTAGTTTTCATATTCCTAATCAACCCGTTGTTCAAATTCGTGCAACTAAACCATTAAAATCAATCAATTGTCATATCTAATCATAAAGCGATTCGCTTATTGAAAAACGGATGTCAAGCTTTCTTAGCCCATGTTATGGATTTGAATAAAGACACGCCAAAATTGAATAATATTCCTGTTGTTATTAACTTTCCGACGTATTTCTCAAGAACTTCCGGCCTACCCCTTAACGTGAAGTTGAATTCTTTATCGACCTTGAACCGGTACAAAGCCCATTTCTAAAACCCCATATCGAATGGCTCCTATTGAACTCGAGGAGTTAAAGGTCCAACTACAGTGAATTGTTGGACATCGGTTTCATTCTGGCCCCAAGTACATCTCCTTGGGTGCTCCTGTTTTATTCGTAAAGAAAAAAAGACGGAGTATGCGACTTTGTATTGACTATCGGAATTGAACCATGTCACCATCAAGAATAGGTATCCTCTACCTCGTATTGATGACTTGTTTGACCAATTGCAAGGAGCACAATTCTTTTCAAAAATCGATCTTCGCTCGGATATCATCGGTGAAGATTAGAATCGAGGATATTCCAAAGGCGCCTTTAGAACTCCCAGACGGCATTATGAATTCCTAGTCATGTCTTTTGGATTGACTAATGCTCCCATGGCTTTCATGGATATGATGAACCGAGTATTCAAGGAATATTTGGATCATTCGTTGTTGTTTTTATTGATGACATCCTCATATATTCCAAAAGTCGTGAAGATCATGAACACCATTTAAAAGTTGGTACTACAAAGGCTTTGTGAAAACAAGTTATATGCTAAGTTAAAGAAATGCGAGTTCGGGCTTCGAGGAAGTAGCATTTCTTGGGCACGTCAGTGTCAAAACATGGAGTATCTGTTGACCCGTGAAGATTGAAGCAATACAAAGTTGGGAGCAACAAGAAGATGGTGGATCAAGACGTAGCTTTTTGGGTTTAATTTGGTTATTATCGGAGATTCGTGGAAGGGTTTTCTCGAATCGCTATCTCGCTAACTCATCGACTCGAAAGGATACAAAATTCATATAGAAAGCGAGGAATGCGAGAAGAGTTTCCAAGAGCTTAAGAGAGACTCATTTTAAGACTGTTTCTAACAATACCATCCGGTACGGATGGATTTGTTATCTCAAACGATGCTTCTAGCAAAGGGTTAGGATGTGTTCTCATGCAACATGGGAAAGTCATAGCCTATGCCTCGCGATAACTTAAAGAATATGAGAGGAATTATCCTACTCATGATCTAGAGTAGCAAATAAGTTTTCGCACTAAAGATCCGGAGGCACTATCTTTATGAGGAGAAAGTGGAGATATATTCGCACCATAAAAGCCTTAAATATTTCTTCACTCAAAAAGAACTTAACACGCAAGCAAATGACGTTGGCTCGAGCTATTGAAAGACTACGACCACACTATTCAATACCATCTCGAAAAGCGAACGTGGTAAGTGACACGTTAAATAGAAGATCATACGCAGGAACGAACGAGTGCGATGATGTCAAGTATAATGACAGAGCCAACTTTAATAGAAAAAGTTAAGGTTGCTTTCAAGCCACCAATCTTGAAGTCGATGCATATGAAGAAGAAAAGTACAAGAAGGTGCTATATCCTAAGGCGAGAATTGATGAAGAAGGAATACTTCGAGTCCACTCCAGACTTTGTGTTCCTAACGATTCTAATTTGAAGTACAAGATCATGATGGAGGCACACAATACACCATTTGCAATCCATCCTGGAAGTACTAAAATGTATCGTGATCTTCGATATACATTTTGGTGGAACAATATGAAGAGAGAGATTGCAAAGTTTATCTCAACATGTTTAACTTGTCAACGTGTAAAGGCGGAGCATCAAGTGCCTAAGGGATCATTGCAACCACTTGAGATTCCTGAAATGGAAGTGGGAACACATTACCATGGATTTCGTTACGGGTCTTCCCACGGTTTCTCAAGGCATAAATGCTATTTGGGTTATTGTTGATAGATTAACCAAGTCTGCACATTTATTGCCGACACGGAGACTTATTATCTTGAACGCCTTGCAAGATGTATGTAAATGAGATTGTGAGGTTGCATGGCATGCAAAGATCTATAGTTTGGATCGTGACCCAAGATTCACTTCAAGATTTTGGGTTAGCTTGCAAAAAGCTATAGTATTTAATTTACGATTGATTCAGATACCATCCTCAAAGCGGACGGACAATCAGAGAGGACTATTCAAACTCTTGAAGATTTATTAAGACTCGTGTCCTAGACTTCAAGTGGCGGTTGGGATAAGTATTTACCATTGGTGGAATTCTCCTACAACAACAGCTTATCGAGCAAGTATAGGTGTGGCCCCATTCAAGCATTATATGGACGAAAATGTCGCTTCTCCAAAGATGTTTGGGACGAGGTGGGTGAAGCAACATTGTTGGGACCCGAAGTTAAGACGTATGACTACCGAAAAGATCCAAATGATTCGACAACGATACAAATGGCACAAGATCGACAAAAGAGTTATGCGGATCTTCATCGAAAGGACGTGGAATTTAGTATAGGGGATCATGTATTGTCATGAGTTGCTCCATGGAAGGAGTTACAAGATTTGGAAAGAGAGAAAGCTCAATCCACGATTTATTGGTCCATTTCAAATTCTTGACCGAGAGTAGGAAATGTAGCCTATAGACTCGCGCGTTACCTCCAAGTATGTCTCGTGTTTATAATGTGTTTCACATATCTCGTACTTAAGTAAATATGTGAAAGACCCAACCACTTTATATGAGTTAGAACTCGACGAGATAGCCAAAGACTTAACATATGAGGAGGTACTGCCAAGATCTTGGATAGGAAGGAGCATGTCCTACGCACGAAGGTCATACCACAAGTTAAAGTCTTGTGGAGGAACCATGCTATAGAGGAAATGACCTGGGAGTTGGAAACGAAAATGAAAGCGAGGTATCCTCACCTTTTTAAAACACCAGGTAAGTATGTCAATTTCGAGGACGAAATTTCATAAGGAGGGGAGGTTGTAAGACCCCAAATAATTAATAAATGAAATTTAATTTCCTCTAATTATTATTTTGAAATAGTAAGGGTTGATGTGATTAATATGGATAGTTATGGGTAAAATACGCAAATATTTCAAAATAAGCAAGTGGTTATAAAATATTCATTGTTGTCAGGGAATATTCGTTTGGTCGTGGAATATTCAGAATGCTTGTTGGGAATATCGCATTTATGACGGCCGCTAGCCTGCCATGTGTGGCCCCATAATGTAAAGCGATTGGAGGAAGAAAACGACAAATATAAGTTGTTTAAAAATAACTACGTAGTTGTTACCAATTACATCTTTGTTGGAATACCCGTTGGTTAAAACACGATGAATACGATTGTCTGACAAGAAGATACCAGATTGCACCAATTATTGACTCTTACGTAAGAAGGCACTACTCAATAATGGTTCTGAGTAATTAATGCTCAAGATTTTATTTTATTGGTTCAATAATAATTGTTGCGTTGATATTTTATATCGTCTTTGTTGTTTCAATAATTGTCATTACACAAGATTTTTCATTATCGAAACAATAATTCATATTATCTGAATAATATTATTAGATAACATTATTGGCAATGTCTAGAAAGTTCGTCTAAGGAGAGGTTTGGTCACCTAATAATTGCTACTGTAAGGAGAAATTCTTATCGAAAGCCCCTCTTTCCTGAACCGCTCGTGTCAATATTGTGATTTCGTAATATTATTTTGTGAATAATTAATTATTGATTCATATGATGAGGAAAATATTGATTTTATGTGGATATAGATGGAGAAAATTTTTAATGTGACAATTGTTGAAAATTAAAATTTTATCTTTTTCTCGATAAAATAATTCATTTAAATATATATTATTATATTTTAATAATATAATAATGGTGATATTTTACAACGAATGTGGGATATATGAGTATATACGAGGAGGAAGAGTATTTTTGTTGCAATAAATGTTTAAAACATGTTAAACATGTCGGTGGACCCCATTTATCGTGAAATTTGATTATAGCCTTTCTAAAATCGCTTCTGTTTGTAGATTTTGGTCAATTCGCTTTGGAATTTGGAAAACTTTCTTCTCGCAAAGTTGTAGAGAATTGAATTTCCTATAAAAACTTCAAGTAGATTTGAATTTTCTGATAAAATGGCTATTTATTATGAATTATTGAAGTTCAAGTTCAAATAATTGATTTTTGGAAGTTTAAAATATTTTTAATTACAAAATGTTTTTTCATTTTGAAACTCATTTACCATGTGGTTAGGAGGCTGAATTCAAATGGTAGTGTGCGTAGAGATATTTAGAAAAATATAATATTAATTTATTAAATTTTTTGCTTTTGGTGTTAAAGATTTTCCTATAAATAGGTGCTTAGGTTAGAATTGAAAATCACATTTAAATCAAGTTTTCTCTCTATATTATCGAGCGTATTCTTGTGAGTATTTTGAGTATACTTTGAGTATTCCTATACGGTGAAAGTTCAGTTATATATTTATATCCAAAGATTCCATTTGTAAGTCTCGATCTTTTCGAGGTAAGTGGATATTATTTTTTTTTTCGTAATGATATTATTTCTTCAATATCATTATCTTTGAAATATTGATCCAAGTTTTTATCAAATTTGGAACTTTTGGTGCTCTGAGTTACTTATTCACGATATACTGACTATTCACGCCAGATGAGATTATTCACGAATCACTAAGACTATTCATCAAAAAATAAAATTTTTCTTTTCGTCAAAATATCTATTGTGGATACTAGCTTTGATTGTATCCATATTTTTATCATTCTTGAATTTTACACCACTATGATTATTTTTGAGGTATTTTGGACGTGGATAAAACGAAGTACTTAATCCTTAATCCTTAATCCTTGTCATTTTGTTTCTTTGAATTCGTTTCTTTAAAAAAAATATATATATTTTCATCATCCTCGCCTTAAATGATGATATTATTGAATATCTTTGGCCTCAGTAGTGCAAAGATGAATGATTTTTGATGAATATCTTTGGCCTCTGTAGTGCAAAGATGAATGATTTCTAATAAATATCTTTGGCCAGTAGTGCAAAGATGAAAAGAGTTAGAACGACCCCAAAATAGGTCCATTCCATCCAACCCATTTTGAGTCGCCAAATACATGGTAATGTAAAACAACTACAACTTTATTATAACAATTGTCTTTGCAAAATACAACAACACATATGTTGTGAGTTTGGATACAAATATATATCAATGTGACTCATGTCCCAACCGTGACAAGAAATTTCATAATGACACCTTACATAAAGGTATAGTCGAAAACTGCTTTTAAAAATTAGAATCTTTGGGAAGTGCTCAAGGAAACCTTCGTATATGGGAGGCCACATGCAGATAGGTTATGATAGATATCATATGGCCACGTAATTATCCTTGGTTGACCTAATAGACCCCAAAGAAAAATGAGAAGATTACAATCATATTCTTCCCAATGGTGAGTCTTCTCTCGACATATCATTATCTCCACTGTCTCTAATTGGGTATTATACTCCAAACAAACACCAAGATTATATAGGTAGTGCTAGTAGATATACTCAAAGAAGTGGATGAAAGACAACTCATCTTTATGATGACACGAGGTTGTATGTTATTAGACATCTTGTATAATAGTGACAAAACACCCTTCCAAAGTTGAATTCACCTCACCTCAACATCTATAGACCACCGATTCTATTCCCTTGTTATTCCCCTCATTCGACCCAAATTTACACTTTTATTACGAAAGGAATTGTGAAGCAAAAGGGTGAGCACAACTACTTCAAGAAAGAATATCATGACTAAAGATAATTAAATTATCAATAGCCTTCATCAATAATAAATCGTAGATTTAGAACATATGGTAGATGATAAAAAATTTCAACCATAGTTAGCAAATGAACGAAAGACTCCATTAGAAGAGTTAAATAGACCATAAAGTCTATTATCTTCTCCATGTTAAAAGTCCACCAACAATGTTTTATCCTCGTAACATCAATCAACAATTCTCGCCCACAATCACATGTATAACTCATAATCGTAATTGTTGTTCTAAATTCCTTTTCTCATTCAGACTTAAGATAATTTTCATCACTTGTCTTTACCCGAAACATCAAAGATCATGGTTATACCAAATCACAGTTCCTCGCTCATAATCATACTAATAAATTTATCTTTGCACTACGGGCCAAAGATATTCATCAACAGATTCATCTTTGCACTACAGCCAAAGATATTCAATAACAAAGTCATCTTCAGACTCACGACCCAAAGATATTCATCAACAATTCATCTTCAGACCACTGAGCCAAAGATATTCATCAACAAGTCATCTTTGACTACGGACCAAAGATATTCATATCTCAAAGAAATACATAATCATTTCAGAATTTATATAAACCATAATTATAACCATATATGTTGATCAATTCACCTTTTGCACTTAAGCTTAAAGATATTCAATTATAAATTCAATGGTCATGATCATACCAAGTAAACAATTCAACTTTGCACCATCGCCAAAGAGAACCTATAGTCACGATCATACCAATAATCTATCCATCTTTACACTCAAGTCAAAGCGAAATATCATCATTAGGGTTATAACAATGTTTATATAAAACAATATAATCAACATATAGATTTAATCTCAAGAGTAAGATTCATAAATCAATGATTTCATAACAACTTAATCAAAATGTTATAAATCACTTAATAATCTCATAATCTAATATTATTAATACTACCACAATATTTTAATCATTTCTTAAACTTATAAACAATTTATTTTAATTATTTACACTTTACTAATAAATGCATTTAATCATCTTAAAATGCCAACCTCATAAGATCTCATCACCAATAGCCAAAACCCTCATCAAAAATCTGCATATATCTCATATATAATTCTCAAGCCATAAAATCATATTTTTCCAATTTTCTTAATTCACATAACATATTTAATTCATTTACTCATAACTAAAACATTTTCATGAAAAATACCAAATCAGTTTTAAAATATTTATTTTCTGGGATTTAGAAGAATATAGTCCCATATTGAATATATATTTTTCTCAAAATTTTTAAAATTTATTTACTATTTTTCACATGGCCAAAACCACCGAATATTCAGACATTTATCATAAATTGTACTTTTATCCAAAAATTCTGAAATTTACACGGTATACTGATATTATATAGATGTACTCACAATAAAAATTTCATCAATTTTGGAGTTAATCACAAGGAGTTATAAGCGGTTACTTTTAAAATAGTCTTTTCTCATAAAATTCATAACTCCCAATCTATACATCCAAAAATCGCCATTTTTGGACACAATCTATAAAACTCATCAAAATATCATTTCAAATTTTTCCAGAATTTTTGAAGGTTCATAAGAATTTAGAAATAATAACCCTTAAAATCCCTTACTATCCCTTACCTCAAAAGAAAGTTAAATTTACGATTGGAATAACGTCGAATGAACTTGAACTTGCAGAGTATAACAATACTCAAAGTATACTCAAAATACTCACAGAATAATACCGATAATATATAGAGAGAGAAAACTTGAAGATCTGGTGTGATTTTCAATTATAACCTAAGCACCCTATTTATAGGAAATTCGCTTAGAACACTAAAGCGTAAAATTTATTATAATATTAATATATTATATAACAATACCTACGCACTCATTCTAGAGTTTGATTTCAGCCACTTAGCATTTCTCACATGCCACCTTCTAGAAAAAGTAATAAAAAAACGTTTTTATATAATAAATAATTAAAACTTCCAAAATCAATTCTTTCTTGAGCTTCGAACTTTAATAATTCATAATAAATAGCCCTTTTATCAGAAAATTCGAATCTCGCGAGTTTTTATAGGAAATTCAATTCTCTACAACTTTGCAGAAGAAAGTTTTTCCAAATTCCAAACAAAAATTGACCCTTGTTTTGTTGCAGTATTTGCAAATGACATCCGAAAATGTTGAGATAAGTAATGAAGCACGTGAGACCGTTGAGTCACCAACGATCAATGCCTGTGGTAATGTGCAACAGGAAGACAATAATCCTCATAAAAAAACAATAACACCGATGAAATGGTGAATGATGGGATGGTCAAAGGCTTTATGCAATTCATGCAACAACAAAAGCGGCGCTTCCTCATCCAAAATACAAAGTGGAAACACCGACAACTTTGACGGCCACCGCTAAGCGCTTCAAAGAGCTGGGACCACCGGAGTTTTTGGAGAGCCAAAACCACTTAAGGCGAGACGTGGATAAAGCAGATTAACAAGATATTTGATGTCTTGGGATGCTCCGAGGAGCAAAGGTTCCTTTGCCACCTTCGTATTGCGTCTGCAGAGGCAGACATTGGTGAGAATCAGAAAAGCGTACTCAACCCCGCCCAGACCGAAGATGTCTTGGGAGAAGTTCCAAGAGTTGTTCAACGACAAGTACTTTTTCGAAAGTATTTGTCACACATGAAGAAGGTAGAGTTCATCAAGCTTGAGCAAAACAATATGACCGTAAGTAGCAGATATGAAGCTAAGTTTTTGAAGTGAGTTGTCTCGGTTTGCGTCGCGACTTGGTTGATAATGAGGAGAGAATGACGCGAATGTTTCTAAAAGGTTTGAAACCCGAGATACGTAAGTTGTTATATAATATTCGATTGGTCGGGGAATATTAAATGACGACACGCAAGACAATTGGTGGACCCCACAATGTAAATTATTGCCGGATCGAGAAAACGATAAAAATATTTTTATGAAAATAACGACGAAAGTTTTATTGGTTGACATCTTGTTGAACTACTCGGTAGTAAAAAATAAGAGAATAATGCGCGTGGTTACATAAGAAAGACACCAGTATTGATTATTAATGCTTATGTGAGAAATCACTCGGTTTGATTCAATTATTATTCGATATTTTATATGTTATTAAATCAATAATTGAGATGACGAAGTTATTAATATTATTATTTGCATTATTAACGATGTCAGAAGTTACGCGAGGAGAGGTTTGGTCACCTAATTGGGCGCCAATAGGAGAAATCCTTATTCGAAAGCCCCTCTTTCCGAGAACGACACGGTCGATTAATAGTGTGAATAATAATAATGATGATGACGCTTTTATTTTATTCATATTATTAACGTAATAAAATGAAAACTTTTTATATAAAAAATGTAATACTTTTATAAAGTTATTCGTTTTATTAAAGCTAATAGTAAAATCTTTTTATATAAAATGTAATACTTTTATAAAGTTATCTCATTTTATTAGACAATAATTATAATATATTATATTTTATTATGTATAGTGCTTGCATAGTGTTTGCATAGTAAAATCTTTTTAAAAGTTATTCGTTTTATTAGATTATAAATAAAATATATTTTATTTTATTTAAAAGATTTTGCTTTAAATATGGACCGTCCAATTAAAGTAAATCAATCTGGACCGTTCATGGATTGGTTACTATTTATTCCATTCTTCTATAAATGGAAGCTCATTCCTTCATTATTTCTTACTTAATTCTTTGAAACTATAGTAGAAAGAAAGAAAAGTATTTCGCTACTTCACTACTCCGATATCAAGTTTCTTTTACTGTAGTGGGTATTATTTCTTTTGTATTCATGAAGAGAACTTCTATTATTCCATCTTTATTATTCTCGTTGGAATAAATCAGATATCACTGTGCTACCCTATACTTGGTGAAATTCTTTACGTATTCCATTCTTTATTATTTTGTTGGAATATCCTGCATCAGGTTTCTGTAGGACCTGGTTCCGCTTTTTATTATTCGTTGGAATATTCATTCGGCTTTTACGTAGAACCCGGTTCCGTCTTTATTATTCATTCGAACATCCTGTTGGTGTGAATTTCACCGACCTAGTTCCGTCATTTAGTATTTCATTGGAATAACTGCATACATCAAGCATACCACATGCATGGTGATTTCATTGTATTTCATTCTTTATTATTCTCGTTGGAATATCCCGTCGGCGTGCGACACGCCGACCGGGTTCCGTTATTTATTATTACGATGAAGTAACTTCTGCCTACGCCAAGACCGCATGCATGGTGATTTCTTTTGTTATTCCATTCTTTATTATACTCGGTTGGTTAAAGTTTTGACGCTCTACACTCCATGAAATTAGTGGAATATTCTTGATATTTGCGTTTCATCCAAAGATCTTTTCATGGAAATATTCTTCCGAGTATTCTTGAATTTTACTTTACAAAAGAAGTATCATGTTGACAATTTAGACGCGTTATTAGTTCACGAATAAATTAATTCTTGAACTTGTTTTATTGAATTCTTATATCATTGTCATCATCCTCATGTTTATATTATTTTTGAAAGTCATCTGTTGCCTATAAAGGCATAGATGGACTTGGTAATACGATTATGATTGTGGATTATTATTGTGTAATCATGACCGTAATGTTACAAATGATGTGGTAAAAGTCCCTCATTGGCTGAAGTGCATTGATGGACGGTTGTTGGCATGATCATGACCATTGATGAATACACAAATATCCTTACCGTAGTAGTGCATGGATAATTTATGGTCGTGACCCTAATGAATATCCTGGTCAGTAGTCTTGAGGATGATGTGGATTATTTATTAAGTTGAGTCTCAAATGATAAAAGTGATGAAAAACCTTTTTAAATCATAAAAGATAGTAGATTTTATTCTCTACTTGACTCTTTTAATGGATCATACATGTTCACCGCAGCTTAAACTTGATGTCTATTGTATTTTATCGGTTTAACAATCGTTGAGGACTTATGATAATTTATTCTCGCTTTATCTTAGTCATAATATTTCTTCTTTTGGGCTAGTTGAGCTCACCCTTTCTTTCTTTATTCTTCGTGAAATGAGAACGAATGGACTAAATGGGAACGAGAGTGATGGTCCGAGATGGTGTCTTAGTAGTCCTCACTATTCTCGTTAAATAGTGTGATAATAAATGTAATGAGGACTAAATTGAGTATGGATATTGTCTAGATGACAATATTTGTACTAAAGCTCACAACATGTATTTTGTCGTATTTTACACGACTGTTGTATAATCAAGTTGTATTTGAATTTAGTACCATGTATTTGGCGACTCAAGATGGGTGATGTATACCTATTTTGGGGGCGTCACAAAGAGTGGACTCAACGATTTTTCCAATTGATTTGATTTGATGATGTCATCATTTATGTGTATTGAAGTATTGAAGTATTGATTGGGTGTGTTTGGAAGCCATATTAATTAATTGATTTGAAATATAAGAATAGAAGAATAGATGAGTTATCAAATTAAGTGAGTTAACTCACTTAATTAATTAAGAGTGGACTCAACGATTTTTTCAATTGATTTGATTTGATGATGTCATCATTTATGTGTATTGAAGTATTGAAGTATTGAAGTATTGATTGGGTGTGTTTGGAAGCCATATTAATTAATTGATTTGAAATTGATTGTCAAATTGATTAATTGATTTCAAATTAATTGATTGTGATGCCTTTATATATAAGAATAGATTGATTTCAAATTAATTGGTTGTGATGCCTTTATATATAAGAATAGATTCTTTCCTTCACGTGTTTTTTATGTCATGGAAACTTCTTTCCACCTCAATAAACAATGTTAATTTACTCCTAAAAAAAAGACTTATTATGGAATAAGTCTTGACAGACATTTTTATTGGACATGAATATTGGACATTTTCAGTTTTTTATTTTATTTTATTTTTTTGCTTGTGACTCCCAAAAAATGTATAGTATTTATTCCAACAGAAATTTTTACAAAATATAGTGTTTTAGGTGTAATTTAGATACATATACAAAAATAGAGTTATACAGTATGTATAACCCTGTTTTTGTATATGTATCCAAATTACACCTAAAACACTCTATTTTGTAAAAAAATTTGTTGGAATAAATACTATATATTTTTTGGGAGTCACAAGAAAAAAAAACTGAATCTGTCCAATAAACCGGTCCAATATTTCTGTCTGTGTAGTATTACTCCTTATTATGTGGCCATGAATGCAAAAAGTTAATAGTTTGGGAACATTTTTAATAATATGTTAAGAGTTCGTGACCTAAATTAAAATAATAATCATCTAGTAGTCACACAAGTAAATTTAGAATTTGAAATTGTAGACTTGGAAGCTTAATCACAAAATAGATTGAATTTCAAAGTAAACCCTATGATTGATCATTGGGGAGATATAGATTCTATTTAATTATAATTGTCCATGCATATCTTGATTTTGTAAAAGTTGCATATGCATTGTACATGTTTTAGTTGACAATTGCCAAAAAGAAAGTGAAAGAAATCTGTTTCACCAATTTGGCCTAACAAAAACTGATATCAAATAAATGTTATTTTCAAATACCCCATGTCAACTAGACAACTAGTATAACAAACTTACCGCAGCATTTGGTATTATATATAACCATGTATTTGCTACGGATACACCATTCAATATAGAAACTACCAAGATTACAATTGAAAAATTCACTTTTGCTACTGTTAGTAGCGGTATAGTAGCAGATGACGGGTTACATCCGCAATTATTAATAGCGGATACTATTTTCAGTATTATCCGTTATTATTAATAGCGGATGACATTCGCCATCTATTACTTATATGTACTTATATATAATATAAGCAATTTAGGACAGAAAAACACTGCTTATACAGTACTTTGTGGTTAGGCAGGTATAGGGAGTACTTATATATAATATAAGCAATTTAGGACAGAAAGACACTGCTTATCCAGCCAGTACTTTGTGGTATAGGCAGGTATACTATAGGGAATTGCACTTAGTCATTGATTGCTTAGGTCCCTTGGCTAGAGGTCTAGTTCATTATGTGTGCAGAGCCTTACAGTTTGTCTGGGAATTGCAGCAATATTCATATAATTATGTTCATCATGAGGGTTTTATCACTTGTACTTGTAGCCATCAATCTGCATGTTCATTAAGAATTTGCTCAGTCATGCTTACAATATATATTTAAACCTTTTCAAAGTGCTTAATTAAGATTAGGCCATATAAAAAAAAGAAAATGAACAAGAAGAATTGGATGTGTAGAAGTTCTACAATTTTATTAGATTGAAAGAATTAATGGATTAATGATGCTATTGAAACATCTTCAGGGAACCGGTTAGCATGAAGTTTATTTTTAGGTAAGTTTCATTAATTACCCAATAAAATCGACACACATGGGAAAGCCTTCGCATTTATCGCCAAGATTTCATCTCTCTTTTAATATTATTTTAAAACATATTTCTCTTTTTAATATTATTTTTTTTCCAATATAAACTCTTATATTGGGAAGAATTCAAAAGGAAAATGAGAACCAAAAGACTATTCTTGAAATTGAAAAGAAAATAGATACAAGATGTCTACCATATTAACATCAGTTAGGTAAAAAAGGCTTATTGGACATGGTGGCTTTCACAAACAAGGAAATGGACCCAATACTTTTCTTCCAATGTCCAAAAGGAAATTAAAGGAAATAGAAAACAAGATTGCCCCATTTGGCATTTGGAGACACCTTGTTAGTGTTGGCCAATTATACGTCACCACAAAAAGTTTTAAATTGCTATTAAAAAGATTTTTTTTTTAAAAAAAAAAAAGTAGAAGAGATGGAAGAAATAAATGAATATAATTGAAAATATTTATTCTTCTTTTTTTTTCTTTTTTTAAATAAATAAAAAGTAAGAAAAAATAACTAAAAAGAAAAAGAAAGAAAACAAAATAACTAAAGTGCCTTTTTGACGTATTAACAATTTACAAATAAATTCGTAATTAATGAAAAATAATTAAGTTTTTCATTATAAGATTTGGGTTATTCAATAGTATTATAGTGGAAAATTTAGTTATCCTCGACTAATTATAAGTTTGTTTATAAATGATTAATATGCAATTAAGGGTGTAAATGAACCGAGTCGAATCGAGTATTGAGTTGTTCAGATTTGATTCACAAAATTTATCGAGTATAAAATAAGATTTGATTGAGGCTCATTTAGCTACCGAGTCGAGCCCGATCTCGAATTGAGCTCGAACAGTTTGAATTTTTCAAACGAATATGATCCGAGTATCAATAGAAAATTACAATTTAAGAAGGTTTGAATAATTTATCGAATTTTAAAATTTGCTCATATTTGACTCATTTATATTTCGAATCGAGTTCGAATCGAACTTTTAGTCGAACGAGTACGAATCGAACTCGAATTATTTGTTCATTTTACAGCCATACATGCAATGCATAAACGTTACAAACTTTAATAAGCTAGTATACCAAAAAAATGTGAAAGGTGTTGATGAATAAGACATCATTACTTCTCATTTTATTTTATTTTTTGCTCTAAAAAGATGTTTTTAATTTCCAACCCATTTACTTTCTTTTACACGTCTTGTATGTCCGACAACAACTTATAAATTGATAAAACTAATTTATAAATTATTTTTATTGTTGTAGTGTTTGGAGTGACTTATTTTTTGATTTATAAGTCATTTTTGATAAATAACAAATTATGACTTATTAAAAAATAACTTATAAATTATTTTAAAATAATAATCTTTACATCTTATTTTAATTTATAAGTCATTTTAGTCAATCACGTTCACATTTTATTTTAACTTAATTTTTAACTTATAAATCACAAAAAATACTAAACACTTTTATTTACAAATCATCATTTAAAATTAGAGTCCTTCTAGGGGGACATTTTTTTAGTGACATTCTAGTGACCTTTTTTTTTTGAGTTTTTTTTTTGTAGTATCTTCTAAAAAATGTATAGTATTTATTTCAATTAAAATTTTTATAAAAAACAATGTTTTAAGTGTAATTTGAATACATACAAGAAAGCGATATGTGACAAACAGATGCATACAACCCAAGACGGTATATGCATGCATGCATAACCCCGCTTTCAGATGATCCAAATTACACCTAAAACACTGTTTTCTTATAAAAATTCAAGTTGGAATAAATCCTATATATTTTTTAGAAGTTACTATAAAAAAAGAAAAGAAAAGAAAAAGAGTCACTAGAATATCATTAGAAAAATGCCCCCTAAACTTATTGTTAAAATTAATTATAAGTCATTTTGAAATAATTCATCCCTTCAATTTCTTCCCTTCTTTTCCTTTCTCTCTATATATCAGTTTCTATTGAAAACCCGCCTATCCGTTTCATTCTTTTGCCTGTCCTTTTCGTTCATATCGAAAGAACAGAAACAAAGAAAGACAAAAAACCTCTCTCCTTCTTCACAGGCGTGTTTATCTGCTAAATCTAAACCGACCCATTTTATTTTCATTTCTCTATTTTATTGTTGACACTCTCCACATACTCCATTTCATTCATTTCCTCCAATTATTCAACTAAATATATTGAGATTTCTGACCAATCAAACAAGACCCATTTTCTCAGAATCACCGGTGAGAGTCTTAGATTGATTACACAAAGCTCTGTATGCTTAAAGTTATAATCTTGATTCATAAAGTTGTTTTCTTTGTGAAAATGTTTCTGGGTGTTTTTTTTTTCTTTGGATCTATTTGTGTTTCAGTTGGTGCTTTTTTTCTTGCTATTTGTTTTAGTTTGTAGGTTGGATTTTGATGTTTATTTGGTAGCTATAAAGGGTCTAATTTTTCACCTAACATTCTTTTCTATATTCTCACTCATACACTCATAGGTTTCAGGGTTTGATTTCCTTAATTATGCAAGTTTTTCTTTTATTTGGAAAAACACATTGATTTTGGTTTGCATCAACTGCAAAATCTCATTGTGGTATGAATCTGGTGGAAAACTGTTGTTTTCTTATCACATTTTTGTTGTTCTCTTAAAATGTTCTTTTTCCTTTTGTGGTAATAAACTAGTGGTTTGCATATTACTCTTTTATGGTACTAGAATGTGATCTGTATTCTTTTAAATCCATAAATATTAGTGCTCATGTGTGGTTGCTTAGCCTCCTTTATTTTCGACAACCACCATCTTGATATTCAGCCTATCATATAGTGTCATAAACTCATTTATTTTTCTTGAAACTTTGTTCAGCCATCTTATTGGAGGTAGATTTTTTATTTTATTTCATGTGGGAAGCTGTGATGGTTCTTAATATATAAGATTTTATATATTTAAACAAGGTAATGCAAAAGTAGAATCTGTAAACTGATTACTGTTTCTGTACTAACTGATTAGATTTTTTCTTTAATAGGAAGATTAATTAATTATATATTTTATAATCACTTCTTTAAAAGAAATATCTTATGAATTTGGACACAACAGGACTATGGTTCTCATTTTACACGACAGTGGTGCCAACAGGATGTAACGAATTAAGGTGTATCTTCTTATGTTATCGATTTTGGGGAATTAAGGTGTATCTTCTTATGTTCTAGATTTTGGGAATCTTTGTGTTTATTGACACACGTATATTCTTTTAGGAATTTCATTTGAATTGCTCAAGACACCAAATTTATGTATATTGATATCTTTCCAGGTGAAGCTAGATAGATTTACTGAGCTTTATATCCGATCTTTCCATTGATTTAGAATAACTTCAGCTAATCCATTCTCCAATGGTTTATGTCTCTTGAGGGGACTCTAATTAGGTATTCTTTCCTGTATAATCTAGTTTGATTTTATCTTATGTTCAGGTATTCTTTTGTTTTTCGACATGGACGGGGAAACATCATGGGTAAGTCATTCCTTTGATGACATTGTTAGAGACATTAGCGAGTTTGATTCATTTTCGGAGCTTAGTGATGAGGGAAATAAAGAAGTAACTGCAGTTTCGGTGGATTTAATTTTACCTGATGACTTATTAGAACGAATCTTATCGTTTCTTCCCATTGCAAGCATCTTGAGGGTAGGTTGCGTGTGTAAAAGATGGCATGAAATTGTAAGTTCTAGAAGGTTTTTGTGGAACTTTACACATGCTCTGTCAACAAAACCATGGTATTTTATGTTTACATGCTCTAATGAACGACTTGGTTATGCCTATGACCCAATCCTTCGGAAGTGGTATGACATCGACCTCCCCTGCATTGGGACTTCCAGTTGGTTTATTGCTTCTTCATGTGGCTTAGTTTGCTTCATGGACAATGATAGTAGAAGTGAGCTATATGCATGTAACCCAATCACCAGACACTGCAGGAGGCTCACGGGGCCTCCAGGTTTGAAATTTTCCGATTACAGTGCACTGGCAGTCTCAGTGGACAATATATCCCGCAGTTATAATGTGTCTGTTGTGAAATCCAAGGAAGTCCCAGGAAATTTTTTTCAGTGGGACCTTTCGATTCATATTTATAACTCTGAAACAATGATGTGGGCTTCCCCTTTGTCTGAGATTTTGACTGGTTGGAGAGGTGGTGATGAGAGTGTGATCTGCGATGGGGTTTTGTACTTCTTGATTTACTCGACTGGGGGTGGCATGCCAGAAAGCCGTCATGGACTGATCACTTATAACCTCTCTGGCAGATTGTCCCATGGTTCGTTGATGAGGAGTTTTACTCCAATGCCCTGTCCTCTAACATGTGGCCGTCTGATGAACCTAAAGGAGAAGTTGGTAATGGTGGGAGGGATAGGGAAGCAAGATCGAGCTGGCATTATTAAGGGCATAGGGATTTGGGTTCTGAATGGCAAGGAGTGGCAAGAGATTGCCAGAATGCCCCACAAGTTTTTCCAAGGATTTGGAGAATTTGATGATGTTTTTGCTAGCAGTGGTACAGATGACCTCATATACATTCAGAGCTATGGAGCTCCTGCTCTTCTTGTTTTTGACTTGAACCAGAAGCAATGGAAGTGGTCTCAGAAATGCCCAGTGACCAAGAGGTTCCCGCTTCAGCTCTTCACTGGTTTTAGCTTTGAGCCCAGACTCGAAATTGCCCCCTAATTTTTATTCCTTCTTGCGTATTATGTGGTGGCATTTGACAAACTTGTGGAGAATTCTCTCGCCTTTTATATTCCTTTTTCCTTTGCTTTTGGCCTTTATATTAATCCTCTATGAATTGTCTGAAAGGCTTATAGAAAATGCATCAGCCAACAAGGCTGCTCATTCATGATATGGGAAAATTATTCTTTTTGCTAATACCATGCCAGTAAATGCAACTTCAAGACAGTTTTAGCATGAATAGACTCCATTTGATATCAACTTTACATTTTTCTGCTTTTGTTGGTGTTTTGTGTTTAATGTTTCTGTCTTCTACTTTCTAGTTTCTACAGTTCAAAAACCATGCTAGCTCTTACTTGTTCCTGTTATTGGATCTAATGCAGTAATGTTCATATAATCCCATTCTTATTTACTTTATTAAAGATTACCATTTTGTCAATTTCTTGATGTGTATGTATGAAGGCTGAGGTCCCATTTTAGTATTTGGTTCTGTAATGTATGTACTCGTCGGATAATTGTGAGTTGCCATGGACTAGATGTCTCTTTCAAATTATAGGAAATTCTCGGAGATGGTGTTTTTCCTAGTCTTATTCTTAATCTAGCTATTCATCCATCTAAATTATAAATTATCCATATCTGGAGATGGGTGTTTTTATCTTTCTCAAGACAAGGACTTTTTCCTTCAAACCACCAAAGTCAAATATTTCCAGATGGGCCTTCCATGCTGGTGACTTCATATATACCTCCTCTATCTACTTTTTTTGGGTCATTTTGAGTAGAATTGTAGAACTATAATATGATTGTTGTATTTCATTAAGCTTGGACCACAACTATGATAAGCTCACAAGTTTATTCATAGGGAATTGTCTGTTTTTTATGGGATCGAATCCATAACATATGGCTGTTCCTTCAGTCTTCATTTAAAAACTGCAGATAACTGGTCCTTTTTTGCTTAGAACTTGGATTTGCCTTCACCCTTACAGATCCCATCTAAGATGATACTCTTAGATGTAAACAAAGGCACAAGAAATTCTTTCTGCTGTCTACTTCTTACTCAACTCTACTTTTTCTTCTCCTTTTCTTGTTTCTATTTTCTTTACGACATGTTATGGTCATTGAGAGGGACTACTAGGGGTATTGTATAGTGTACATTCCAGAACAAGATATCATGTTTTTTCTCAAGAAATAATAGTGAAATTTATATGGGGCAACCATCAGGTGCACGCAATACCCCACAAATCACGCACACCTAATAACTTAATAACGTAGAGTTTTAAAGTACCATATCTAATTTTTTTTCATTGTCAAACCCTGTAACACATAAAGAATGCACCAGTAGTGACTTGAGCTACATAATACTAAAAATTCTCTCTCAAAACAAGTAATTAATTTAGATATTAACCTAATGTTTTGTAAGCTATATGCCTTTCAAGGACAGTGATTTGAGGACTACTTGGTTATATCTACCAGATTAGCTCTACTAGGTCTCCTCACATGTGTGTAGGATCTAACAACACTCACTACCCTATGAGAGGGGACTTACAGAATTAGCAAAATAATTAATGGAAATAGTCCTTTCAATAGAAATTTGTAAAATAAAATAAAATTGTAGGACTAGAATTTTTTTCAAGTGGGCTACTTATCCAAGTTGGGGACTTTCATGGGCTTGCCTTTACCATACTTTTTGTATTGGCTAGAGACCCATTAAAATCTAACTCAATCCAAATAGATGTTAGGCCCAAAGGAGTTATTAATGGATTGTTTTGCTTCTATATAATGATGTGATTGCTATGGGCCAAATCATGAATGGATCCCTATGATAAAAGTGACTGAGTATCTTAAAACCATCCTCGTCACATTTTGTAAATGTGAGGTATGCTATTTAAAATGTATGTTTTTAGATCCGATCCGTTCGCATTTCCGCATTTAATCACTACGACGACGAGTTTGTAAAACGT
This sequence comes from Panax ginseng, assembly GCA_020205605.1. Lineage (NCBI taxonomy): Eukaryota > Viridiplantae > Streptophyta > Magnoliopsida > Apiales > Araliaceae > Panax > Panax ginseng. Next base: position 1,684,673 of record CM035134.1, on the reverse strand, counting down.
GTCATTAAAGATATGACTTTCTTTGCAGAAAGTGGCGACAATTTAAATAGTCGCCATAACCTGTTAGTCACGAACTACTGAATAACTTTTCCGTATATATAAAATCATAAAACATTATTCTTATTGCAGGATACTACTACATATATCATATGCTATGCTTAGATGGAAAGATTGTGACAATTCAGTGGGGGAAGTAATGTTTCATCAATAACATATCTGCTTTCTTGCCTCCAAAATTAATTCACATCATTATAGATATATTACATAAAATCAAAATTCCTTTAAATTTTCTTTCAATTTGATCCTTTATACATTATTTATACTGTTTATATCCCCACATCCTAAATTACAAAATTAAAAAGAGTGTTAAACTTTTACCCCCTAAATCCTAAAGTATTTGATCCATGGATGGTCTGTAGGCCACACAGAAAGCTAAGTAAGAATGGCCAGTGAATAATATGGTCTGCAGGCATTACACTCTTAAATAGTTAAATGTCAGATATGGAATGTTCTGTCTTTTTACTTGAACCACAATTCAATCAAGATATAAATAAAACAACCGGTAAGTGGTCCATCTACAAATAAGACCTTCCCAAAGCTGCCCCCAAATTTGCCTTGTGGTCCACCATAACACTCACTGGCCATGTGATAAAAATATAGAGTTCTGCCAAAAAATTTAATCCAATTATAATTACTACTTATGTAGAAAAGATAAAAATTAAAAATAATTATATCTGTATCGTAATTTAATTTCGTCACATATTTATCGACAAATATTTCAAAAATATAGTACATTTGGAGGGGAAAAAATAATAGAAAAGATTGCAATTAAACAAAAAGGGGAAAGGGCACAAAATTGATGTTGATCATACTCTTATAGGGTAACATGGAAAGCCCATGGACCACACCACTTTGCTTCTCTTTCTGACACACTTTGTTGGACCATGCAAATACATTTTTCGGCTTCAAGTGTTGAACTTGAGAGTTAGAGAAGAGAAAGAAGACCGCAAAGCTACATTGCATTAACACACTCATATTATAGTATTAGACTTATAATATACGTAATTTTATCTTTTATATTTTTACAACTATATATTCATAATTATATAGTTTCAGATACTAATAAAGTTTCATTTCTAATAAACTAATAATTCCAGTAAATTAAATAAAAATTAATATAACAATCTAGTAACCCTTTTTCTCAAAAATCAAACTATTTAACTTTGATTATGAGAGCATTGTTTGAGGGTAGGGTAGGTTGTAACCTTTACTGGTGGACGTGTCACGCCCTCCTATAAAAGGGCCGTTTTTATTAATCTTCCCCAAATATACTCCACTACTACAGTATCTCTAGCCCACTACGTTCCTAATATGTTATTCTTTTCAAGCTATAGCTTCCGCAGAGCATGAGAGATGCTTTGTACAAATCTTGAAGAGAATTATATTAGACAGACAAATTAAGATATGGGTTTTGACAGAAATGCTAGCAATGTCAAATTTGGAGGGAGAAATGTGACAAAGACAAGCACTAAGGTTTGAAAATTGAAAAAAAATGGAGAGAGATGAAAAAGGAAGAGAGAGAAAGGGGAAAAAGCAAGAGGAATTCATGGGGATAAAGTTGAAAGGAGGGGTTTTGGAAGGGAAAAGAGGGGGAAATTCTACTCCAACAACAGCATGGAGAATTGGGTTTGCTCAGCCTGATGGCTCTCTTGTCCAAGATCCCAACTTTCCCATTATCACTACTCTTTCTGCTAGAAAGCTTGGTGCCAATCTCAGGGGAGTTCAATCCCACCTTAAGGTTGCTAATATGAGCAACGGTTGTTCAAGGCGGCGCCACCCAACGGTTGCTAATGAGAAGATTGTCGAGGTTCCCACCCAATTAGCTGAACAACCTGATAGCCCCACATATCAGGTACATTTTGAAATTTTATACTTTTTTCTTGGATATTTAATATAGCCTTCATTTCTCTCTATAGAAAGATTTTTTTTGGTTCTATTTTCCTGTTTTTTATTTTTATTAATTACATATATGGGGAGACTTGAAATGTGGGGAATTTTTTTTATTGATCATTCTTGTTTGATGATTTAAAATTCATGCTCTTCCTTTGTCCTTGTGGGTATTTGTATATTCGATGTTTCTTGGCTTTTGGTTGTGGTTTTAACTGATAAGAATTTGTCTCTGTGTAGATTGTGTTATACTAGTGTGTCTTTCTTTGTTTGCCGGTATTGGTGTTGCTAGCTGTCTTGTGTTCTTGTTAGGAGTTTGTAGATTTATGATTTGTATTGGTTTGGTAAATGGTTTTCTTCAAAGGTATCTTATCGAGTGAGTTAGTCTAAAAAGGCTAGATAGCGACTTCTTGAGATCCAGTGATCTTATTTTACCATGTTATTGTGTTGTAAGCTTTTAGATATTGTGGCAAAACTAAGAGGAGCCTTGATTTCATTATGCTAAAAGGGTATAGATGAGTTCGACAATGAGCTATTTATTCAAGTCTTACCTGCCGTTCTTTCTTAAGAGGTAGCTGATGGAATGCGCCCTAGTTTGCTGAGAGGTCGGCATGGGTGAGTCTAGAGGACTTTATCTGAATAAAATTTTCCTATTCATTAGCTTTCTGTGTTTGTGTCATTTTTTTTCATTGGGAATTTTATACTTTAGTGCTCAAATGCTCTTATAGGTTGTTTTGTATTGTTTTTAACTATATTAGTTACAGTGTTTTTTATCACCTGTTGCGTAGTATTTCCTCTCTCCTTGTAGGCTTTTTATGTAGAGAATTTGGAGCTGATAATTTCATTGAATAAGCAGTTAAGCATATTTCCATCTTACCTCGTTTGTGATCTTGCTTTCTTTTGATTTGTAAGACCATTAGTTTTAAATTTGTTCAAATTTCCTTTTGCCAACAAAAGTGGCTATTAAGTAACCAAATTGCAATTTTGATGTGAACTTGGCAATTTAGTTTTTGATGCATTACAAATTTAAATGCTTAAGAAAGGATTATGAGGCTACTTCCTTGAGCTGCTCCAGCATCTCATACAGTTGGCAAGAGTGTCCAAATCTTGTTCATGATATTAAATAATGTACTAGTTCTTTCGACAGACTACTGGAAGTCTGAAATCAAAGAGCCAAGGGTATACATTTTCTACTTAAGTGCTGATCTCTACCCTGTTTCTTCTTCCAGCCAGCAAGTGATAGTAGTTTGAGAAGACATGTTGCCACTTCACTAACTCAATACCATCGATCAGTTGGAAGAAATGGCCATGCCCTGCAGCTTGTATCGCCGGCAAGTTGTAGTAGCTCACTGGAGGTATTTAAGCCCTGCAGACCCTCTCTCCTCTCCCTGCAAAATCTAAGTTTCTATTTTTTTTTTGTTATTGGTGTTGATATTTTCTGTGAATACTTTTTAGAAGTTCAATAACAGTGCAACAATAGTTTGTCTAAAGTCAATTTACAACGATTATAAACTACTGTGCAAGAATTCCTCTTATTGAGCTTTAACTACTCAAGTTAGGGTTGTCAGACTTGAATCTTAATGATTATTAATTCAAATGCAGAAGAATAAAGTTTAGAATTTTTGTTTGCTTCTCACAGGTTGCACCTTACTACCCTGCTGTCACCCCAGCCAGTCCTTTGGACCTTAAACGTAAGGGAGAGGCAAGTCATAGTATGAAGACCTCTGCAGAGTTACTTAAAGTACTTAATCGAATTTGGATTCTTGAAGAACAGCATGCGTCCAATTCATCATTGGTGAAAGCACTGAAAAAGGAACTGGATTATTCCCGGGCACAAATCAAAGAGTTGCTACATGAGAAGAAAAGGGATAGACGGGAAATGGATGACGTGATGGAACAAACAGCTGATGATAAAGCCGTTAGGAAAAATAAGGAGCAAGATCGAATGAATGATGCAGTTCAGGCTTTGAGGGATGAGCTGGAATGTGAGAGGAAGTTAAGAAAACATTCGGAAAGCCTTCATCGAAAACTAGCTCGAGAACTTTCAGAAGTGAAATCCTCCTTCTCGAATCCTCTGAAAAAACTTGAAAGAGAGAGAAAAGCACGGATTTTATTAGAAAACTTGTGTGATGAGTTTGCTAAGGGAATTAGAGATTATGAACAGGAGGTGCGGTCCCTAAAACACAAGCCTGATAAGGATTGGACTATGAGGGAAAGACCTGAACGGTTGATTCTTCATATATCTGAAGCATGGCTAGATGAGCGGATGCAGATGAAACTAGCAGAGGCTAGGTGTGATCATGAAGAAAAAAACACAATTGTGGAGAAATTGAGCATTGAAATAGAAGCCTTTCTTCAAGCTAAACAACCTGTTCATTCTGGGAATAATAATAAATTAGCCTCAAAGGCGCCCAAGGAAAGTAGCTTACATAGGCATTCTTTGGAGTCGTTTCACTTGAATGATGCTGCAAGTGCACCTCGGAATGGGGATTATGAAGAAGACTCTACGGGTAGTGGTTTTAACTCTTTTGAATTAAAAAGAGATTCCAGTGGAAAGCGAAGTAATGGTTGCTCCAAACAACCTGATGATAATGGTCAAGAAAAGAAGAATCAGTCGAGAGAAGTACTTTTCAAGGGCAGTGATGGATTTAGCTTACAAAAGCAGTTTACAGAACATATCTCTAGGGCATTGTCAAATAATGGGAACAAGACCAAGCTTTCGAGAGGGGAACCAGGTAAAGAATGGGAGGATAATCAAGATGAAGGGTACAATTACCAGAAGTCAGAAACAAGTGAAGTTACTCAAGAAATTAAGCCGCAAAGAGAGAAGAAACGAGCGGGATCCCATGAATTTAACTCCGGTCAAATGCTCCATTCTTTGTCGAGGAAAGGTGGGAAGCTTCGCCATGAGCAGCATCATACGGAAGATTCTTTAGATCAGTTGGCGGCGTTTACGAGTGATCCCAGCACAAAACAGCAGAGGATGCCAAGAATTGCAGCCCCGGAACCAGACACATCTGAATCATTTCGAAAAGGGCCTCAGGGTATAAAAGATCACTCCTTGAAGGCAAGGCTGTTCCAAGCAAAACTGGAGAGTCAGCAATCTCGCATGAAAACATCCAAAGGTCCTTTGTAGTTAGTTAACTTTAACTTGGGGATTTTGACTGCGTGATATAATGCTGAAGAACAAGAGTTTTTGTTTTTTTTGTGAATAGGGGCAACCAGGCAAGTATCTCATAATTCCTTTATCTGTTGCTGCAGTTCATGAGTAGTTGATAACATGGAATTATATTATATTATATATATATTTTTTGATAATGTGGATTGTGGGGTATCCTGTCCGCAATCCGACTAATCTCCCCACCCAGGTGTAACTCGTCCTGGGTCTCATTTGAACCGCTACGCTAACTCGTGTTTTTTAATTTTTTTTGAGAAAAAGTTATAATAGTATACAAGTACTATTATAACACAATTCCAACTAGCGAGTGTGATTAACAAATACTACATTGGTATGCAAGATATAAATAAATTCTAATCACGAATTTAAAGACTGACAAGTCGGATAAAATTAACAAACGATAAAGTTGAATAAGTTCTTAAACGTAAAGTTCATTACAGACAAATTGAAATAAAGCGATTAACATAGTTCAGATGAATTTAAGTCGTTTAAACATTAACGAGTGAGATGGTAACGGAGGATAGAGTTTATATCATAAGCTGTGAGGTTCTGTGCGAGATAAACTGTGAAGATTGGCTTCTCACCGAGGATGTAGCAACCAGCAGGCTTAGCGGGGGTGGTTCCTTGCGCAGCCACAGCGGGTAAAGGAGTATCGTCTATGTTTGGATAGGCGATAAGGAGGAAGCGTCTAACATCGTCATTGGTGTAGTGCGAGCGATGGACGGAACCAACTATTGACAAGAGGTCTTCAGAGAGAACAAATTGACAAGTAGTTGCGAATGAGCCTTGAGTTGGGGTAAGATCAATTGGTGAGCATTGCACGTTGAGTTCATGGAGGTGAGTGAGAAGACGGTGGTGCATTCCTACAATAGGGTTGTTGGCCTGAGTACGGCCGTAGTGGTTGGCAGTGTTAGCAGGCGGGACATAGATGAGCATGATTTCGTGAGGGGAGTCGAGGATTCGTAGGGGTCCTATTGACTGTAGTGTGGATTTAAGGAATGCTGGGAATTCCATTCTATTGGAGCATGGGGCTTTGTGGTTCATCCTTTGAGTTCGAGAGTGCGAAGAGTATCTTTCAGCAACAGTTCGAAGTCTGTTGTAGGTGATCCAGAGAGCAAACGTCACCATGCTGGAAACATCACCATTAATTTCTTGTATTACTTCATCTCTAGTGCCCGTATAACGAGTGATAAGAGGATCCCAGTGAGCATAGATCCGTTGGAGATTACGGACCAAGTTGTCATAAAGCTGATCAAAATCAATTTCTGATTCATGAATCATGAAGCCTGTGGTGCGAGACACTTGACGAATCTTTCGTTCGGCAATGAGATCTTCCATGGGGTCAGTTTCATTGCGATCCATTTGTATTGAGCTGGTAAAACAAAGTAATTTTGGGATTGGTGCTCCTGTCGAGGCGGATACCTCTGCGAATTTCTTCTAACCGATGTCAATGTGAAGTGGAGAGCTTAGAACTAATTGACAACACCATTAATTGCCTTTTCGCCCTTCTACCCCATTTACATTTTTTATTTTAAATGGTAATGAGTAAAGGGAGTATGGAAAGAAATAATTTTTATCTTTTTTTTATAAAAAAATAATTCTAAATCAATATTAAGCAATTATACAACCTTAGTTAATTACCATATAAAGTTATAGAATCACAAATGCATAATATAGCATATACATGCCAATTTGAAAACAAATAAAAAGACAAAAATTAAAGAAAATAGTAAAATAATTATGATTTTTTAAAAATATTTTTAAATTCTAAATTAATAGAATGATAAATTTTCTACAAAATACTAAAATTAGAATATTTATATTATTATTTTGTAAATTTTAATAAATTAAATTATTTTGAATTAGAAAATATTTAAAACTAATTTTTAAAAATGAATAATAATTTTGTAATTTGAAAAGGAATATCAATACTCTAAACATAGTGGTGTATATGTTTCATAATAAATAAAAGAGAAAAAATCTTGCACACAACACTCAAGTATTTTTAACATAACACCCCCTTCCATTGGGCCTTAACAACCCACCCAATGGGCTTATGTTGGTCTGCAAATGATGTCGTACCCTTGGCATCATATCTATATAATAAAACAGAACCCATTTTAAATTTTTTATTTGACAAAGCACAAGGACGATTCAAATTCATTCTAACTTAATTCTTTCAACTTAATCTAAAGGCTCATATTTCTTCCCGTCCAAATCAAATTCACCCCTACACCCTACTCTCTCTCATGTTCAAACACAAAATCTTTCTCTCTCCTCTCATCTTCACACACACAAACAAATAATAATACTAATGATAATTATAATAATAATAATAATATTAATTATAATAGTACTAATAATAATAAAATAATAATAATAATAATAATAATAATAATAATAGTAATAGTAATAATAATAATTATAGTAATAATAATAATAATAATAATAATAATAATAATAATAATAATAATAATAATAAAGATTCTTGATTCATTCTAATTGATTTCAAGGTGGATTGGCCTCAGATTCATTCTAATTTTATTCAAAATAATAATAATTATTATATAATAATAATTATTATTATAATAATTAGTATAATTATCAGAAGACCTCAAATTATTAATAAATAAAATTTATTTTCCTCTATTTATTATTTTGAAATAGTAAGGGTTGATTTGATTAATGTGGATAGTTATGGGTAAAATATGCAAATATTTTAATAAAAGTTGGTTATAAAATATTCATTATTCCTGGGGAATATTCGTTTGGTCGTGGAATATTCGTTTTGACTGCCAAGGCAGCTTTTGTGGGCCCCATAACTGAAAAAAAGCGTTGGATGAAGAAAAAATACAAATGTAAGTTGTTTATAAATAATAACAGGCGTAGTTATTCATCTTAATATCGTTAAAATACTAAATGGTTAAAATACAAGAAGACACTTCAGATCGCACCAATTATTGATTCTTATGTAAGAAGGCACTACTCAATAATTGTTACAAAGAATTATCGCTCAAGATTTTATTTTATTGATTCAATAATTGTTGCATTGATATTTTATATTACTGTTGTTTCAATAAATTGTCATTACACAGTATTTTCCATTATCGAAGCAATAATTCATATTATCTGAATAATATTATTAGAAAACATTATTGGCAATGTCTAGAAAGTTCTGTCTAAGGAGAGGTTTGATCACCTAATTGCGCGCCAGTAAGGAGAGATCCTTATCGAAATCCCTCTTTCTTGGAAGAACTACCGTCACAAGATCGTGATTCTCGTAATATTATTTATGAATAATTAATTATTGATTTATATGATGAGAAAATATTGATTTTATGTGGATATAGATTGAGAAAATTTTTAATGTGACAATTGTTGAAAATTAATATTTTATCTTTTTCTGATAAAATAATTCATTTAAATATATTATTTTAATAATATATTAACGGTGATATTTTTATAATGAATGTGGGATATATGAGTATATGAGGAGGAAGAGTATTTTTGTGGCATTAAATGTTTAACACATATTTTGTGTGTTGGTGGACACAATTATTGACCGAAATTTGATTATAGCCTGTAAAATCGTCCGTTTATGGATTTTGGTCAATTTCTGTTTGGAATTTGGAAAAACTTTCTTCTGTAAAGTTGTAGAGAATTGAATTTCTTATAAAAAGTCGCGAGATTTGAATTTTCTGATAAAAGGACTATTTATTATGAATTATTGAAGTTCCGAAGCTCCTAAATAATTGATTTTTGGAAGTTTAAAATAATTTAAATAAGAAAAACGTTTTTTGTGTTTGGTGGGCATCTTTAACACATGCTAAGTTGCTGAATTCAGATGATTCTAAGTGGGTGTAGACAAATTAATATATATATTATTATTATATTAAATTTTCTACTTTGGTGTTCTAAGATTTTCCTATAAATAGGTGTGTTTAGTTAGAATTGAAAATCACACCGTAAATCAAGTTTTTCTCTCTATATTATCGAGCGTATTCTTGTGAGTATTTTGAGTATACTTTGAGTATTGCTATATATGGTGCAAGTTCAAGTCATAGCCTATATCCTGTTTCAACTTGTAAGATCTGTCTTTCGAGGTAAGGGATGTTATTTTATTCAAAATGATATTATTTCTTCAATATCATTATACGCCAAATATTGGTTGGAAATTTTATCAAATTTAAAACTTTTTCATGCGGGTTACTATTCATGAGTTATTATTCATTTATTATTCAGTTACTATTCACGCAACAAGAACATGAAGATGTTTTTTGTGAAATTTCTATCTTTTGGTGTCGTGAGTTACTATTATTCACGATACTAAGACTATTCAATTTAAAAAAGAAATTTTTTCTTTTGTCCAAAATATCTATTCGGATACTAGCTTTGATCAGATCCATGTTTTGATCATTCTTGAATTTTACTCCACTGATTACTTATGAAGTATTTTTGAACTGGATTGTTTAAAATACTTAATCCTTATTATTTGTTCTTTTATTTCACCGGATTCGCTTCTTTAAAATATTTTTCATCATCCTCACCCTAAATGATGATATTATCGAATATCTTCACCAGAAAAGTAAAAGATGAATGATTTTCGATGAATATCTTTGCCCAGTAGTAAAAGATGAACAGTGTCGAGATTTAACACGACCGATCGATTAATATCTTTACCAGTAGTGCAAAAGATGAACAGTGTTTAGATGAACATGATTAATCGATGAATATCTTTGGCTCAGAAAAGAAAAGAGATGTATTTGATTCCGTATATATATCGATTGATGTTACAGGATAAAATATCGACGATGAACTTTTAAATTCATATATGTAAGATAGTAGTTTGCATTCTCTACTTAACTCTTCTAATGAATTATTATTTCCATTGCAAGATTGATTTAAAACCTGGTTGTCTATCAGATTCTATTAGATTTTTTCCCGTTGAAGACTAACTATAATTTGTTGTACATTATCTTAGTCATAACATTCTTTACTTGGCCAATGAGCTCACCCTTTCCTTTTTGTTCCATTTTTCTTCTCGTGGAGGCGCAGAATGTAGCGAAAGATTAATGAGGTATGGAATGAAGGTTCAGAGAGAGTTGTTTAGTAGTCCTCACCATTTTTATAAAATAATGTATCAATAAATGTGATGATGATTTATTTGGGTATAGATATTGTCTGTAAGATAATATTTGTATTTAAACTCACAGCTTTATTGTTGTATTAATAAAGTTGTAGTTATTTTCGTATCATGATTTGATAACTCCGAATGGGTGATGATGATACCTATTTCAAAAAGGCAATTACAATTATAATACTAGTAATACTTCTACGCACTACTACTACTACTACTACTACTACTACTAATAATAATAATAATAAAATATAACAACAACAACAATAATAATAACAACAATTATTATTATAATAATAATAATAATAATAACTATTATAATTATAATTATAATAACAATATCAATAATAATTATAATTATAATAATAATAATAATAATAATTATAATTATAATTATAATTAGTAGTAGTAATAATAATAATAATAATAATAATAATAATAATTATTATACTAATAATAAAATAATAATAATAATACTAATAATAATAATAATAATAATAATAATAATAATAATAACAACAATAATAACAATAATAATTATTATTATGGTGGTGTGTGGTGAATTATGATAATTTTTATTAATGATTGTAAGTTTTGTAGACAAGTTTAGATTTTTCTGAATATTTATGTTTAAAGAAAAATTAATTATTGTTATAGTGTAGTAAATTATGATAATTGTTATGTCTGATTGTAAGTTATTTTAAATTAAAAATAGTCTTTAGGTGATATAGTAATTTTCGAATTTTAATCTATTTTTTCGTTATGTCGTGCCTTCAGGTACGAGTAATTACTAGTAAATTAATATCCCAAAAATATAGTACATTTGGAGGGAAAAAAATAGAAAAGGTCGTAATTAAACAAAGGCTTAAATATGAATTAGTACCTTAAACTATATGTCATATTCCACTTCGATGATTCACTTTTTAATTTTGTCAATTAGATGATTGAACTACTAATTTTTCCAATCAAGAATAATTAATACGCCACGTCGAGAAATTGTTGACGCGATTATTTTTTAATGGGAATTATAGGAAGTTTGGTGTGGCAAAAAATATAATTTTTTAATCCTAAATTAAACAAATATGATTTTATAAAGGGTAAATTGGTCAAACAACAATTAAAATAAAACAAACATTAAATTAAAATATATCCTATATTAGATCATATAGGATCATTCTTAACCCAGCCCCAAATCGCTCAACATCGATCACCGATGCTTCTCCGAACACAAATTATTCTGTGATTTTTCTCTCTCATCCTCTGTCATGTGTATATCGAAGAAGATGATCGCCAATTTAATCCAGACGAAGAAAAAGCCTTCAAAGTCAACAAAATCACCACGAAAAAGTTCGGAACAATCCAACCGATCCGACGATTCCTCAATAAATCCATCAACAATTCACAATTTCACCACCAAAAATTACAGTTCGAGCTTGAGCTTCAACTACAAAGACTCTTATCAATCATCCGTTTCAAGCAACCTCTCTCTCAAGCCTCCGACAATTGCAATTGTTGCAGTTGCAGTGACTGCAAAAGCACAAACCACATAATAAATGAAAAAGGAAAAACAAGTCAGCGATATAATATAATACATTCGTAGATATGTTAACTGAACAATCACCCAACGAGTCATGGGATTTCATGTTACCCAGTCCACCCTCCCGCAACAATGGCAGAGCCGCCGACCTCAGCCCTACCGGCCTCCTCGCTTACGACGTCGGCACCAACCTCCCAATCGTCGATTCGAGCTCCATGCAGCTCGTCTCCGTCATCCCCCTCCCTCCCCCATCTCTCCCCTCCACCTCCATTTCATCTCTCTCTCCTTTTCATAACCTCCGTCCGATGATCCTCGCACCCGCTATGCCGGAGACCGAAAAGGCAGCATCGCACTCCTCGACCTCCGCCTAAAATCACCTTTCCTCTTCCTCGACACCGCCGATTCCAAGCTCGACATCCAAGACATCTGTTGGATCCAATCCAAACTCGAGTCGGGGATCCTCTCCGCCATAACCGGTCCTTCCATCCTCTCCCTTTACAACATCTCCACGGGACGATGCTTCTTCAAATACGACGCCGCACCAGAACTCTTCTCTTGCATCTGCCGTAAACCTTTCGATTCTCGACATTTCTGTGCCCTCTAGGCCTCAAAGGCTGGGTTTAGATCAATGATCTGATATAGGATATATTTTAATTTAATATTTATTTTATTTTAATTGTTGTTTGACCAATGTACCCTTTATAAAATCATATTTGTTTAATTTAGGATTAAAAAACTATATTTTTTGCCACACCTACTTCCTATGGTCCCACACAAGTAGCTACGTCAGCAATTTCTGACGTGACATATTCAACTTGTTGCAATTGAAAAAAATTAATAGTTTAATCATCTAATTGACAAAATTGAAAGGTGAATCACCGAAATGAAATATGACCTATAGTTTAAGGTACTAATTCATATTTAAGCCTTAAACAAAAAGGGGAAAGGAGACATCAATCTACTCTTATAGGGTAACATGGAAAGCCCATAGACCACACCACTTTACTTCTCCAGTTCAACAAACTACAAAGCTGGTTTTCTTCATGTTGTATGTCACTATTGTTTCCTGTATTAACCACCCTGCTGCAGCTGAGCCGGATTCCATGAAAGATCTTTATGACACTATAGATTAAGAAGGCAGTAACTGAGTCTCAATAATTTAGCATCATCTCTCTTAGTACAGAAATTTACATCAAAAGTAGTACCCTTCAAACAAAATACTCTTTCCTGAGATTCGCGACGTTAAATTCTTCAACTTTAGTCCTTTCCCCATATTCTTTAGTGCCTCCGGTAACCCCTCTTCATTGCACACACCCCATACTGGCAATATTTCCACCACAACCTTCTGCAACAAATTTTGATCGAAACCCTCCTCCAGAATTTCTTCCAACTTATGAAAACTACCTCTTAAATCCAGTAAAACACTGCATAGTCCTCGACCCTTGCAGTACTCCAGGATAGGTAGAAAGTTTATCCTTTCTAATACCACTGTTTCAATTCCTTGTTGAGCTGTTTCTGATCCCTCAGCCACCTCTTTGTCTGTGAATATTATCACCTTAGAAGTTGTTTCAGTCGTGGAAACAGGAATTTGAATTTGGGAACTCGGAGATTTTGCTATTACAATCTTAAGAGGTTGATTGGCTCCAGGTTCATTGGACGCAGGAAGTGAAGGTGTCTGCAATAATGACGTTGAAGACAGTATAACCGCGTCATATTCTTGCAACAGTTCTGAGTAGTATCCACCGGGTGCTATAACTTCTTCCCCAAGTTGATCTGTCAAATAACCATTGACTGAGAGAGTGTATCTGCACATTAGTAAGTTAATATCGAGTTATAACTTTCACATATATGAAACTCAATTTGATGAGTTTGTAAGAGAATAAAGGTCTACTTGAATGCTTTTGAAAAAGTCACTGGCATAGTAAAAGATCATACATACAAGGATTACCATGCCAACCATGAGATAACACACTAAAACATAAAAAGTAATAAATTGAATCAAGTAGCTTAAGGTAATTGAGAAGGATAAACGAATTTACCTTATTGTAACGAAGGGTTTGCCTGTCAGCATTTGATGGATATAGGCTTCATTGAGCCTCTTGCATAACTCTTCCTCAACACCTACAGTCACACGGATTCCTGCATCTCTTAGTTTATCCAACCCCTTTGAAGCCACAATTGGGTTTGGATCCACCATCCCAACCACCACGTTTTGCACTTTGGCTTTAATCAATGCTTCAGTGCACGGTGGAGTTCTCCCATAATGGTTACATGGTTCCAAGCTCACATAAGCAGTCCCATTTTCTGCCAAATCTCCAGCATCTCTTAGAGCAAAAACCTGTAGTACAAACTTCCTGACTTATATATTATTCAGTAGTAACATTAACGGTTTCCTAAAAAGTAAAAAAATTCAAAACTCATCTAGCAAATTAGCAATGCTCTGTCGTTCAATCAAGTATCATTTCCAACTTCCTTCACAACAACAATATATCCTTGTAATCATATTCTTGAAACTTGAATGCACAAATGAGCTCTTCATAGATCAAAGAGATATTTTGCATAATCATCTTTACAGAACGACCCTTGATTGGTTGAATACCAAAATGAACATCTTTATTATACATGACCTTGCTAAAGCAGTCTAAGTTAAGGAAGCATATTTATGTCATAAATGGCAAGCCTCCAAAATACAGTAAAGCTCAGAGTCTATGACACTGTCAATTGGATCTCAAGGCAACATGCACATTGCTAGACAATGAGATATCAATGCTTCTGAAACAGAACAAACACCATGAGCAGCATATAACCATAGAAATTAACCACTCATCCTGTTAAAATGGAAAAAAGATTATCCTTTTGATATTATGAATTATGAAATCAGGAGCGAGAAATGTTTACCTCAGCATGAGGCTGACCAGCTTTGGGGTGAAACCCTTCACCCACAATCTCCCCATCCTTCACAATAACACATCCAACCATAGGATTAGGACTGGTACACCCATTTGCTTTCCTAGCAATCTCCACAGCCCTCCTCATATAAAACTTATCATCTTTGACCTGTGACCCTTCACATCTAATACCAACCAAACCGCCATTGTTTCTCAAAACATTTGGTGATTCAGACACCCTTTTCCTCAAGTTGCAAGACCCAGATTTGAAACTTGAATTGGACATGAGTTTGGGAATTTGTGCTTTTGGTGGGCAATAAATCAAGAAATGAGCTGAAGGTGAAATTCTTGCTGAGTTGAAATTACACTTTGGAACTGAAAGTGTTTGAACATACATTGTTTTGGAATCTGGGTTAAACCCGAGTTATATAAATAGCAAAATTATGAAATGATTGCAATTCAATGATCGCAATAGCAGAATCTTTGGACTAAAAATAAATGTCCAATAATTAATTTGCAGACTAATGGGTGGGTAAGCAAATGAATAAATCAATCAGAAACTGTCAAAAATGGGATTTGTTTATTGGTAAAAGGTGAGAATTAGAAGAACAAGGATGTAATAAAAAATAAAAATTGTGTTGAGGAACCGTAAAAACCCTAACAAAATGGGGAAGATGAATAAAATGCTTTCAACTACTATATTTGCTACAAGTTTCTGCAACTGCACTTGCAAATAACTTTCTGAAGTATCGGCCGATTGCATTCAAACTTTAAAACCCAAGCTGCAAATGAATTTTGTTGTACTATTTAGCTACCTGCAGATTTTGTTTTGACATAAGCTGGAAATTTATTATTATTTTTTGTGTGGAAATACTAAAAATTAATTCTTGATAACATTTTTACTTTAAATTTTATAGAATTTGATACTTGATTTTCTATCATCTGAAATGTGGTCTAGTAATAGATTATCTATTCTTTATATTGAACAGATGCCGGTTGTCAGTACAACAAAACAAGAAAAGAAATACAATTGAGCTTTAAAGAGAATTTTATCACCTAACCTAGGCCTGATAGTATCAAAGACTTAGGAGATCTAGCAACCAAAGGTATTAATTGTTTACTTGCATGAAATTCTCTCTTTTCCATCACACTCCTTTGTCAAGAACTGTTGAGGATGCTCTGGCCAGGGACATCAACTTTAAAGCATTGGTTTGATTGAAAAAAAATACAGTTCTTCTAACCATCAGTTGAGCTAAACTTTGGATGTACTTTTAAGCTAACCATCAGTTTTGTATTACAGAGGACTTTTAAGGGAAGTATTGGTATCTTATAATACGAGATAAACTTTGGATGTACTTGAGCATAAGCAAAAGTTATAGAGATATAATTTCTGCAGGAGCAAGTCTGATTTATAAGAGCTTCCAAAAATTGTCATTTTTTGGTAGGTGTGGAAACGGAGAATACTAGAGCACACAAAATACAAACCCATCTCAGATCTTCCAAAATGAGAATAAGATAGGCAAGTCAAAAGCAAATTCAAGCATACCAAAACCCCATCCTTCAATTAACTTTTGGAATTCAAAAAATAAGATAAATAAAAAATTCCCTTACGAAGAAACAAAACAAATTACCCAAAGAACCTCAACTAACCCATAATCAGAAACAACATACCCACAAGAAAATTTACAGATACACATACTATTTGAGCACAGAGATGATACCTTGAGTGAGAATGGTGAGTTGCAAAGACAAGAAGATAAGCAGTCGTTGTCGCCGAAAATTACAGAAATCAAATTTGGTTTTTTTTTTCTAAACTAGGGCAATAACGAGTGAGGAGAGAGAGTAAAAAATGGGTAGTGAGGCGGAGGAGATTGAGAGAGGAGGAGGCAGCAGGACTGAGCTACTTCATGACTGAAAAAC
Organism: Panax ginseng; assembly: GCA_020205605.1. NCBI lineage: Eukaryota > Viridiplantae > Streptophyta > Magnoliopsida > Apiales > Araliaceae > Panax > Panax ginseng. The sequence goes on along the minus strand of CM035134.1, from coordinate 1,668,066 downwards.
CAGGATAGCCCTACATAGCTCTGCTCATGTTCAGCTCGTATAAAGTTTTATCATTGAGAAGAGGATCAGACCAAGATCACATTTTTTAGCATTTTAAGCTCAGCTTCACTCACTTAATCAAGAGCATAACAGTAACTTAGGGATTCAAGCTAAATTAACCAAAACTAAACTAACAATTTGGAAATCCAAATACAGAGACTAGGCGATATATATGCACACATATATATAGAGAGAGAGACAGAGAGAGATAATTACTGTTTGATCGCTTTGGAAGTGACAATCTTCTTCATGACTGCGAATTTGGGCCCTTTCTTTGCTCTACCCATCTCTTGCTAACTGTAAATTGAGCAGCAGTGCAAGATTCTTCAACAGATACCGTTCAAATTCACCTAGGGGTTCTTGGGAATGTTATAAATCCTAAACCCTATAGACAGAGAAATAATGGCGGCTCAGTCATGGAAGCTCGCTATCGAAAACTTTTCTTTTTGGAAGACGCGTGTAAGCCCTAATCTTTCATGGGCTTATTATGGGCTGCTGGCATATATATGGGCTGTGTATAGAACTTGGTCTTTTGTAAACAAGCATAGACAATTATGTTGATCCTTCTTTTTAACTATACATATATATAAAAACTTATCAGCTAACTTTTAAATACGATATATTTGAGCAATATTTTAGTTATTCTCGAGTCAATTTAGTAGTTCAAGTTTGGTGATATTTTAATTCTTAATTAGTCTTTTACCATGAGAGTGATAGTTTTTGGAAACTGATATTTTTACATGATTTTTGATATTTTTATATGAAAATCGTCGCGGTAGAGACTGTTTTTACTGTCACTATACATCTATAGCAACACTTTTTATATGTAAATATCAAAAAATCATGTGAATAAATCAATTTACTAATTTTTATATCACCACCTTTGGAGGAATAAATCAATATAAAAAAATTGAAAAACCGGTATCGGTTCCAATTGGTTCTGTAAGATCCCAACTTTTTGAATAAAGATGAATTTTCTATAATTATCATTTTTGAATATTATGGAATAAATTTAATATAATGTTATAGTTGTGGGTAATATTTACAAATTTTGCAAAGTATGCAAGTTGTCATATTATATTCGATTGGTCGGGAAATATTCTTTTTGTCGGTGGAATATCCGCATGACGACAGACAATCATTAGTGGACCCCACAACGGAATTATTGTTGGATTGAGAAAACGACAAAAATATTTTATGAAAATAACGGCGGAAGTTTTAACTGAATTATCTTTGTTGAACTACTCAAGGTAGAAAAGTACAAAGAATGTCGTGTGGTTGCATAAGAAAGCATTACCGGTATTGATTATTGATCTTTACATGAGAAGTTATTGATTTTATTCAATTATGGTCGATATTTTATATATTATTAAATCAATAATTGAGATGATGTAATTATTAATATTATTATTTGCAATATTAACAATGTACAGAAGTTCACAACGAGAGGTTTGGTCACCTAATCGCACGCCTTGATAGGGAGAAATCCTTATGGAAAGCCCCCTCTTTCCTAGGAACGACACAGTCGATTAATATTGTGAATTATAATAATGATAAATGTTAAAAATATTGAAGAAATTTTTTTGAAGTCTTTGATGCAAATTTTATTTATTATTTAGGTTCTCATTTACCCATTTTTCAAAATAGTCGATAGAAAATTTTTAATATAATAAAGGTGGGGGCCCACGAGTGGGGCCCATGTGTGTTACAAAGTCTTGGGAGGAGAAAATTTTGGTTACGGGAATTGGGGAGAGGAGTACAATTATTAGATATATATATATATATATATGTTTATAACATATGTTTATATATATATATATATATATATATATATATATATATATATATATATATATTTATATTATAAATTTGTTTACTTGAAGAAAAAAAAAGTGAGTTGCACTGGGGGAAAGGGGCAAGATTGATTGTGTGGGAGGAGTATTATGATTTATATATATATATATATATAAATTTTGTTTTATTATATAATTATAAATAGAATATATTATATTTTATTTAAAAGATTTTGCTTTAATTATGGACCGTCAGATTAAAGTAAATTAATTTGGACCGTTCATGAGTTAGTTACTATACAATCTATTTTTCTATAAATAGAAGCTCATTCCTTCATTATCTTCTTATTTAATGCCTTTGAAACTAGAGAGAAACCGTAGAGAGAAGAAAAACATTCTGCTACTTAACTACTCTTATATCCAGTTTTTTTTACGGTAAGGGATATTATTCTTTTGTATTCATGAAGAGAACTTCTGTTATTCCATTCCTTATTATTATGTTGGAATAATCTGTATACGCGGGCTACCCTATACTTGGTGACATTCTTCTATTATTTTGTCTTTATTATTCTGTTGGAACATCATTTACATGCGTTATATCATGGGACCTGGTTAAAATCTTTTATTATTCATTGTTGAATATCTTGTTATGCATGCGTTACGCCTTGGGACACTGGTTTAAATCTTTATTATTCTGTTGAAATATATCACATGCATGCGTTTTACGCGGGACCGATTTCGTTATTTATTATTACGTTGGAATAACTGTAAGACCTCAAATTTTTTTAAATAAAAAGGAATTTCCTTTATTTATTATTTTGAAATAGTAAGGGTGGATTTGATTAATGTGGTTAGTTATGGGTAAAATGCTAAATATTTTAAATAAGCAAGTGGTGATATAATATTCATTATTTGTGGGGAATATTCGTTTGGTCGTGGAATATTAAGATCGTCGGGGAATATTAAATGCGACGGTGCGACCATGTGTGGGCCCCATAATGGAAAGCAATTGGATGAAGAAAACGACAAATATAAGTTGTTTATAAATAACTGGCAGTAGTTATTACCAAGTAATACTCTTGGAATACCCGATTGGTTAAAACACACTAATACGCGTCGAACAAGAAGACACGCAGATTGCACCAATTATTGATTCTTACGTAAGAAGACACTACTCAATAATGGTTACAGAATTACTGGTCCAGTATTTTATTTTATTGATTCAATAATTGCAGCATTGATATTTTATATTGTTGTTGTTTCAATAATTGTCATTACACAAGTATTTTCATTATCGAAGCAATAATTCATATTATCCGAATAATATTATTAGATAACATTATTGGCAATGTCTAGAAAGTTCATCTAAGGAGAGGTTTGGTCACCTAATTGCGGCGCCAAGAAGGAGAAATCTTTATTGGAAAGCCCCCTTTCCTGAACCGCTGCTTGGTTGTCAATATTGTGATTCTCGTAATATTATTTGTGAATAATTAATTATTGATTCATATGATGAGGAAAATATTGATTTTGTGGATATAGATGGAGAAAAATTTTAATGTGACAATTGTTGAAAATTGAAATTTTATCTTTTTCGATGAAATAATTCATTTAAATATATATATATATATTATTATATTTTAATAATATAATAATGGTGATATTTTTTTTACAACGAATGTGGGATATATGAGTATACGAGGAGGAAGAGTATTTTTGTTGCAATAAATGTTTAAAACATGTTAAACATGTCATTGGACCCCATTTATCGAATCGAAATTTGATTATAGCTTTGTAAAATCGGTACTGTTTGTGGATTTCGACCAATTTTTGTTTGGAATTTGGAAAAACTTTCTTCCGCAAAGTTGTAGAGAATTGAATTTCCTATAAAAATTAGCGAGATTCAATTTTTTCCGCAAAAGGGCTATTTATTATGAATTATTGAAGTTTTGAGTTCCAAAATAATTGATTTTTGGAAGTTTTAATTATTTTAAATAATAAAAACATTTTTGGTGAGTGTTCCACATGTTATAAATGTGTCATGTTGCTGAATTCAGATCTAGGAAGGTTGGCGTAGAAAACTTAATATATATATATATTATTAATTTATTAAATTTTCTGTTTTGGTGTTCTAAGCATTTTCTTATAAATAGGGTGCTTAGGTTAGAATTGAAAATCACACCAGAAACTGAAGTTTTCTCTCTCTATATTATCGAGCGTATTCTTGTGAGTATTTTGAGTATTGCTATATGGTGCAAGTTCAAGTCATAGCTTATATCCAGTGTTTCAATTTAGAAAAGATGTCTTTTCGAGGTAAAGAATATTATTTTTTAAAAATGATATTATTTCTTCAATATCATTATGCCAAAATATTGGTTGAAACTTTTTATCAAATTTGGAACTTTTTCAGTATCGGAGTTCTTATTCACGAGTTTCTTATTCATGAGTTCTTATTCACGAGTTATTATTCATGAAAGACTATTATTATAAGCGTGAAGATGTTTTTTTGTGAAATTTCTATCTTTTGGTATCGAGTTATTTGTTCACGATATCTAAGACTATTCACGTGATCGACTTTATTCCCGAATCACTTGACACTATTCATCAAAAAATGAAATTTCTTCTTTTAAGTCAAAATATCTATTCGAATACTAGCTTTGATTGTATCCATGTTTTGATCATTCTTGAATTTTACACCACTATGATTATTTTGAGGTATTTTTGGATATGGATAAAACAAAGTACGAATCATTAATCCTTAATCCTTGTCATTTTGTTTTCACTGGATTCGTTTATTTAAAAATATTTTCATCATCCTCGTCTTAAATGATGATATTATTGAATATCTTTGGCCCGTAGTGCAAAGATGAATGATTTATGATGAATATCTTTGGCACGTAGTGCAAAAGATGAATGATTTCGATGAATATCTTTGGCCGTAGTAGTGCAAAGATGAGCAGTGTTTAGATGAACATGACTAATCGATAAATATCTTTGGCCCAGTAGTGCAAAAGATGAATATTTGATTCCGGATATATATTGATTGATGTTACGAGGATAAAAGATGAGCGATGAACTTTAAAATTCATACATGAAGATAGTAGTTTGCATTATCTACTTAATTCTTCTAATGAATTATTATTTTCGATTCATGAATATTGATTTAAAACTTGTTGTCTATTGTATTCTATTAGATTTTTCCTGTTGAAGACTAACGATAATTTTGTTGTATATTATCTTAGTCATAATATTCTTTCTTCGGGCTAGTTGAGCTCACCCTTTTCCTTTTTGTTCCATTTTTTTCTTCTCGGGAGGCGAGAATGTAGCGATTACTAGTCGGGGTATGGAATGAAGGTTATAGAGAGAGTTGTGTCGTAGTCCTCACCATTTTTATAAATAATGTATCAATAATTATGATGGAGATTTATTTGCGTGTGGATATTGTCAGATGGCAATATCTCGTATTTAAACTCACGATTTATATGTTGTAATAATAAAGTTGTAGTTATTTACGTACCATGTATTTGGCGACTCAGAATGGGTTGGATGGAATGGACCTATTTTGGGGGCGTCACATAACTCTATCTATCAAGATATCGCGATACATGGTGATTTGTTGTTATTCCATTCTTTATTATTCATTGGAACATCCCGTCGGTGCTTAATTTACTTTGACATGGTTTAGATATTTATTATTCTGTTGGAATAACTTTGTTTGTCTGAAATATCGCATGCATGGTGATTTCTTTTGTCATTCCATTTTTTAATATACTCAGTTGGTTAAAGTTTTGACTTCTATACTCCATGAAATTAGTGGAATATCCTTAATATTTGTGCTTCATCCAGTATTTTTTCATGAAAATATTCTTCTGAGCATTCTTGAATTTTACTTTACAAAGCAGTATCATGTTGACAATTTGGACGTTAATGGTTTCTGAACAAATTAATTCGTGAACTTGTTTTATTGAATTCTTATATCATTATCATCATCCTCATGTTTATATTATGTTGAAAGTCAGTCATCAGTGGCCCTGTAGTGCGTAGATGGACTTGGTATGATTATGACCGAGGATTATTCGGTGTAATTATGACCGTAATATTACAAATGATGTGGTAAAAGTCCTCATTGGCCCGTAGTGCATTGATGGACAGTTGTTGGCATGATTATGACCATTGATGAATACACGAATATCCTTGGCCCGTAGTGCATGGATAATTTGTGGTCGTGATATTAAAGAATATCATTGGCCGTAGTGCAGGGGTGATTCGATGATGTGGATTATTTATTAAGCTGAGTCTCAGCGATAAAAGTGATGAAAAACCTTTTAAATCATAAAAGATAGTAGATTTATTATCTACTTGACTCTTTTAATGGATTGCATGTTTGCTGCAGTTAAACTTGATGTCTATTGTATTTTATCAGTTTAACATTGTTGGAGACTAATGATAATTTATTCTGCATTATCTTAGTCATAATATTTCTTGCTGGGCTAGTTGAGCTCACCCTTTCTTTCACTGTTCTCTTCAGGAAATGAAAACGTAGCTGGGACGAGTCGGGGAATGGAGTGATGGTCCGGATGATAGTATTAGCTAGTAGTCCTCACTATTTTGTTAAATAGTGTGACAATAAATGTAATGAGGACTTATTCTGAGAGTGGATATTGTCTAGAAGACAATATTTGTATTTAAACTCATAACTTTCTTGTTGTATAATTAAGATTGTATTTGTTTTCTGTACCATATTTTTGGTGACTCAGAATAGGTGATGTATACCTATTTTGGGGGCGTCACAGTTGGTATCAAAGCTTAGGGATATGATCCCTGGCTAGGATATGAGACAAGAACTAGGAGGGAAGAGACGGAGAATTCTTTCGCTAGTATGACCTACCTAAGTTTATTTGGTATTTAATTGGTTGGTCAGAGTATAGGGATAATATGTGATATGTTATTTAACTCTTGTTTTATGGCAGTATTTAAAAATGACATCCGAGAATGTTGAGATTATCAATGGAACACAGGAGACCGTTGAGTCTCCACAGATCAATAATCAGGATAATGTGCATCAGGAAGGAGACATTCCTCAGGCAAACAACAACACTTGCCAAATGATAAACGATGGAATATTCAGAGGCTTTACGCAATTCATGCAACATCAGACGAGAGCGGCTCCTGTCCAAAATGCAGGTGGAAACACTGGCAACTCTCGGACGGTCACCGCGAAGTTGTTTAAGGAACTGGGACCACCGGAAAGCGGAGACATGGATTAAGCAGATCAACAAGATATTTGATGTCTTGGGATGCTACGAGGAGCAAAAGGTTCCCTTTGCCACCTTCATGCCGTATTAAGTGAGGAGGCATTCATGGTGGGAATCGTAAAAGCGACTCAACCCGCCAGACTGAAAATGTCTTGGGAGAAGTTCTAAGAACTGTTCAACGACAAGTACTTTCTCGAAAGTATTCGTCACATGAAAGATGTAGAGTTCATCAAGCTGGAATAAAACAACATGACCGTATCGCAGTACGAAGCCAAGTTTTCCGAGTTGTCCCGGTTTGCGTCCCATTTGGTTGATAATGAGGAGAGAATGACGCAAATATTTTTAAGAGATTTGAAACTTGAGATACGTCAATATCTTATCTCTCATAAACTGTGTTTGTATTCAGATGTTATTAATAGGGCTCAGTTGTTGGAGCGTGATAATGAGTCATCCCAACCAAAAGAGAAAGGTACGCAAAAATGATAATACCAATGAGTAAAACGATCATTGAAGCGGTGACAACAAGCGTGGAGGAATCAAACAGCCGAAATGGTAACCACGCCGGTGGTAATCAGGGCCAAAAAAGAAGAAGAATGGATATTTCAAGAAGAGGAGATTCAATAATGATGGAAAGACGTCAAAGACCAAAGACCCGTTGTTAAAGAAGGAGAACGACCACCTATCATATGCTTCAAATGTAGAGGGAGGGACATATTAGTCCAGCTCAAGCGATCTTGTCCAAAACATGTTATAATTGTAGAAGAGAAGGTCACTTAGCAGATTTTTTTCGCTCAAACACAGACAAGTTTCAGAGGATGGAGGCACCAAAGGTCAGTCCCGGAAAAGTCAAAGCCGGTAGTGCAAGGAGAAGCGTTTGTTGTGACCTCCCGAAAGCAAGGAACCGAACGAGGTCATCACGGGTAAGCTAATCATAAACTCTAAATGAAGTTTATACTTTATTTGATACTGGTTCTACCCACTCTTTCATTTCTCCTACTTGCGCTCAACGTTTAAATTTGACTTCGGAGAAATTGGACTTTGACTTATCTGTTGAAACTCCGTTGGGTGAAACCTTCATTACATCCACGGTTTATAAGTCTTGTTTGGTTCAAATCGGTACCCTCACATTACCTGTCGATCTTATTTCATTGAAAATACTTGCATTTGACTTAATTCTAGGGATTGATTGGTTAACTAATCATCATGTAAAAATTGATTATTTTCGTAAGGTTGTTAATTTTCATATTCCTAACCAACCAATTATGCGAATTCAAGGAACCAAACCATTAAAATCAATCACTGTCATCTCAAGCCATAAAGCTATTCGTTTATTGAAAAACGGATGTCAAGCTTTCTTAGCTCATGTCACGGATCTAAACAAAAATACGTCAGTTTTGAATGATATTTCTATTGTTAATGAATTTTCCGACGTATTCACTCAAGAACTTCCCGCCTACCCCCAGGCGTGAAATTGAATTTTGTATCGACCTTGAACCCCAGACAAAACCTATTTCAAAGCCCCATATCGAATGGCTCTTATTGAACTTTGAGTTAAAGACCCAATTGTAGGAATTGTTAGACATTGACTTTATTCGTCCCTAGTACTTCTCCTTGGGGTGCTCTCGTTCTATTTGTGAAGAAGAAAGATGGGGGTATGCGATTTTGTATTGATTATCTGGAGTTGAATCATGTCACCATCAAAAATAGGTACCCATTGCCACGTATTGATGACTGTTTGACGGTTGCAAGGAGCCAAATTCTTTTCAAATATTGATCTTCGATTCGGATATCACCAGTTGAAGATTAGAACCAAATGACATTCAAAGACGGCTTTGAGGAACTCGATGACGGGCATTATGAGTTCTAGTCATGTCTTTTGGATTGACTAATGCTTCACGCTTTCATGGATATGATGAACCAAAGTATTCAAGAGAATTTTGGATCACTTTGTGGTCGTCTTTATTGATGACATCCTCATATATTCCAAAACCCGTGAAGATCATGAGCAACACTTGAGGTCGATACTCCAAAAGCTTCGTGAATATAAGCTTTATGCCAAGTTGAAGAAATGCGAGTTCGGCTCGAGGAAGTAGCATTCCTTGGGCACGTGGTATCAAGTCATGGAATATCTGTTGACCCCAAAGAAAGATTGAAGCTATTCAAGTGAGAGCAACCTAAATCGATGATCGAAAGTACATAGCTTTCTCGGTTTAATTTGGTTATTATCGGAGATTCGTGGAAGGATTTTCTCGAATCGCTACTCCACTAACTCAAATTGACTTCGGAAAGATACAAAGTTCGGTTGGAGGCGAGAATGTGAGAAGAGTTTTCAAGAACTCAAGAGAGACTCATTTTAGCACATTACGACAATACCATCGGTTCGGAGGATTTTTCATCTACTGGTGATGCTTTGGGAAAGGGTTAGGATGTGTTCTCATGCAACATGGGAAAGTCATAGCCTTTATGCCTCACGATAACTCAAAGAATATGAGAGGAATTATCCTACTCATGATCTAGAGTTGGCGGTTGTTATCTTGCACTAAAGATTTGGAGGCATTACTTGTATGGGGAAAAAGTGGAGATCTTTACGGATCATAAAAGCCTCAAATATTTCTTCACTAAAAGGAACTCAACATGCGACGGCGATGTTGGCTTGAGCTGATGAAAGATTATGATCATACCATCCAATACCATCCCGGAAAAGCAACGTGGTGGTATTGACGATTGAGTAGAAGATCATACGCGGCACGAGTGCGATATTGTCAATATGAAGGCCTATTTTGTGTGACTTGCAAAGGATGGAGATAGAGTTAAAGACTCCAGGGACCCATGTGATGATGGCGAATATACGAGTAGAATCGACTTTAATTGATAAAGTAAAAGTTGTTCAAACTATAGACCTGAAGCTGATGCGTATGAGGAAAAAAGTGTAAGAAGGTGCTATGCCGGAAGCAAGAATCGATGATGAAGGAATACTTCGAGTCAACTCTAGACTTTGTGTTCCTAACGACCCTGATTTAAAGTATAAAATCATGATGGAGGCGCACAATACACCGTTTGCAATCCATCCTGGGAGTACCAAAATGTATCGTGATCTTCGTCATACATTTTGGTGGAGTAATATGAAGAGAGAGATAGCGTTGTTTATCTCAAGGTGTATAACTTGTCAACGAGTTAAGGCGGAGCATCAAGTACCAACAGGTCCATTGAAACCACTTAAAATTCCAGAATGGAAGTGGGAGCACATTACCATGGATTTCGTTACTGGTCTTCCCAAGGTTTCTCAAGGCATTGATGCAATTTGGGTCATTGTTGATAGATTGACCAAGTCTGCTCACTTCTTACCAATGCGAGAAACTTATACACTTAAACGTCTTGCTCGTATGTACATAAACGAGATTGTAAGACTGCATGGTATGCCAGTATCCATAGTTTCTGATCGAGACCCAAGATTCACTTCACGATTTTGGGTTAGTTTGCAAAAAGCTATGGGCACGGATTTACGATTTAGTTCGGCATATCATCCTCAAACGGACGGACAATCAGAGAGGACTATTCAAACTCTAGAAGATTTATTAAGACTCTGTGTCTTTGACTTCAAGGGCAGTTGGGACAAGTTCTTACCGTTGGTGGAGTTTTCCTACAACAACAGTTATCAAACAAGCATTGGCATGGCTCCATTCGAGGCGTTGTATGGAAGAAAGTGTCGTTTTCAAAGTATCTTTGGGATGAGGTGGGTGAAGCAACGTTGTTGGGACCGGAGTTGGTATGCATATGACTACGGAAAAGATTCAAATGATCTGACAACGTATAAAGACCTCACAAGATCGACAAAAGAGTTATGCTGATCTTCATCGAAAGGACGTGGAATTCGATATTGGTGATCATGTGTTGTTACGCGTTGCTCCATGGAAAGGAGTTACGAGATTTGAAAAGAGAGAAAAGTTCAATCCTCGATTCATTGGCCCATTTTTAATCCTCGATCGAGTAGGAACTGTGGCTTATAGACTCGCTTTACCGCCAAGTATGTCTCGTGTTCATAACGTTTTTCACATATCCATGTTACGTAAATATGTGGAAGACCCAAACCACATTATTGAGTTAGAACCAGACAAAATAGCGGAAGATTTAACGTATGAAGAGGTTCCTGTTCAAATCTTGTATAAGAAGGAACATATTCTACGCTCCAAGGTTATACCTCAAGTCAAAGTTGTGTGGAGAAACCACGGTGTTGAGGAAATAACCTGGGAGTTAGAATCTGAAATGAAGTCAAGGTATCCTTACCTCTTTGATATACCAGGTACGTACCCTAATTTCGAGGGCGAAATTTCTTAAAAAGGGGAGGTTGTAAGACCCCAACTTTTTGAATAAAGATGAATTTTCTATAATTATCATTTTTGAATATTATGGAATGAATTTAATATAATGTTATAGTTGTGGGTAATATTTACAAATTTTTCAAAGTATGCAAGTTGTCATATTATATTCGATTGGTTGGAAAATATTTTTTGTCGGGGAATATCCAAATTCGATTGAACAATCATTAGTGGACCCTACAATGAGAATTATTATCGGATTGAGAAAGCGACAAAAATATTTTTTATGAAAATAATCTACGGAAGTTTTATCGTTAATATCTTTGTTGAACTACTCGGTAGTAAAAAGTACGATGTCTACGCGTGGTTGCATAGTAGCACAAAGTATTGATTATTGATGCTTACATGAGAAGTCATTCAGTGTTATTCAATTATGGTCGATATTTTATATATTATTAAATTAATAATTGAGATGACAAAATTATTAATATTATTATTTGCAATTTTAACGATGTCTAGAAGTTCTGTCAAGGAGAGGTTTGGTCACCTAATTGCGCGCCAATAGGGAGAAATCCTTATTGGAAAGCCCCCTCTTTCCTGGGAACGACCTGGTCGATTAATATTGTGAATTATAATAATGATAAATGTTTAAAATATTGAAGGGATTTTTTTTGAAGTCTTTGATGCAAATTTTGTTTATTATTTGGGTTCTCATTTAACCATTTTTCAAAATAGTCGATAGAAAATTTTTAATATAATAAAGGTGGGGGCCCACGAGTGGGGCCCATGTGTGTTACAAAGTCTTGAAAGGAGGAAATTTTGGTTACGGAAATTGAGGAGAGGAGTACAATTATTAGATATATATATATATATATATATATATGTTTATAGATATGTTTATATATATATATATATATATATATATATATTTATATTATAAATTTGTTTACTTAAAGAAAAATAAGAGTCAGTTGCCTGGGGGGAAAGGGGCAGTGATTGACAGGAAGAGTATTATGATTTATATATATATATATATTATATATATAAATTTTGTTTTATTATATAATTATAAATAGAATATATTATATTTTATTTAAAAGATTTTGCTTTAATTATGGACCGTCAGATTAAAGTAAATCAATCTGGACCGTTCATGAGTTAGTTACTATGCAATCCATTATTTTCTTACGAATTCACTGAAACTGTAGAGAGATAAACTGTAGAGATAAAGAAGAAAAGCATTCTGCTACTTAACTACTCTTATATCCAGTTTCTTTTACGGTAAGGGATATTATTCTTTTGTATTCATGAAGAGAACTTACATTATTCCATTTCTTATTATTACATTGGAATAATATGTATCTATGAGTTACCCTATACTTGGTGACATTCTTCTATTATTACATCTTTTTATTATTCATTGGAACATCGCATGCATGTGTTATCATGGGACTGGTTAAAATCTTTATTATTTTGTTGAATATATCGTATGCATGCGTTATATGTGGGACTGGTTAAAATCTTTATTATTCTACATTGGAAATATCACATGCATGCGCTTTTACTGTGGGACCGATTCCATTATTTATTATTCGCATTGGAATAACTATACATCTGCAACAGTATACATGGTGATTTACGCCGTTATTCCATTCTTTATTATTACATTGGAACATCCCGCGGTGCGCGTAATTTACTTTGACTGGTTCCGATTACTTATTATTATTCATTGGAATAACTCGCATACATCTGATATCGCATGCGTGGTGATTTCTTTTGTCATTCCATTCTTTAATATACTCGGTTGGTTAAAGTTTTGATTTATACTCCATGAAATTAGTGGAATATCCTTGATATTCAAGGCTTCATCCGATTTTTTTTTCATGAAAATATTCTTACGAGCATTCTTGAATTTTACTCTACAAAGCAAAGATCATGTTGACAATTTGGACGTTATTGTTTCTGAACAAATTAATTCATGAACTTGTTTTATTAAATTCTTATATCATTGTCATCATCCTCATGTTTATATTATGTTGAAAGTCATCTGTGGCCTGTAGTGCATAGATGAACTTGGTATGATTATGACCAGGGATTATTCGGTGTAATCATGACCGTAATATTATAAATGATGTGATAAAAGTCCTCATTAGCTCGTAGTGCATTGATGGATAGTTGTTGGCATGATTATGACCATTGATGAATACACGAATATCCTTGGCCCGTAGTACATGGATAATTTGTAGTCGTGATACTAAAGAATATCCTTGGCCGTAGTGCAGGGGGGATTCGATGATGTGGATTATTTATTAAGCTGAGTCTCAGCGATAAAAGTGATGAAAAACCTTTTAAATCATAAAAGATAATAGATTTTATTATCTACTTGACTCTTTTAATGGATTGCATGTTTGCTGCAGTTAAACTTGATGTCTATTGTATTTTATCAGTTTAACATTGTTGGAGACTAATGATAATTTATTCTGCATTATCTTAGTCATAATATTTCTTGCTGAGCTAGTTGAGCTCACCCTTTCTTTCACTGTTCTCTTCAGGAAATGAGAACGTAACTGGGACGAGTCGGAGAACGGAGTGATGGTCCGGATGATAGTATTAGTTAGTAGTTCTCACTATTCTGTTAAATAGTGTGACAATAAATATTATGAGGATTCGAGAGAGAGTGGATATTATGTAAGAATGTATTTGTATTTAAACTCACAGCTCTCTTGTTGTATAATTAAGATTGTATTTGTTTTTTGTACCATGTATTTGACGACTCAAAATAGATGATGTATACCTATTTTGGGGGCGTCACAGGTTCGACAAAAAAACCAAAAAATCGAATTTTTTGAACACCCCTAAATACTACGATTTATACGAAATTGATATTCTTTTACAATATTTCTAACACCAAAAAACGTTATTAAAATATATTGAATTTTGTTACAAGTACTTTATATTAATTTACGAATATCTCATTGTGTGATTTTGTGTCTAATTAAAATATTGATTGATTTGTATTACGGAATGGAGGGAACTGTAGTCTGTACATATATTGTATATTCTTTCATATAAGGTCGCCCTTTGAATGTTATATTTTCGGTCTCCTCATGTTATGCTAATCAAAAATTAAAATTTAATAGAAGTTTGGTCTATAATTCCTAAAAAAATTAGCTTTTAATATTATTCAAAGCAGGTTCAATCGATAACAGAAATAAAATAGCGGTTAGATGGTTAGGACATCCTAAGAAATGGCGTGAACTTTTGTTTGTCGTATGCGTATCTCTTTTGATCGTTTTGATAGATGACGACGAAATTGTTAGTCAATATTCTTTTTCAAAGAACAAAATCAAAATATAGTGTTGAACAAGTATTTGTAACGGTTGAATTTTTCGTTAAGAGAAAATTTAATGAAAAAAAAATTATATTATATTTAAATAATAAATAGATAAGCCTGTTATACGTGCATGACAAATATCGCCTAAGACGTATAGGAGTCACGGACATCAGACATAAGCCTGTTATTGAAAATTTTGTTTAGGGAGGGGAGATATAGTCTAATCGCAAGGCCGAAAGACTTCTCTTTATTAAAAAAAAAATATCTCGTAAGATAATATGATCATGTGAGAAGGAATCATATGAAAATATTAAAAATACATGTGAAAATAGTACCCCTATATATATTCCTATATATATTCTATTAAAAAGTTGATGAGAATGAATATTAGTTGGACAAATGTAGCCCTTAGTTTAAATTTAATAATTTTATTAATTAAGAATTTGTACCTAATGATCAAACGGTTTTGAGGCCATTAACCACCACTTACTAGGATCTCACTAAATCATGCAAGCCACTAATACTAAAAGGGTGATCTCATGTATGGACAAATATATATGCATTAATTTTTATTAACCTATATGCTTAAATTTATATATTTATGCAACCAATACTCTTGAAATAAAAAACTTTATAAAAGAGACCCACTACCACTAATTTAAAGTTCTCTTTACGGTATTATTTGATCAAGAAAATGATACTACTATCGTAATTTTTTTTATTAATACCAACACAAAATACATTTATGACTTGGTATGTCAAAAGTCAAAACTTTATGAAAGATATTGCTCAAGTGGTACCACTAAATTAAATATGATTTGATCGAGAAAATTATAATGTCACACTAATTTTTGATAATGCCAATGCAAAATAAATAAAAACTCTATTTGTCAGATCTTAATATAAGTCGTTTTAGAGTTGTGCATAATTATTTAAGAAATGATTGTATAACATTAAATATAATATTGACTGTCTATATTAAAAAAAATGTTATTTATTGGACAAAAAATAATGAAAAAACTAAAAATATATTTAAATCAATATTCTGCTTCATTAATTAAAATATTATATAATCAAGTGGGTATATTGCTACCAATAATATCCATAAATGCAAAAGCTAAGTAGACAAAAACAAAAGGGAGAGATGCTCACAATCACCAATATGACTCTTTCATATATATATATATGCATGGAGCTAGCATTTATTCAAATTTTAATTTAGTAATTAAGTTTGTATATTTGATTTCAACGGTTGAGATCACATGTATGCCCAAGTATCCGTGCCTATAAAATTAAGCTTCTCCCCCATAAATCTTCACCCTACAATCTTTTTTGCCTCTTCTAGTATACTGTATATATTAAGGCCGGCGGAAGGTGGCCGGCCACCGGAGCTCTCTATCGCTCCAACCGGAAATTAAGGAAATGAGGGCGGTCCGCGGCTGCCGGTTCATGAATACCTGTAGGTGCGCATGGTAGCATGCATGCATATATGTTTGGCGCAGGCTAAAGGTGAGCATGAATTGGGAGCCGAGGTTGCCTTGATCTTTTCTGACTTGGGGTGAAGGGAGCTCCTTTGGTACTACTCCTCCTTGACATACTTGCATTAATATTCCACGTGGAAAATGATATATTTTTCGATAAAAAAATAAAAAATATTGAATTTTTTTTATCCACATAATATATATTTATTTACAGTTATTTTCATAATGCGTCACTGTATCTTCTCACAACAAGAGTCGCGATATTTTATCGTACATAAGTTTTATATTCATCTTTTTATAATTCCACATAATTTTTTAAAATACATTTAGTAAAAAAAAATAATTAAAATAGTGTGTCACTAAAAATTAAATCATACCAAATTTTATAAATGAGATTAAATACATTTGATTTGAAAAAAGGGGAAGAAGATAGAGATGAGAGGAAGGAACAGAGAGAATAAATCAAATTTATTTATTTATTTATTTATTTTTACATCCACGTAGGATAAAAACTGAAACGATTTAACATTCATGAGATTGTTAACAGAATGACCCAATTTTAAAATATTAATTAGTTTAATGGGAGTAATTTGAAAAATTAAAAGTTCAATAGTGTAATCAATAAAACGTGCCAATTACAGTAAGTAATTCATTAGTTTTGTCGATAAAAAATTAGCACCCGTTTATTATTTTTTTTAACGGAATGATTTAATTTTAAAATAATAATTAATTTAATAAATTAATTTAAAAAATTAAAAATTCAATGACGTAATTCGTAAAACCTGTCGACTACAATAAATATTTCATTAATTTCACCGTAAATCTTCTTCTATCTAGAAGTTTGCAAGTGTTTCTATCCCTTTGCTTTTAATAAGGCCAGTTGGACAACAACTTATTTTAGAATGACTTCAAATTAAAATTTAAGTTAAGTTGTAAATTATTTTAAATTATGACTTAAAGGTAAAAATGTTTGATACTAAATTGACTTATATGTTAAAATAAATTATGGGTGTGTTTAGCTAATAATAACCTATAAGCTAAAATAAAATATAAAAAATAATACTAATTCAATATCATATAACTATTTTTTTTATTTAATAAAACACTAAACAAATAAATATATTATTTTATTATAAATATATATATAAATAAATATAATATATATTAATAATATATTATATTATATATGTATATATTATATTATATATATATATTATATTGTATTGTATCAATTATATATATTTATTTATTTATATGGGTGACGATAATTTTGTTTTAATATTTTTTTTATTATATATTTATTTACATTGGAGATGAAATAAATATTAAATAAAAAGAATAAAGATATAATTTAGTAAAATAGAAGACCGACAAAATAAATATTTCATTTGATTAAACTAATTTATTAATATTAACTTATAAATTAGAAATTAATGTTTATTAATAATGATTTATACGTCAAAAAATAAGTCAAAAATTAAGTTAATGCCGAACACTACAAAATGACAAACCAACTTATTTAGAAGTCTTTGCCGAACACAGTCTAAATTCTGTTCGGTCGGTCACTCGCATCCAAATGTGATTTTCTCTCCATTAAACAACGCCACAGAGCTTATACCTTTTCTAGGGTTTTTTAATTCTGTGTGCTTTGTTTGTAGTGAGTGAGAGATTTTGAGCTAGAAATGAAGAATTCGAGTTTGGATCTATTTGATCCTCGAACGGCCGTGATGGACTCCGACTACTTGTCGGAAGGTGGCCGTGACGGTGATTTTGGATTCGCCTTCAACGATAGTAACTTCTCCGACCGGACTCTACAGATCGAGATTATTGCCGAGTCCCCGGAGACCCGCTCCGATGGTGAAGGTTGTCAGAGTCTTGCTGATTGGGCCAGGAATCAGAAGCGCCGGAGAGAAGGTATTAAGAAGGAAAATGGTCAGTAATTTTTATTCTGTATCTATTATATCTTCATATAAAATTTATAATTTTTTTTATTGAATTTAAAGGTATATTAGCTTTGGCAATATCATCATCCAGCTTTGATGTGCAAATGCTCATATGCACTTGCAGGATGCCAGTTTAGCTGTTAAGAAATATTGGAAGCATAAGAAATTAGAGCTTTGTAATACTGTGTATTATGATTTGGGACTTCTGGAAATTAATCTGTATTAGCAGTTTGGGAGGACGGAATTTTGTGCTACTATATGTATCATTAGTGCAATATGTGTATATTTGCAGCATTAACGGAATTTAAATAGTGTTAATTCAAATCAGTGAGCATCTGAAGCAACCTAACTGCTCATTGAAGTGTTTTGTTCTTGATTGGACCCTTATTTACTTTAGTTATAGGTATTCCTTACCGTTCCTAAGTTTACTCGTAGATCAAAATTGTTAATTCTTAGGATGTTCTTTCATGTGAAATGACAAATGCTTACCTTGATGCCCAATAACTTGCTGTTTATGATTTTCTATAGCCGTGTGGGAACCATTAATGCTAATATGTCAATATTATTCTCAGCTGTTGACATCAATGTTTGCCCAGAAGAGCAGATAGTGAATTGCAACCGGCTTGATGCTGAAGATGGTTTTGGGTGTGAAAATGAGGATGAGGAAGCGGTTGCAATGATTGAAGAAGCAAATTCAGGTGTTCAGAAGATTTCAAGTCTAATTGTTATATTTCCTTTCAAGTTTTATTTTATTGTCGCTCCCTATTTTGTAGTTTTCTTCATCGTTTAATATTTCCACCCTACTCTGCAAGGGGAGAATGAAACTAACAAAGAGTGAAAACAAAGATCACCATAGTTGCCTATTGTTTTTTAGGGAATTCTGTATTGGAATATCCATGTTGTGTCTTGTTTTTATTAATGCTATTTAGCTGAGATACGTCTAGAAAGGGGCAGAACTAATCTCAGTCATAATGTTTACTGCAAATAAATCCTGTTAAAAACTAAAAGAAAAGCTGCATGTTGTAGATTGAAGGAGAAGAGCTGGATGTAGAATTGATTCAAAAGGAGATGTGGGTGGAGTTTAATTTTGTTTAACTTTCTATGATGCCATAAGACGATCACCCCCAGTAATACCTATCAAAAAGAGAAAATAAGATAAAATTAATATTAAAAATACTAGTTTCATTGGTGGTATCGCCATCCTTGTGGACCTTATCGTTTTCAATATACCTTCATTCTGTTTGTGGTTGCATAATATATAACAATACACAAGGTTACCTAATCCTCTTTTAGTAAAAGATTCTCAGTGTCTAATTATTTGTTTTTATCTAAGTAAGAGATTCCAAGTGTCTTTCTCATATAGGTTGCTTTCATTCGTACTTTTTATAGGAGATGAAGCTGCAGATAGCAATGATTCAAATTGGAGTATGGAATGTTCTACAATTTTGGAAGTTAAAACTCTGCATATTAGCTCTCCAATTTTAGCAGCAAAAAGTCCATTTTTCTATAAAGTAAATATCATTATAATTTTTAGTTAATTTTTTTCCTTCTAAATTAATCTCTTTGACTTGTAAAATTGTGAGTGATGATTTGTCTCACCGTTTAAGTTTTGCAGCTATTCTCAAATGGGATGAGGGAGTCAGAGCAGCGTCATGTAACTCTACGAATCAATGCCTCAGGTATTGTTTATCATTTCAAGCTTTTTACTATATTTTTACGTGTCTTATATTTTAAAAGTATTTTTGACTTGAAGGATTCTTTCTCATTTTGAATGAGGACGAACTTGTCTCTTGGAATTGGTTGCATATTATGTGAAAGTAGACATGTGCTAGATGAGTATGTTCGAGATCATAATTGTACACGTTCTAGGCCATAATTCTATTACTGAGTCGTTGTATTTGAATTCAGCGATCTGTCTAGTGAACTCTGTCATCTAAAAGGCATCTCAGTGGGATTAGACTGATCTCTTGGAGTTGGTTCCATGTTACGTGAAACTAGATGAGCTAGATGAGTATGTTTGAGATCATAGTATGTACACGCTCTTGGTTATAATTTATTGCTGACTCATCGTGTAGTTACAGTGATCTTTCTAAGCTGATACTGTCATTTAAAAGTCATCTCATGACCTCATTTCTCTTTTTTTTCCAATTGAGCAGAGGAAGCCGCTCTTATGGAGCTCCTGAATTTTATGTATAGCAACACCTTAACGGTTAATACTGCCCCTGCTTTGCTGGATGTTCTGATGGCTGCTGACAAATTTGAGGTAGCTTCCTGCATGAGGTATTGCAGCCGTCTGTTGCAGAATTTTCCCATGACACCTGACTCTGCATTGTTATATCTGGAGCTTCCTTCTAGTGTCCTTATGGCTGATGCAGTTCAGCCATTAACAGACACAGCAAAGCGGTTCCTGGCTGTACGCTACAAAGACATAACCAAGTAAGCTCTTTTAATTTTTATACATGTGTACACTTGTGTATTGACATTGGAACTAAAAAGCCGTAGAGTTTTTGTTTACTTTCTCCGGATATTTCAAATATATTTGTTTTCATTGTTTCTTTTTTTTAAAGGGTGGGTGGGTGGGTGGTGGGTGGTGGTGGGGGGGTGTTAGACTAGGTTTGTCATGTACTCATGCTGAAAATGCTTGTAAAAATGATTTCCCCCCCCGGAAGTTATTGGATTATCCGTTTGGGACTTTTAATGGTTATTTACTTACCTATCAAAAAGAAAGTCCCCGTAGTTTGGTTCTGGAAACTGTTGCAAGCCTTTTCTACTAATAGGCCTCATGTTATCTTCTGTCTTTTATATACTTACTAATATGTTGCTTCACTTTACCTTGTAAAAAATTGTGCTAAATAGGCATTTGCAGATAAGTCGGGCTTATGTTATTTTTTAAACTGTTGTATGGAACTGATTTTAGTTCTATTCTCCTTTTCAAATTTTAGTGAAATATAACTTCTTCAATCTTTAGAATTTGGTCTTGGTCCTTGTTACAGATTCAGTAGATTTTCGCTGTTCAGTATTATTTTTTTCTCATCGTCAATCAACTTTGCATTTTAACTAAAAGTCCCGATTGAGCTTCAGTTGCAATTTGCTTTTACATCATGGATGGTTTAATTAACAATTTGTACCAACAAGATGCTGGTAATGCCTATTAATGAGCTATTACATAATTGGCCAGGTTCCAAGATGAAGTTATGAACTTGCCTTTTGCTGGGATTGAAGCAATCTTGTCAAGTGATGATCTCCAGGTGGCATCTGAGGATGCAGTATATGATTTTGTACTGAAGTGGTCTAGGGCTCAGTACCCAAAACTCGAGGAGCGTCAGGAAATCTTAGGTTCGCGTCTTAGTCGCTTCATCCGTTTCCCTTACATGACCTGCCGCAAGCTTAAAAAGGTATTAACATGCAATGACTTTGATCACGAGCTTACATCCAAGGTTGTGCTTGAGGCTCTCTTCTTCAAGGCTGAGGCCCCACACAAGCAGCGGAGCCTAGCTGCAGAGGAACCACCAACTACAAACCTTCGTTTTGTGGAGCGAGTCTACAAGTATCGGCCTGTCAAGGTGGTTGAGTTTGAACTTCCGCGGAAGCAATGTGTGGTCTATTTAGATCTGAAGCGTGAGGAGTGTACAAATTTGTTTCCATCTGGGAGGGTTTATTCACAAGCATTCCACTTGGGCGGACAAGGGTTTTTCCTATCTGCACATTGCAACATGGATCAGCAGAGCTCTTTCCATTGCTTTGGGCTGTTCTTGGGGATGCAGGAAAAAGGTACTGTGACCTTTGCAGTTGACTACGAATTTGCAGCAAGGTCGAAGCCAACAGAAGAGTATATGGGCAAATACAAGGGCAACTACACTTTTACTGGTGGAAAGGCAGTGGGGTACCGCAACTTATTTGGCATACCATGGACTTCTTTCATTGCCGAGGACGGTCATTATTTCATAAATGGTACACTCCATCGCAGAGCTGAGCTTACAATTCGGCAATGACCGTTCTTGATTGTCTTTATAGCTCTATTCAATTGCTTGTTCGCTTGACCTAACCAACCTTCCGTGCCTCGCCTACAACACAAAAATTCAAGACACTTTCCAAGTTTTAACTGTTGATAGGTTTGTCAGAGTGTTGCAACTACGTGATAACTGATAATCTGGAACAGATAGGGAAAGTGTAAATTATTGCCTGGAAATAATGGTTTCCATACACGTTTGTTTGTATATGCATGCACATATTTTCAGCTAAAGGCGGTGGTACACCTTGCGTCTTTCATCTTCACAATCATGGTTTACCTCATCTGTGTCTTGATGTTGTGGAACAATATGCTCATGTTAGTTGCTTGCCATCTTCATCCAAGTTATGCAGGAATGTGCATTCCACCCTAATATTGCTGCCACTCTTTTCTCACAAGTTATGTTGATAAAAGTTGCTGCTGCTATGTTTTTGGCTTTAATTTAGGGCTTCGCCATAATCAGGCGAAACCACATATAGGTTGATCAAGCTGAGTTTCTAATACACTTGATTTGGGGCTTGGTTATGGTGGCAAGATCCAACAGCAAGTTGCACTTGGGTCGTCATGACTCGTTTCTTAGAGCTTAAACTTGGCTTATATAAGGATTACCCATGAGCTTTAACTTAATCCTATCTTGCTATGTGCTTGAAACAACTTGCGTTTATTTTAGGTAACTGATATCTTTTTTACATAAGAAATATCAGTTCTTTTTTTCAATTAACTAGTGTCTACGGTGCTGATTAGCAATAGGTGAATTAAGTTTTTTTTTTTTTTAAATAATAATAATTATTTGTAGGTTATATTGTAATATAATTTACCAAATATTTATTGAAATAATAAATTATTTGACATTTTTCATATTCAGGAGTTGCAACATAACTTTGCGTATTCATCACGGAACGTTGGAGATGCGATTTATCCTTTCTCCCACTTGGTTTTATGCGACGGCCGACGTGGCCTGATGTAGTCCTTATCTTTAATTAAATTATTTAATGTTTTACCTTTTGGCCATTAGGCTTTTTTAGGCTCAACGAATTTGGAATTGGCTGTAATTCTTGCTCTTTGTCCACTAAGTGGATCAGTTTAATTTGAAATTGGCTGGGTGCAATAAGATTTAAATTAATTAGACCAGAGGACTTAATTGCAACAAATTAATTATAAGAATTAATATTCATTTTTTTTTTTATCAGACTTCCAAGTTAAAAAGTGCACTTAATCCTATTTCCTTTTTCAATTAATAATTAGATATTGATATGAATTCTTATTTTAATTTTTGAATAAAAACATAGGCATACTTAATAATTTTCATTTCGTTTAAATCACTCTACCCATGCCATATTAAGTCCTTGATGGGTAAGTATGAGAAATGTGATTTTTAGGTATCAGGTTCAATTTTTATTTATTTTTAAATTTATATAGTTTATTTTCATTTATTTTTTTTAATTTATATATATTTTTTCTTATTTATGTAACAATTATGAGAACTCATTTTATATATGATGATAAATTATAACAATATGAAATTTTGACATATGCAGCAGATACATTGGATAAAGATAATATAAAGAAGGAATTTACATATTATTATTTTATTTTATCACTAATAATAAATAAAAAGTTTTTATAATTCTATTCAATCTAATGTATTGATACATTGTGCAATTATATTCATCTCAAATTTATCGTAATACATTGCAGAAATATATAAATTGTTTTCTTTGTACTATTTGGACTAGAAAATATTCATTTTCCTTGTACTATTTGGAGTAGAAAAAGAAGAAGAAACTAAAGGGATTAACATGCAATTTCCGAGAAATAAGTAAATAACAAGGGCAGCATTTATACTTCAATTTTTATGAGAAACTAGTGAAAGCTCTCTCTATTTCTTAGGGTTTCAAATCCAAGATCAAAAGCCGAAACCAATTCACAACCGTCCGATCTAGGGTTTCGAAACCACCACAGCCATGCCGAAGAATAAGGGAAAGGGAGGTAAGAATCGCAAGCGAGGTAAGAACGAAGCCGACGACGAGAAGCGCGAGCTCGTCTTCAAGGAAGACGGCCAGGAGTACGCTCAGGTCATGCGTATGCTCGGTAACGGCCGGTGCGAAGCCATGTGCATCGACGGAACCAAGCGCCTCTGTCACATCCGCGGCAAGATGCACAAAAAGGTCTGGATCGCCGCCGGCGATATTATCCTCGTCGGACTTCGTGATTACCAGGACGACAAGGCTGATGTTATCCTCAAGTACATGCCGGATGAGGCGAGGCTGTTGAAAGCGTACGGAGAGTTGCCGGAGAACACCAGGCTTAACGAAGGTATTGCCGGTGGAATCGATGAGGAGGATGAGAATGCTGGTGATGATTATATTGAGTTTGAGGATGAAGATATTGACAAAATCTAGGTATTCTCAATTTCTCTGTCCTTGGTGTTTGTTATATTCAGCGTTATGATTATGTTTCAATAGTAGATTGTTACAGATGTTATTCTGTAATGTTTGATTGGGAATATTTATCTGTATGACTATTAAAGCTTGTGGCTTTAATAAAATTTGATGCAATAATAGTTAAGTTCCTTTTAATCCTTGTGAATTTGTTCGTTTGATAAGTAATAATCAGTCCGATAGTTTGGAAATATAGTATTTATAATTTTTTATCTCTTATCAGTATGATTATTAAAGCTTGTGGCTTTAATGAAATTTGATACAATAATAAGTTCCTTTTAATCCTTATGAAGTTGTTAGTTTGGTAAGTAATAATCAGTCCGATAGATAGTTTATAAGTCTAGTGTTTATCAGTGCTACTCTCTGTTTTTCATTTGAGGATATACATAAGATGCTTATTGGGGTTATATTTTCAATATTTTTAAGTTTGCTGATTTTATATGTAGTGGCACAAGACCATTATTTTTGGCTATGTGCTTTTTATGAGGTGTTGATGCAACAACAGAGAAACTACTTTTTCAGTGATCGTCCTAGTTGGATAATCTGTTTTGTATGGCAAATTAACAGTCTTTGATTAAGGGTTACTATAAAGCTGTAATTTCTTTTGATGAAATCTGATGGAATAATAGCTCACTACCTTTAATTGAGGCGACATGAAAGGGTTTCTTTAGCACTACTTACTGGTTTGTTTAATACGACATTCGTTCAAGGGTTTGTGGGTACAAGTCATTCTCTGAAAATTTGGCAGGATGGTGTTTCTTAAAATGTTCGTGTCAGGTTCGTTGTTTTGATTAAATTGGATGACATATAGTAGGCTAATTTGCTATGTGTCCTTGTCTTGGGAGTTTTTGTATTCAGAAACCAACTGTGTTATAGCTTTTTAATCTCTCTGTATTGGGAGATTGTTACATTCTATTTATTCTACTTGTGCTCTTGCTGATGATCTATGGTTAACTTACTTAGCGTAAGTTTATTGAAGTGGTTCTAATTAGAGTTGGCTATTGGGATAAGGTTGTAAGTAGGTGAGCATATATTTGTGGGAGTATTAAATCGATTGTTATTGGGTTATTGTTTGCCTATGTAACATGGAAACAGATTATTTGTGTTACTTTTATAGCGTGCAGTAATGCTTTCGGGTATTTAGCTGGCCTATTTTCTGTAAAATCTTTGATTGTCGATTAACTTGGTGCATTTTGGAGAGTGCAGTCATTGTGTTATTAACACTGGAAAAATCATGGGTGTTGCATATAGTGTCTCAAATTACTACTAATGTTTTTCATTTGGTAATTTCTATTTGGGTGGCAACTACCTTGCAATAATTGTAGTGCAACATTCATGTTACCCTGGGCAGTTGTTCGGCACAAAATTTCTAGTTGTGCATTCATTCTCTTTTAATCTGTTGTTACTTCTATGAATGCTGCAATGTTACTACATGGCGACCCTTTTATTTTTGTGTGAATCAATCTTGTTATCTACATAAATCACACCACAACTAAGCTTTTCAAGTCCTCTTAGAAGAAAAAGAAGGCAGTTATATGCTATCCTCAACCTATGGAAGATATGTGTTTGTTTTTAACTACTGTCAATCTTATTGAGTTCACCCCCTAGGCAGGGCAGGAGATGGAGGGGGACATGGTTTTCTTGTTGCTTGGATTTGGCAGGTTTGAGATCTAGCGGGAGAAACGTGCATGTGTGATGAGGCATGGCGGGATTCTTCAGGGTATTTTCTACAAGATGTATTTGCTAAGAACACAAGTTAAACTTATATATTCAACCTTCAGGGCACTAGCTTAAGTTTAATACTTAAATATTTTCCTGTTTTGTAAAACACTGAGAAGAAGTAAAAACAAGAAAGACAAAATCCCAAGCCTAATCAATTCTAATTATCAGAAAGGCTGGTAGTTCACATATCACTGAGATTATTTATAACACTTCCTTGAGGTGCTATTCTTAACTTAATATGGCCAAGTGCATTCCATCAGTCATCGAAGAACCTTCCTCTTCACTTTCTAGAAAGACTGTTCCATCTGCATAGTTTCCTACATTTCATTCTGTTTCCTTTGCCTTGGGTGGATCGTTGCGGCGGCGGTGGTAGTGGTGGCGACGGAGGTGGATGTAACGATTACACTTTTAGTTTTCTACGTAAAAAAAATAATGAAAGCACTACAAAAACCACTTTCATTCAGTATTTGGCATTAATTTAACTTATAAGTCAGAAATTAAGTTAAAATAAATTATGAAGGTGTTTGACTCATAATAATTTATGAATTATGAAATGCAAAGATTATTAAAAAGGACATTAATAAAAAAATAGACATTACATTTGATCAAACTAACTTATTATTTTAAAATGAGCTATAATTTTGTCAATGTCTAGATTAAAACACAAGCCAAATGTGGGGAATTGGATGAAACATATTTGGATTTGTTGCGGCTATCCAAGACCAAGAGTTTCAAAGTTTGATTCAAAAAAAACTTGAACGTATTCTAGTGTAAATGTAGGCTGCAGATTTACTGAACAGAAGCATATTAACTATCAAGCCTCAATTGTTTCAGCTACTCTAAACTTTTTATGTACAATAAGTTGGGTTTCATGTCTTAATTAAAACTAAGCAAACAAATCGCAAAAGCTTTATTAATAGATGCACAAAACAAGAGCTGTAGGAATACATCAAGAGCCTATCCTATATATACTACAGTACAAGACAACATGCCTCTTACAAGAATTCATAAATACAATTTAAACCCATCATTTATTCAGTTCCTGCAATCTTCTTCTTCAATGATTCAATGTCTGCCGCTAGTTCTTTTCTACTTGACTTGAGAAAGAAAATGTTAATCATCAGATCAGCAGCTAACAAGGGAATTATGTTATATAACGGGAACATATTTCGGAACAAGACAAACTGCAGGCAAAGTTCTAATACAAAATCTACGTTCAAATTTTTAATATGTATGCTTTTAGTTGCCAAAGACATTACAAGAAAGAAATCTAATGGTGAGAGAACTGCAATTGTCAAAATATAACTTCTGAGATCTTCCTTTGAGATAAATCAGATGATTCACAATATATATATATATATATATATATATATATATATATATATATAGGGAAATGATCCATAATATGTATTTGCTATGGAATAAAAAGTGGCATATAACATTTACACCTTCTATTTAACAAATGAATGGCTGCGATTTGAGATGGGAAAACGCCGTCCGCTAACGGACGTGATTAATAACATATTTTGACACTTTTACTCCACTTAGCCTAACAATTATATATGTTTACACACTCTGCTACACATACTAGCGGACGGAGAAACACATTCCTACAACAATTATATATATTTGCATCGGTGAGTGAAAGAACACCTTAGTTAGTCAGCTAAGTACGTGGTGAGTGAAAGAACACCTTAGTTAGTCAGCTAAGTACGTGTCGAACGAAGAGCAATCATGCAGTATCTGTCTGAACACGCAATTAATCTGCTTAAAATATTTTTTTGGAAAGAAAAAAACAAGAAAATTATCCAATCTTCTACTCTCGGAGGCTGGAGCCTTAGTAAAGTAAAAAAATTTACATTAGAGAGATGCAAATGACGGTGGAAGATGATGAGGTTTACGGCAACAACATGCAAAGCAGCGTACGTTTCAAGGACAAGAAAGTAAGCCATGTGGTTAGGGCGGATAAGCAGAGGCTCGTGGAGGTGCCGTACACGGCAACGCTGGCCCACACCATGAACGTCCTAGTGGCCAACCGTGTGGTGGCGGTTCCGGTGGCTACACCGCCCGGACACTGGATTGGAGCAGGTGGGTCCATGATCTTGGAGTCTGATAAGCTGATTGGTGCTGTCAGAAAACACTACATAGGAATAATTACCATGCTGGACATCCTGGCCCATATCACCGGAGATGATATCAACGGAGGTGGCGATCTTGACCAAAGGATGTCAGTTTCGGTGTCATCGGTTATAGGCCACTGCCTTGAAAATCTCAGTCTATGGACGCTCAATCGTAATACCATACAAGTAATTGTTTACTTATTTTTCTCCTTATTATATACGGTACGTCTAGCGGATGCTTTTATTTTGATTGATTTTTCTGGGCTAAGTGGGGCAAAAATGACAAAATATTTCATTAACCACGTCCGCTAGTACTTCTAGCCGACGGGGTTTTCCCATGTCAAATCACAGCCATTCATTTGTTAAACGAAAGGTGTAGATGCTATATGCCACTTTTTATTCCATAACAAATACATGCTATGGATCATTCCCCATATATATATATATATATATGACAATGTCCTGGTTAAAAAAAATATATGTATTCAGTCAGACTAAATTGCATAACTGACCCTCCTATTTGTTATGTTTTTGCTAAACTGTTCCTTAAACTTTTTTTTTTAGTATAACTGTTCCTCGTAGATGCATTAGTTATACAAAAGTGTTCCTCCTCTTTTTTTCACAGATTAAAAATTAAATTTTGTTAGTCAACTTCAAAGAATTTCGTTAGTCTAACTATTTTCTCTTCCAAAGTAAGGTTAATATAGTCTTTTTAGTTATTAAACCTATTTGAGACCCATTTGAGAACAACCTTCATAATCGATGTTTGAGAATACATAGCAAAGCCGCAGAGGAGCTTGAAGGTTTTAGCTTGAAGGCCTTAATCAGATGTCTTGGTGAGATTTAAACTTCTAATTAGTGCTACAGCTACAAATGGAGATGATTCGATGTTCATGGGAAGATGATGGAACGCCCCAATACGGTATGTAAAAAAAATTACAACGCGTCTCTAATTTTTGAAAGGATCGGAGTGGTAATACTTTGTGAGTAGGTCTGAAGAAGGCATAGGCCGGAGAAGGGACCTGTGTTTAACTTTATCTGTGAACAGCAACACTATATTCCCTCCTTGTATTCGATACAGTAGGTATATGCACAAAATCAAATGATGGAAGTCTGTATATATACGCATTTAAAAATAATTTAATGTTGCATCTCTATCCAAAGAACTATTGTAATAATAAAAAATAAATAGTGTTCCTTTTTTCAGCCCACATTGCAGACCATTAATTTATTTTTTATGCTTTGTTCTCGTTTATTAATTTCTTTTTGTGTTTGGATATATTTAGCATTTTACGAATCATATAAATTGTCTTGTAAATGAGTTATTTTGAAATCAAGTGGAATGAAAGCAATCTCGAGTGTTCTGCATATATACTAGCATCTTGTATATTTTGAAGCAAAAAATCATGGAAAACCAGAGGGCTGATTTAAGACCATAAGCGCTCGCCAAAATTGGAGCCAAACAGAAGTGATAATCAGCTGTAAACTGATAAAAAGCCTTGCCCACTAATCATTATAAGTATTTTTTTTTTTAAAACTAAAGTGAACTAATTGGAGGATGTCATCGATAAGTTAACTTTAGTACTAATTAAATATTTTTATGATGGAACACTCCAATATGGTATGTATATATGTTTTTTATGCAAGTGAGTGTTTCTTATGAAGCAAACTGCATATATTGGGACTGGTTCCAAAAGCATGCTCATGAGTCATGATTATTGTTGTAATTTTCTTTTGCATACTTGTCGGATTTGCAGTTAATTTAGCAAACTGTTTGTATTTGTTATATCATATGTTGACAGCCCTCTCTGTTTGTATAATGTTATATTATATTGTGGTCCCTAATTATAGTTTAATATTGTCTTGAAGGTCAGTTAATTCTCAACAGTTACTTCACAATAAAGTTGCATCATGGAGGTCAATTTTCGAAGGATGAGACTGAATACGTAAGAGGCAAAGTGAGTTATATTGATTATTGCAATTTTGAGACTACAACAATGACCGACTTGAATTATAAGGCTTACTTGTTGGGGCACAAAGGGATCTTTAGTTTCTACCACAAACAACCTACAACTTATCAAATGGACTGTTAACAAACTGATGAAGATATTTCAGGTCTTAAAAATTTAATTCCTGAAAATTATGAAGTCGAAATTTATTTGAGGACTTTCGAGATATTACATGCAATAACTGGGACACAACAAAGTCAGCCAACACAACACTCATTTGGGAATGAAGATGTGATGTATCTTAATGAGAATGAGGGCATAAGTGATATCAATAAAGATGAATCTGAGTATGCGGATAATGACTTTGATGATAGTGAAGACAAAAATTGTGAGGTTCAAAATGAAGAGGCAGATTATAAAGATGATGAGTTTGAATATGAAGATCCAAAAAATACCAAGAATGTACGAAATGTCGAAAATGAAGGTGCATAACTTAACTATGCAAAAGATGAACATGACGATAGTGATGCTTCATATATACATTTGGATGATAGCAATTTTGAAAATGATGAAGATGATGATAACATCTATGATACACATGTTACCAAAGGAATTGAATTTGATGATAAAAGTTCAAGGAACAATTTAGCAAAAACATAACAAATAGGAGGGATAGATTTTCAATTTAGTCTATTCAGTCACCAATATCTACTTCAAATATGTCGACTGTCTAATAGTTCTGAAAGTTTACCTTGAAGAGAAGGTATCGGTAGACAAACCATCCTGTATAACCAAGCCCTACCAACTCCAGGATATTCGGAAGCTAATATGCATCAAAATTCAAGGGGATAAAATTCAGAGTGGGTTAATGAAGACCATAAAAAGAAAATGATAGCAAATTGATTCAAAAGAAAATTTATCACGCCATGCAATATATCATTATAAAATTGATTCTTTAACCTGACTAAACAAAACTCAAAAGAAGCAAGATTGGTTATATTAAAGCACTTACCAAAGGGACTGAGTTGATTGCACCAACAATTATAGAGGATAACCAAATCCCGACTAGTGCCCCACCTCCATAGAGAAGTACGTTAGACTTGTCTTCAACTGCATCCCACTATTAACCACAACAGCAATATAGGAAAAGAAATGTACACTAGATAATTAAATCCAAAAAAGTTCTAAACGGACCAAAATGATATGCAGAAGAGACATGGCAAGCTATCTCTTTGACAGGCTGTTGCAAGTTACCTTTTCCTTTAGATCTGTCAAAATCTCTCCACCATCAACGGGAGCACTCTCTTCTGATGATGAGGCCTTGATCTGGAGCTGAGAAGATTTCCTGGACACTGATTTAATAATAATAAAATTAAAAAATAATAATAATATCAAGTGTACTTGGTACCGAAGGCTATACTGAACATCAGCCTTTGTTTGCACAGTATAATCCTAGCTAAAAATGCAAGAACAAAAAAATCAGAAACGGAGGAACAATTCCATTGTTTGTGAATACAAATATGAGCGCAAGCATGTAATTTGAATGTAGTAAGGTCCAAGGATTCAACTTAGAGATTATAATGGTCCATGTAGCTTAAAAAGATCTAATTTTTAAAGAATATACTGGCAAACATTATACTACCCCCAGCTTAAAGGTAGCCAATTATGAAGGATCTAAGAAGTTACAATAAAATTCTACTCCTCTGTTCCAAAAAAAGAGTCCCATTTGTAAAATTTGCAAACATTAAGGTTGTATATTTGTTTCATATTTACCCCTAAAAAAATAAGTTGTTAGTTCAGATATGATTTTTATCAGAAATTGCTTTAGTTTTCATTGTTGAATTGTGAAACATGTTCTGTACTTTCTTCTCTCTTATTTACTGTAAGTGCATAACTATTATACTCACCAAAGGACTAAACTTTTTCATGTTTTTCATCTTACAAAATCATGTTTTATGAATATTAGGAAAACTATAAACAAAACCCATCTTAGTTAATGTTCTTATGGTAAAGAATATAGCACCTAAAGAAAATTACTACATTATTTTCTCTTTGTTGCTATCTTTTTAGAGCTCCTTGATAGCTCCTAACTTCTATAATTTACAATATACTCCACAAACCTTTTTTCTTTTTTTTTTTCTTTTTTTTTATCTGTCAAGTCACATAACATCAAGCAAATATATACTTCCATGTGTAACAAACACCAGCAACACATTTAGTTACATGTGTGAATTAAAGTTCAAATGAATCACTACCCAATTCAAGAAATTTATTAAGAGTCTGAATTACAGCTCAAGTAAATCACTACCCAAATCAAGAAATATGGCTAAGAATTTGAATTACAGCTCAAACAAATCACTACCCAAATCAAGAAATATTGCTAAGAGTCTGAATTAAAGCTCAAATCATTTGAGCTAAGAATCGAAACTATAGCTCAAATAAACATACCTATGCATCAAAGCAATTAAAAGATTATATTTTTAAGAAGTCAACTTTAAGGGTGTTCGACGAAATGCCCCACAGAAGAAAAGAAGTAGTATTATTCTACCTGAAATCTTTTTCAAGGAAGTTGGAAATACTGAGGTGGAGAAGCGAGATGGGAGGCTTGGTAAGGCAGAGCAGTGTGTAGGCAGGCGAGGAATCAGTACGTCGGTGGTCGCCATGGTAGTGGAAGCTGCTGCCGCCGCAAACGCCGTTGCCATGTCGAGAAATTGCCACCCAAACGATTCTTATCTTTCCGTTTTAAGGCAGACGGTTAGGGGTTGATTAAAATATGAGCAAAATATAATTGTAATTTTTTATTGATACTCGGACGTATTAGGTCGAAAAGAGTTCAAGATTGTACTTCATTCTGTTGGAACTTGTGGCTCAGTTAATAATCGGGAAGTTCCGTGTTGAAATTTGTGGTAACTAAACGAGACTCAATCAAATCTTATTTCATACTCGATAAATTTTATAAATTAAACATAAACAAACTTTTTAACTATTCAGCTATTTCTGTTTTTATTTTGACTTGGATATTATCTATATCTCTATATTATAAGCCTTCACGAGGCATCCCAAAAAAGTTTGGTGTAATTGGGTCACATTTTTTCTTTGTAATTTTTTGCATTTTACTCTTTTGTTTTTATAATTTTAAATTTTTTATTATTTTGTTTTTTTAATATTAATATCTCTTAAATTTTATAAAATTTTTATTTTATTTTATATAATTTACATACGCAACTCGAATGCGACAATAACTAATTTATGTTAAAGTCTTTCTTTTGTTACAAAAAGATATTTTTTGTGTTCCTCTTTGTTCTTCTATCCAAAATATTTTTTCTATTTTTTTTTTGTTGGTGAACCACTAATGATTCAATCGAGTGACACGTGGATGAGGTTTGCTTTTTGATTGGATGATTCCCTATCTTCACAATCCACGTTTCACAAGTGTAGATAATAATAACTTTTTATTAGGAAAAGCTCGATTTTGATTTTTGAATTGATGGGAGTTTTGGGTACCATCTCCGGGTATATCCATAACCACAATCGTTCATGTGGTTTCATGTTTTTGTAATTTTAAACGGTTCAAGTTATTAAGATACTTATTTTGTTTGATTGTGTAGCGTTTAGTGTTTAGAAATCTGATTGTATGAGATTATTTTTGATATAGTGTGTTTAAATTTTAAATATTTTATTTGTAAATCAAATGAGTTGACTTTAAAATATATTATTGTTAGACGAATAAAATTTTCAAGTCAGTTTAAAACTCGTAAGCTCACTAACACTCTGTGTTTGAGTTTTGAACAGAAAAGAAAAATAAAAAAATAGAAAACTTAAATTAGAACAGAAAAGAAAAGAATAGAAAACTTGAAATTTTCTTTTGTGTTGCTTCTGAGTTTTTAATAGAAAAGAAAAGAAAATTTAAAATTGAGAACATGGGTTGTAATTTAAAATTTATTATATTAAAAGTTGAGGATAATATGAGAATTATAA
Organism: Panax ginseng; assembly: GCA_020205605.1. NCBI lineage: Eukaryota > Viridiplantae > Streptophyta > Magnoliopsida > Apiales > Araliaceae > Panax > Panax ginseng. The sequence goes on along the minus strand of CM035134.1, from coordinate 1,633,689 downwards.
AAATATTACTCATTCCAATTTCTTTTCTGTTCAAATCATGCCAATTTTGGACGGAAAACTTTGGCAGGAAAAGTGGTCAAGTTTTCTATTCATTTCTTTTCTTTTCCGTTTATTAAAAAACTCAGAAACATAAGAATTGAAAAAAAAAACTTAAATTTTTCATCAATTTCTTTTTTTTTCTGTCTATTTTAAAACTCAGAAACAGAATGTAAAAGCGGGTGGATGAATTTCTTTTCTTAGTGATAATTTAAAATTTATAAAAAATTTCTTCCACAACTTTATTACCGTAGTTAAATTTAGGAGAGAGTAAGAACGAAAATCGCATTTAAAATCGTACAAGAAAATTCTGTTGGCACATTGTGTTTTTTCAGTATAAATCGCACTCCTTACAGTTGCAATTTTGGTATAGAAATCACACCCCTTTAAGAACCGCACCCATCAAGTGTTCTAATTAAGTTGTTTAATTTTGCATGTTTTAGAGATTTTTAAGTTTTATTCAAGTATGATTGTAAATTTAATTTTAAAATATATAATTTTGTATGGTTTAAGACTTTTAAGTTTGAAACATTAATGATTGTATTGTAGTAATATATGTATCTTTAGGATTTGAGTGGTACTAAATTTAACTTTTCAATTGAGGAATTGAAAGTTTTGAATTAATTTGTGACTGGTTTTTAAAAATTGAACTTTTTGTGGGTATTATTTACAGTAACAAACCAATAATGTTTGAGACCTATTTGGAATTTAAAAAGTATGACATGTTTATTATTTAGGAAAATGATATATATATCGATAAATATTTGACGAAATTAGATTATGACTAACGTGAAAGTGGAAGTTTATGCAATAAGATAAAATAAATTAAAGTGAGACACTTCTTAATTCTTACATATTCTATGTATGCACATATGTCGCAATCATAATTCGGCTGAAAATTTTCGCAATGTATATCTAGATTCTATTATTTATTTATTTTTGAATTGGTTTTCAAGCTGTAACCGCACAATTGGAAAGCGCACCACATTCTTAGAAACTGTTCCACATCGATCTAAGCGATTTAATGTTGTGATTTTTAATTTAAGCAATCACGTCAAAATGATTTTATACGCCATTTTTATTCAAAAAATATCAAATTACATCATACTCACCCTTAGTAAGGGTGAAATTATTCATCAACAAACTTTTCTGGAATATTCGATTTTTTTTAAATCTAAATATAGAATAGGTTGAGTTTTGTCTCATACCACAAATCAAAATTTATTCAAACTCATTAGTTAAGAAGATGAACCTCACCACACCTCAATCACTCCGCTAAATGCTCACAAGTATTCTCTCCAAAAATTAAGCTTGTTGACCGACTAATCCCACTACTTAATTGAACTCCAGTACTTCTTTTAAGAAAATTAACAGTCTAATAAGTACTTAATTGTTTGATTAACATTAATTTTATTTAAAATGTTTGACTAAACAAAAATTCTTGAATAACCCAATAATTGGCACAGGGGTTCAAAGACACCCTGATGAGCCGTAGAACCGGAGATCAACTCCTACTTGTAACAATTAATGAAAAGACAGATAAAACTATTGAAATGGGGTAACGGTATACATTCACACACTATATATATATAATTTTTTCATAATACAGTGTTTTGGACGTGATTTGAATACATATAACAAAATAGTATGTAAAAATTCTAGTTCCATAAAATATTAAACTTTTTTTTTAAGTTGTTTTAAAAAAGAGAAAAAAAAAAAAAAACGCCCACAAGTACTTCAACAACTTAAAAAGGACCCCCCATCAGTTCAAAAGGCAATTGCCTTCCCTTCCCTTTCTCTCTACACCAAACTAATATTACTCCATTTAATTTATTCCATTTCAATCATCACTACACAACTCTTTTCATCTCTCATCATCCCAATTGAATATCTATCTCAAGCAAGTTCCAGCTGCTGTGATCCATCATATACATCTCCTTCCAAACCTCCATGCATGCATTACATGAAGATCATATCAAGAAACCATGCAAGGCCTGATATATCATGATACTAAGCTAGCTATAATTCATATATAAAAGCTAGATTTCATTTTATTTTTGGGCAGATTAATTTGTGATCATTTGGGGTAGATCAAGAAATCAAGTGATCAACATGGATTGATATATATTGATCTACATGCATGCATGTCCAAATGATGTTGATGGGGTCTAAAAACATCATTTGCATGATGTTTTACGTATGGCAATTATTCATCCGATGGACTTTGGCCGTGGAAAATAGTAGAAGTCATGATCCTCATTTTTTAGATGATTTTATGCATAATTATGCACAAAAGATGGTAAAAATACCACATACAGGTACACTATACAATATTTCTCTCCCTTCTAATTATTCCGGCATGGAAATTTCATTTGTTCGATTAAGAAGTGCAAGTTTTTGGGTAAGGGGAAAAGATTCTAGCTTGTTTCATATCCCACCAAGGATAATACCAATGCCATTTGTAAAAAGACTAGACATAGTCTTTCAAAATCTAGGCAATTTGTCATCTTATTACTATAACGTACCAAATTATACGTTTGTTACGCCTGTTATTGGACTTACTATTTACAATGGTGATACAAATTCAAGCGCAAATCGGAGTCTGATGCTTGATCTTAGTCTACACGGAGATCCTATTTTGGTCCGATTTCCAAATATTTCACTCAAGGAAAGTGAAAATGAAACAATATTATTGAAATGTGTTAGATTTGAAGCGAATGGGACGATTGAATTTAGCATTGTGACAATGCCTAATTTATGTAAATTTTGCGGTCAAGGGCATTTTTTGATTGTTGTTCCTTTTTTGCAGCCTCCATGGAAGAAGAAGTGGGAGGAGAAATGGAAATGTTGGGTGATTGTAATTGGAGTGGGAGTTGGAGGTTTGGTTTTGATGGTTTTGGTTGGGATTTTGGTATGGAAAATGGTTAGGGTGAAGAAAATTGAGGGTATGGAAAAACAGGCTGAAAAGAGTGAGGCTTTGGATACAGTTTGGGTTGGGAGGAGTAAAATGCCTTCTGCTAGTGGGATTAGAACAAAACCAGTTCTTGAGGATGATTATATTCCTTGATTCTCACTTTGTACCTTTTTATTTTCTTTGGTTTTATTACATTCTTTTAGTAAATATACATTTGTTATTTTGACTTATTTTCGAGTTAAATAATATATTTTGTTGATGAGAAATGCAATTTGCAAAAGTTACTTTGACTAATTAATAGTGGATCCGATCCAGTTAACTTCATGGTAAGTTGGTCAATTGACCAATACAGTGTTGTCACGCAGAGAGATCACCTTCTAGTCTGCGTATCAATATTGTATTAGTCAATTGATGATCAAAGTTAACTTTATATTAACCATTCCCGTTATTATGGCATACCAAATGACCTAACTAGGAGCCGTGCTCCACCTTGTTTAAAGAGAAAATGCATGCCTATATAACATACAGTTAAGTAATCGCTCCTTATTTTGTGCTTGAAAAAGATATATATCGACAAATAAAATTAAATTATAACTAACATGAAATTCTAAATGATAAAATATAATAATAATGTGCTCTTTAATTTGTATGTCATGTACCTAGCTATATGTCGACATCTGAATAAAAATTAGTTGTCATATGTAACAGGACTTTTTTGTGTTTGTATTATAAGAAACTGAAGACTCAATAATTTGGATCGAAGATTTGTGTCAAATAATAACACGTATAACCCACTTAAGCTTAGTCTAAATTGAATTATCTCAAAATATATATATATATATATATATATATATATATATATATAGTTTGATCAGTCCATTAATCTATCTTAAGCTATGAAAAGATGAGGAAAAAGTATTAATATTCAGTTAATTTATGAATATATGAAATTTTATTATAAATTAGTGCCATAATAATAATAATAATCATAATCATAATCATAATAATAATAATAATCTCCCAAAATGATTCTTCATTGACAAATGCTACCGACCAATCATTAGTACTTTTGGTTAGTTAGGGCATTGCCTTCCGTAAGAAAACAGGTACACGCGACATTAATTTAATATAATAAATATGAGATTAATTCCTCATTTACAAACAATCAAACAAGACTCGGATGCTTCATTTAACTACAATCAAATAAGTATTTATTAGTATATATAGATGGTTTGCGCGCAGTAGTGATGCGTTGTGACGATGGTAGTTGTTGAAGTACTATTTAAATATTATTAAGAAAAAATATTAAAAATAATTTATATATTAATATTTTGTCGAAAAAAAATTAAGAATTTTTGCCTTGATTATAACAAGAAAACTGATATTTTCAAATGTCTTTTTGATATTTCTACGATTAATCTCTCACATGAGAAGAAAGTGGATCCATCTTAAATTCTCCGGATCGATTTATTACATAACAAACGACTAATATATATAATTAAGATCGATCGAGAGAAATAAAATGATGATCAACCAATTGGTTGAATATCACAAAATTGAGGAAGATCAAAAAGGGGGTCAAAATAAGAGCCACTAAGAATGGCATTTGCAACAATCTTGTTTGCAGCTTCTGTAGTATGCACTCCATCCCAGCTCACATAGTTGTTTGGGTCAGAACAAGCTGATGCAGTAATAGTTTTCCCATCAATATCCTTGCTGTTTCTACAAAAAACTTGAGGATTGTAATTGTAGGCTTCACCCCCAGCTCCACAACATGCTCTTGTACTATACTTCAATCCTGCCTTATATATTATACGTACCCAAAAAAGTCAAATAAAACTCTCATTTTAATTAAAACAGACGAATACTAATATTGATCATTATGATCGAGACTTGCTACATATATATATATATACCATGAGAAGGAGGGTTTTGGAAGAGGTCTAGCAAGACAGCATGAGAGTCGACATGTATAACATTAGCATCGGGAAGTAGTTGTTTCATTTGAGACAATTCATCCTTGAGCATTTTGTTATATTCCACCACTGCATTGTTGTAAGAGATGATGCATCCAGACTTGTCCAGATCCGAATCGCCGTGAGGAAGTCCTACCAAAGATGCTGGATAGCAACCTACTGGAGCAAGATTTAGCACCATAAATGTGCGTCCGCCCATTCCATATAACTCCTTCAAAATTAATCAACATTAATTAGACTTAATTCTGCTATGTATTGCCAAAGTTTTTTGTCGAATTTTTGATCAATACATGGAATTGGAGGTGGTTAGCATGAAGTTAACTTTGGTCAATTGACCAATAACGCAGGTCACTCTGCGTGTCAGCACTATATTAGTCAATTAACCAACTTAAAGTTAACTTCATGGTTTTACCGGATTCCATGAAATTGTGTAGAATTATAAAGTTGACATATTATATCAAATATATCGTTAAAATATTACCAACTATATATTATCCATGCAACTCTCAACAAAAAAAAAGTCGAACATATAACGTAAAATTACAATCTCGTATGTATGTATCAATACATACGGGATTTGATCTATCGTTTCTTTAATTTTAAAAACTCACAAACAATGAAAGTGTAAAGTGAAAGTTCTAATTTAACCTTGATGGTCATAGTAATTTGATTAATCACTTGAGGATGTTGTTGTTGTACTCCACCTATGCCAGCCGATGCAAAGGTTCCGGTGAAATCATTTTGACCTATATATAGTGTGTAAAGTGACTTTCCAAATATATCCGGTGGAAGAAGATTGGTCGGTCCTGTAAAAATAAATTATGTAAACGGTCAATTTTGGATAGTAATTAATTAAATGACTAGGAGGGGGAGGGGGTGGCGAGGGGGGTGGAATTTTTTTACCTTGGGCTTTGGAGGAGGAAAGTGCATCGACTAGGCCTTTGAAATGTTTCATTTGGTTGAGCTGAATGCCCAAAGAGAAAGGGCTGATCCCACTATCAAATCGGGAAGTAGTGGGCTCGATTGCAGTTGATCCTTGAATTGCAAAGTTAACCCCATGTCTATAATCAGATCCAACTGATTGCAAATATGGGCTCAAAAATGGTAACCCAAAAGCTTGAGCTGCATCCCAAGAACATCATTTTTTTTTAAACATGAAAATTTTACTTAATTAACATTCAAAATGAGATTTTGTTTTAATCCGACCAATCATACTTGTACAATGGAAATAGTCACTGGTTTATTAAATTAGCCAAAAGGTGCATTCATGAGCCCACGCGATAGTTACAATCAATTCTTGTAGTCACGCTAGAAAATTAAGAACATAAATAATGTAAAATAATTGAAATGAGATTTTGATTTGTACGTCGAGTCAGTGTATAGTAATGTTTTATATACGTTGATTTAGCATACAGTGGACTAAACACTGATAATAATAAAAAAATTAAGTTATTACTGGTAATTTGTGTCATCTATCGACTGTATATCTGCATTACATATACTAATGCACACCGCACACGTATTACATGTGTAAATTATATGGGATAAACTAATAATATATATATTTCTAAGTGTTGGGAATAAAAGAGTAAAAAAAAATTAAAAATAAAACAACAACTAAAACACGTGAAGCGTGACACGATTACACTCCATACATTACCAAAAGCCGGAAGCATAGGTTTATTTTATTTTCAGACTCAACGAGTATAAAGTGAACAACTTATAATGATGTGAAATGTTATTTATTAGTTATGATAATTCAACTTAATTATGATCCACATATGATAGAACATAATCTAATTATAATTTGACTGTCATCTTTTATCCACCTTTTTCTAACCGTAGCATTATTTTTTTGAGTTATACATGAGGTATATATATATATATATATAAAGTAGTCAAACTTTGTCAAGAAATATATATATATATATATATATAACAAGGTGCTAGCTAACTATATAAGAAAGAAAGAAAGATTACCCAAGAAGTCTGTAATGAGCCTGCCATCAGTAACCCGGCCAGCAGGTTGCTTGAAATAGGTCATACCATTAGGCGCAGGGGATGCCGGAAAAGCCGCCGAGAAACCACCGGTGTCGGTGTTCGAGTCTCCAAAGTTGAAAATAGCCTCAAAAGCACATTTGGATTCACTTAAACTCACCAGCATTGCCATTACCACCACCAAAACCGCTACAGATCGGCGGAATCCGATAAAACTCATCTTTTTGAGGATATATCTAACTAGAGAATTAAGCTCGATCAAAAGGAAAGGGTAGGGGAGGGAGCTTTTTGGTATATATCTCAATATAGGTGTGGCATAATTTTATAGACGAGACGAGAGTGAACAAAATTTGCAGAATACCTTGAGACAGATGGCTAGCTTATGTAGTGACATGCATTTAGGTAACGGAGGGGACAAATTTGTTATGTCTACACGCTTGTCTTCAAGCAAAAAAGTTAGTTAGTTAGAGTATATATAATTTTTTCTTAATTTTTATAGGAAATTAAATTTAAAGAAAAATAATAATTAATGCAACTAATTAAATCGACATTCGTTATGCTTGAATATGAAATTTTGGTTGTAATGCGTGAGCCTTTAATTTTATTTTTTCTTATAATCTTATAAACTAACGACTTTTTATTATAACAAATGAAAATTTCATTTGATTTTTTAATTTTTCTACACGTTTATTTATACTCTTTCTTTCTTTTTTCCCTTTGAATATTGAAATAGGAAACAAGTTGCTATTTGTCCTTGAGCTAGCTAGTCATTATAATTTTTCAAATTTCATAAATAAAACTCTTTTCCTTGAAGGGATTGAGTATTAATCAAGCAGGAATATGTTCTTTTTCTTGCCATTAGATATTAAAGCCCAAAGTCTTCCATATTATAACAGTACTGATATGATGATCGAGACGTACTTGATTAACTATATATGAAATTATATTATATTTTCAAAAAGTAATAAGATCTTTTATCTTAAAATAATAATACAATATGCTCTTGTACTATACTTCAATCCTGCATTAGATTGTAAATATATACCCAAAAAAAATAAAAAATCAATGACTCTTTTGAGACAAATTAATATTAAATATTGGTCAAGAGTATAGCTACGTATGTCGAGTTGTTATGAAAAAACAATGGTATTCTCGATAAACATTTGACTTTTTTGTCGTACATTCGATCAATGGCCGTTGCTACGACATGGTAGTCGGGGGTGTATACGTTATTGTAAAGTGCGTGAGGCAAACTAATGAATACATTATACATGCAGAACTGGCCGACCGTCATAATTTGATGAACCTGAGTGTATCTATCATTTACTTTTTCGTCTTTGTTTAATTTGTGTGTGATTATTTGCAATATTTGGTCCTAAATCTAATGGGCCTCTGGCAACACGTATAACATTAGCTAGCATCGGGAAGAAGTTGTTTCGTTTGAGACAATTCATCCTTGAGCATTTTGTTATATTCCACTGCTGCATTGTTGCAAGAGATTATGCATCCGTACTGGTCAAGATCTATTGGGCCAACATTATTTGATATAGCTCCTCCAAAATCAAAAATATTTAGAGTGATAACACCTTCTTAATAGGAACAATTATATTTTATATGATATTTTAAAAAGTATTTACAATAATAGTATACTCATTAAATATTTACAATTTTAATGTATATAAATTTTTATTTTCATTAGTAGTGAAAAAAACTAATTCCTTTAATTATAGTGTGTTATTTAATGTGCTGGTGACATGGCAATTCAGTTATTTTTTTTAAAAAAAATTGTTCACGACTTCACGCTTTTTGTGGGATATGGGGCTCGTTTTTCAATTTAAATTTTGTTATTATCTTTGTTAGTCTCTTTTTCTATTTGGAAACCCTTATTTCGTGTATTGAGAACTCTTTAAGCAAAACCCTTCTTTTCTAAGCAGTCAGCGGTCGTTCTTTCCGGCAAAGATTCGTTGTTGCCGTTTTGATTATCTGGATCGTTGTTTTCGTATTATTGTTTTACTCGTGAGTATTTGTAAGTTGTTTGGCGTGTTCTCATTTAGTGGCTCTTCATTTTTCGAGTTATTTGGTTTTTGTCTGTGATGGTATCTACGAGGAAGAGAATGGAGGGAGTGGGGCATACGAAGAGTGATGGGAAGGGTAAACGAGTTAGGGATGATGATTATAGAAAGGTTTTGAATTCATCTGTAGAGGTGAAGGATAGTATGGCAAAGTCTTCAAATCAGGGGAAGTTGTTAATGGTGAAATCAGAGGTTGAAGATAAGAAACTTGGGAGGCATTCGAATAAGAAGGCTAAATCATTGGTATGTATTGATTCGGATTTTGAAGGTTCTGCAAAAAAAGATGTAGTTGAGGCTCACAAGCGAAAAATTGTTCCCCAACAAAAACAATTGAAGGTTTGTTATTTTTTTATTTTTTAAAAAATATATATTTTTGTTGTTTTTGGTTACCTGTGTCCTTGTTTTTGTGTATGGTGATGTTTCAACCTTCTCAGTGTTGTTTATTTTGTTTATGAGTAGTGTCATTATTTGTTGAGGTTTTGTAACTATATAATTTTTGTTTTCAGTCCGTGTGTATTTTCAGAGATTAGTATCTAGATTACATTTTTGTGATTATGCATGTTGATTTTGTTTTGTTGGTAACTTGTTAACTGAGTTTTGGTTACCAACATTTATGTGTTTAGAAACTGATGATTTCATAGTTATTAAAATGTATTATATTACATTAGAGTTGTAGTTTTTTTAAGGATTATTCAAATTGTTTTTGTTAACTTTACTTTTTTCATTCCTATTTGAGTGTCAGTTAATAGTATATTATGTTTTGATAAGTAGATTACATTATTTGTGATTATGCATGTTGATAATTTTTTATGGTAACTTGCTTCTTGAGTTTTGGTTACCAACATTTATATGTTTGGAAATTGTTGTTTTTTGGGTATTGTTGATTTAATTGGTTGGGTTTTAAATTTTTACAGATGTTATATCTTGATTTGATTAATGTGTTTGTAATGTAATTTTTTACATTTTCAGATTTGGGAGCTATTCTATGAGGAGAATCATCGAAACTTTTCTGCAAAAGTTATTTATTGGTGTGAAATGGAAGTTCCAAATATTATTAAGAATAAATTATCTCGTAGTTCGGTTGGATAAGTTTAAGTTAACTTGTTTTGGTAAATTTTAGATTTTGAAGCAGACCCAAGATGTTTTCACAAATAATACATCATGCTTTGATTAGGGAGTTTATCGGAGGATAATGGGGAAATGTGGTTTATATTTGTGAGAGAAGGGTAAGGTTTGGATTGCTCGAATTTTGTTTAATTTCGGTTTAAATTGGCATGGAGGCGAAGACATTGGTAGTTTCAAGGGATTGAAAATTTGTTGGTGGAGAAATTTTTTGAAATGAGGTTCTAACTTGGATTCTAAAGTATAGGGAGGATTTATAAGAATGCTTGTTTTGATGATGATGATGAGGCAGTTAGGATGTCTATTATTTTCTTGATTTTTAATTTCATACTTGCTACTGTCTCTGACAATTATGTTGATGAAGTTTTGTTTAACTTTTTGTCATATGGTGATGTTGCAAGTTATCCATGGGGAAAAGTTGCTTTTGAACAAACAAAGAACTCTCTATCCCTTGTTGTAAAGGGTCATATGAAAAGGGATAAGTACGGTGGGGTGATATACAATTTTTATAGTGATAATTATTGTAAATCTTACAAGCTTAGTGGTTTACCTTATGTGTTTCAAGTTTTTTTGTTTGAAACAATTCCTACATTGAAAGTTAGGGGTTTCTGTATTCATGATAATGATTCAGAATTCAGATTATTCAAATGGAGGGAGTTAGGAAAGGCTCCCAAGAATGAGAAGTTGAACGACCTGGTTTTTGGTTCTGGGCAGGTGTAAGACCCCGAATTTTATGAAATAAAAGTATTCAATTTTTCTTATAATTACAATTCAGTAAATGGTTAAATTGATAAAAAGTTAAAGTTAAGGGTGATATATAAAATTTTTTCAAAAATATGCAAGTGGCTATAAAATATTCATTGTTGTCGGAGAATATTCGCTTTGGTCGTAGAATATTCTTTTTGTTGGGAATATCCGCATCGACGGCGTTAATCTTGTGTGGGCCCCATAATGTAAAGCGATTGGAGGAAGAAAACGCACAAGAATAAGTTGTTTATAAATAACTTGGCAGTAGTTGTTATCGCTAATATGTTGGAATACCCGGTGGGTAAAGTAAAGTAATAATGCGTTGTTGAAAGAGAATAACAGATTGCACCAATTATTGATTCTTATGTAAGAAGGCACTACTCAATAATTGTTACAATAATTCTTATTCAATATTTTATTTTTGATTCAATAATTGTTGCGTTGATATTTTATAATCATCACTACACAATTATTTTCATTAATTATCGATCAATAATTTATATTATTTGAATAATATTATTATATAGCATTATTGGCAATGTCTAGAAAGTTCATCTAAGGAGAGGTTTGATCACCTAATCATGCGCCAAGAAGTGAGAAATTTTATTGGAAAGCCCCTCTTCCTGAACCCGCCTCGTTGTTAATAATGTGTTTTAATATTATTTGTGAATAATTAATTATTGATTTATATGATGAGGAAAATATTGATTTTATGAGAATATAGATGGAGAAAATTTTTAATGTGACAATTGTTGAAAATTAATATTTTATCTTTTTCTGATAAAATAATTCAATTAAATATATTATTTTAATAATATATTAATGGTGATATTTTTACAACGAATGTGGGACATATGAGTATATGAGGAGGAAGAGTATTTTTGTTGCAATAAATGTTTAAAACATGTTAAACATGTCGGTGGACCCCATTTCTTGACTGAAATTTGATTATAGACTGTAAAATTGTTCGTTTGTGGATTTCGGTCAATTTTTGTTTGGAATTTGGAATAACTTTCTTCTTCAAAGTTGTAGAGAATTGAATTTCCTATAAAAACTCGCAAGATTCAAATTTTCTGATAAAAGGGCTATTTATTATGAATTATTGAAGTTCTGAAGCTCCGAAATAATTGATTTTTGGAAGTTTTAATTATTTATTATATAAAAAATGTTTTTTTATTACTTTTTCTAGAAGGTGGCATGTGAGAAATGCTTAGTGGCTGACATCAAACTCTAGAATGAGTGCGAGGAATTGTTATATAATATATTAATATTATATTAAATTTTCGCTTTTGGTGTTCTAAAGATTTTCCTATAAATAGAGAGCTTAGGTTAGAATTGAAAATTACACCAGAAACTGAAGTTTTCTCTCTCTATATTATCGAGCGTATTCTTGTGAGTATTTTGAATATACTTTGAGTATTGCTATACGGCAAGTTCGATTCAATTGCGTTATTCCAAGTAAATCATCGCTTCTTTTGAGATAAGGGATAATAAGGGATATTAAGGGTTATTATTTCGAAATTCTTCTGAACCTTCAAAAATTCTGAAAAAATTTAAAATGATAATTTGATGAGTTTTGTTGATTGTGTCCAAAAATGGAGATTTTTGGATGTATAGATTAAGAGTTATGAATTTTATGAGGAAAGACTATTTTAAAAGTAATCGCTTATAACTCCTTGTGATTAACTCCAAAATTGATGAAATTATTATTGGGAGTACATCTATATAATATCAGTATACCGTGTAAATTTCATAATTTTTGGATAAAAGTACAAATTATGATAAATGTTTAAATATTCGGTGGTTTTGGCCATGTGAAAAATAGTAAATGACTTTTAAAAATTCTGAGAAAAATATATGTTCAATATAGGACTATATTCTGCTAAATCCCAGAAAAGAAATATTTTTGGAACTGATTTGTTATTTTTCATGAAAATGGACTAGTTATGAGTAAATTAATTAAATATGTTATGTGAAGTAAGAAAATTAGAAAATAGGGTTTTATGGCTTGAGAATCCTACATGAGGTATATGCAGATTTTTGATGAGGATTTTGGTTATTGGTGATGAAATCTTATGAGTTTGACATTTTAAAATGATTAAATGCATTATTTAGTAAAGTGTAAACAATTAAAATAAATTGTTTATAAGCTTAAAAAATTATTATTCTTTCAATATCATTATACCGAAATATTGGTATGGATTTTATCGTGGAATTTCTACCTTTTTGAGTCGGGTTTACTATTCATGAGATACTATTCATGAGTTACTATTCACGGGTTCTTATTCACGCATAAAATTGTTTTTTTTTCTAACCAAATTATAGTTGATTTATGAATATTACTCAAGATTAAAACTATATATTGATTATATTGATTTTATTATCATATATAACATTTTATAACCCCGATGTTGAAATTTCTTTTCTTTGGAGTGTAAAGGTGGGTAGATTATTGGTATGATCATTTATTAGGGTTCTCTTTGGCTAAGAAGTGAAAAGTTGAATTGTGGATGTGGTATGATCATGACCATTGAATTTATAATTGAATATCTTTAGCTTAAGTGCAAAGGTGAATTGATCAACATGGTTATAATTATTGTTTATATAAATTCGAAATGATTATGTATTTCTTTGAGATATGAATATCTTTGGCCCAGAAGTCTGCAAAAAGATCAATTATTGATGAATATCTTTGGTCAATAGTGTAAAGATGACTTGTTGATGAATATCTTTGGCCTGTAGTGCAAAGATGACTTGTTGATGAATATCTTTGGCCGTAGTGCAAAGATGAATTTATTAGTAGGATTATGAACATAAACTGTGATTTGGTATAACCATAATCTTTGATGTTTCAGGTGATGAAAATTATCTTTGTCCTGGATGAGAAAAAGGAATTTAGAACTACAATTACGATTATGGGTTATACATGTGATTGTGGACAAGAATTGTTGATTGATGTTACAGGGATAAAACATTGTTGGTGGACTTTTAACATGGAGAAGATAATAGACTTTATAGTCTATTTGACTCTTCTAATGGATCGCTCGTTCTACCGCAACTATGGTTGAATTTTTTTATCATCTACCATATGTTCTAAATCTCGATTTATTATTGATGAAGGCTATTGATAATTTAATTATCTTTAGTCATGATATTTTTATCGAAGTTAGTTGGTTTCACCCTTTTGCTTCACAATTCCTTTTAGATAATAAAAGTGTAATTGGTCGAAGTGGGGAATAACAAAGGAATAGAATGGTGGTCTATAGACGTTGAGGTGAGGTGAATTTAACTTGGAAGGGTGTTTTGTCACTATCATACAAGATGTCTAATGACATACAACCTCGTGTCATCATAAGACAAGGTTCAGTTTCATCCACTTGCTAAGTATATCTACCAAAGACTACCTATATTATCTTGGAGTCTATTTGAAATTTAACTCTCAATTAGAGAGAAGAGAGATAATGATATGTCAAGAGAAAACTCACCATTGGGAAGAATATGATAGTAATCTTCTCATTTTTCTTTGGGGTCTATTGGGTCAACCAAGGATAATTTGTGGCCATATAATATCTATCATAACCTGTAAGCATGGCCTCCCATGCACGAAGGTTTCTTGAGCACTTCCCAAAGATTCTAATTTCTAAAGCAGCTTTTGACTATACCTTTATGTAAGGTGTCATTATAAGGTGTTGTCCACCGGTTGGGACATGAGTCACGATTGATATATATTTGTATCCAAACTCACAAAGATATGTGTTGTTGTATTTTGCACGATAATTGTTGTAATAAAGTTGTAGTTATTTTTACATACCATGTATTTGGCACTCGAATGGGTTGGATGGAATGGACCTATTTTGGGGTCAAATTCTTAGTAGTATGTTGGTTGCCATTTACATTATTATATAGGTTACCTTTATATATGTTATTAGTTAATCGAACTTTTTTTTTAAACTGTTTTGTTTCTTTTTTATGTTTAATGTTTCTGATATGGTATATTTGTTGTTTTTAATTTCTTTCAGTTGATTATTCAAAATATTGTTCCTACAGAGGATGAGAAGTTGGATTTAGGAGGTTTTTATTTTTTTTAGTGGAAGTGAAAGTGGAGCCAAAAGGTCTGATATTAAAGTTGAATCATCAAAGAAGGTTAAAGGCCTTATGTTTTCTCTTTGTGATATTGAAAAAATTGTTGATGAACGGGTGAAGCCTTTGGAAGGTAAGGTGATGGAAGTGAAGAAAGATATTCAGAATTTGAGTGTTGAGTTTAAAGATCATTTGCAAGTGTTACATATTCAAATTTGTAGGGACATAAAAAAGATGATTAGAAAGCATTTATATGGAAATTCTAGTTATACTAAGTGGAGAAATGTAACTGTTATTGACGATGGTGATGATGATGATGATGATGATGATGATGATGATGATGATGATGATGATGATGATGATGATGATGATGATGATGATGATGATGATGCTGAGTTAGATGAGAATGATGATGTTGATGATGTTGAGATGGATGAGAAGGTTGATGGTGGCAATTTTAATGTTGTAGTTGATGATGTTATGAAGGTTGAGGATGATATCGTTATTGAAGTTGGTGACATTTCAAAACAGTTTCACGAAAGTAATACTGATGATGTTGATGGGGTTGGTGTGATTCAGTTTGAAGAAGTCGATGCAAAGGTTTGTAAATATGTTAGATTTTCATTTTTATTTTATGTTTATTAAGTAAATGATGATTTTTTTCCTTTTTTTTTTACAAATTGAGGAGAAGAAAGACAATATAAATTCTGATGGTAAAGAGATTGTTGTTTTTTACTCCTGCATCGTCCTCATCAATGTTGAGAGTGAAAAGGTTAAGATTTTTTTTTTGTTTTTTAATGTTATATTTTTATGTCTTATATTGATTAAATGTATGTTTTTTTTTATCAGGTTGAAAAGATAAATGACTTTCCAAGATTTGATATTTTAAGTCATTGCAGTGGCCAAGAAATTGTTGTTTTTACCCCAATTGAGGTTAGTATTTTTTTCTAACAGTAGTTACCTTTACATGTTGTATTAGTTACTTAGATATGTTGTTTATGTTTCTATTGATTCTGTTTTGGTTTTTTAATTTGATTTTGTAATTATTTTTTGTGTAATGTCTTAAAATTCATTATAGGGTATTAAAAGTGAAGCGCAAGACAGGTCTATGCTTGATGACATGGTTTTGACAACACAGGATTTAATTGATTGTGTTGAAGTTGAAAAATCTGTAACTAACCCATTTGGTAGGCCTGTCCGAACGCATGCGAAGAGTGCGGTGTTGAAGAGTCCGTATACGTCGAAGTTTGGATCAGCTGATTCAAATTCGTCTGTTGTTGGTGATAAAACATTACGCAGCGGACTGTCTGCATTTTCAGATGTTTGTATGGGTATGCCTTTGAAGTCTGATGTTGTTTTGTTTGAGCAGTGGTTTAAAATTGGGTTAAATAACAGAAAAAGGTATGTTTAATGGAGTTTAATATATTTTTATTATGTTTTTTCTAGGAGATAAAATCATTTATGTTTTCTTTCCAATATGTTTTTGTTCTGAAGGATTGAAAAATTTGCGGGAATCAATGACAAAATAGAGCCTTCCTTTAGATTTGGGTCTATTTCCATTTCCTCAAAAATGTGGTTTTACAAGCTTAAGACCCCTGGTCAGTGGCTTGATGATGATGTGAGTTTTTTTACGTTTTAAATTATGTTTGTTAGTTTCGGTTACCTTACCTTATTAATTTGGTTACTATATGTGCCTGTATTGGATACTTCTTTTTATACGTTCTATTTTTGTTAAATTGTTAATATATGATTGTTATTATGGTTTTATTTTTGGTTCAGCACATCAACATATGTTTGTATTATATGCGTAAACTGGCTAGATACTCGAACAATATCAATGTAAGGGTTACGACAACAAATTGTTGGTTTCATGTGAAGTTGACTAACTTATATGGGAATACTGTAACAAAAATTGTGATAAGGCTTTGTTGTTGGGCAACGGTGATGTGGCTGAGTATATTCATGGCTTTTTTATGGATGTCAACACACCGTGGATTGATGTTGATTTTTTCAGGTTTCCCGTCCACATGACAGTTCCTGGGCATTGGTTTTTACTGGTTTTTGATGTGCATCGTAGAGTGTTATTAGTTTATAATTCTTTGCAACAGAACAAGAACATCATGTGAACAAATATCATGGATGTGTGTGAGCCATACATTTTCATTCTTCCGATAATATCATCTGCTTGCGGTTTTTGGAAGAATAGATCTGATATTGATTTGAACAGTTAACCATATCACACCAAAGGAGAACATGATATTATTGATCTTGAATTTGCTGAGGATTTACCTGAGCAAGTTGAAGGGTATTTTTACATTGTTTCTATTTTTTTAGTTTTCAATATATTATGATGTTTGTATTGATTTGCTTTATATCTTGATTATTTTTTCAGTAATTGTGGTATGTTTACTATTTCTTTTGCGGAACATATTCTCCACAACCAGATTTCTGCAATGCCAAACCCATTTCCAATCATTCAATATCGCAAGAAACTATGCGTCAATTTGTTTATTCATGCGACAAACAAGTAAGTAGGCGGGTATGAGTCTGATTCAGAACATCCAAGCAGATTTGTTAGTCAAGAATAGTTTGGTTTTTCATCATGTTTCTTTTCTGTTTGGACATTTGTTACCATTTGATATGGTTATTGACTGTGAAATGTGTTTGTAAATATTCTTATGATGGAATGATATAGTAATTTTTACTATTACACGTATGATATTGTTTTGTTGTTTCAAATTGTTGTTTTTTTGTCTTGTTTTTTTATTTTTTAAATAATATTATAAATTAATTTTTGTTATGGTTCAGTAGGTTGCCAAATTTGCATTTAAAGGTAACAATTTTAATTTTATTTGGTAACCAATCAATACTAACAGTGAATTGTAAAAGCAGTTAACAAATTATATCATGTATTTGTTTTTTATGTTTTAGTTGGTTGCTAAATTTGTATTCAAATGTAACATCTGTTTATTGTTGTTGGTAACCAATTAGTCCAAACATTAAATTATAGCAACAGTTAACAATTTGTATCATGTATTTGTATTTTATGTTACCAAATACTGATGGTTACTATTATGATCACCAGTATCTGTTGGTGAGCATATACTTATAGTTATGTTTAAATTTAATATTTTTATGGTTAAAATTTGTAATAAAATTTAAATTTTAAACAATTATCAATGTTTAAAAACATATGTTCTTTGTATGTTACAGTTCGTTGCCAATTTTTGAATCAAATGTAACTATTTGAGTTGATGTTGGTAAATAACAGTGGAAACAATAAAGTTAATGACACTTAATAATTTCTTTAATGTTTTTGTCTTTTTTGCTTGAGATGGGGGAACAAAGGGTAACAAAGAAATACAAAAACAATTACGATGCTTAATATGGCACAGTTGGTTGCCAAATATGAATAAAAAGGTAACAAAATTAATGTTAGTGTGTAGACAGAATGTCTTAAAGAATAATCACAACTTAATAAACCAATTATGATATGTTTGTATTTATTTATATTGTTATTTGAAGATAAAATTACTTTATGTTAAAAGTAAATTAATGAAAATAATCACCTTTCGATACTGTACAATTGAAAATTGTTTTTTTACTCAAGTAAAAAAAGTACAATATGTATGGCTATTGAGCAACCATAGTAAACTTCAAAGAGTTTGTTACATTTGTTTTTATGTTGTATTATATCAAATCTTCCATGATCTTAAAATTGGTGGATTATTGCATGTTTTCTTGTTGTGTCCTTTCTTTTGGCATCTGCTGCAATTATTTTGAAATGTATTTTCGTGTACATGTTTGTATCTGCCTTTCTTTGGTCATCCGGTTGGTCTTTTTGTATTTGGTGGTTTGACACATATGCTTTTAATCTCGTCTGGAACATCCCAATTATCTTTGTCATCTAACGGCATGATTGAAGTTGAATACGTGTCCACCAAAGTTTTATTTGAATAATATTTTGAGCAAAAATCATAACAGCTCAAATTTCTTTTTCCAATAACAAAGCAGTTGATAATGTCGCTGAAGGCATCTCATGGTACTGAAATTTACGGCATGTGCATGTCTTTTGTTCCATGTCCACGATAAATTGTTTTGCGATATCGTAAACAGTGAAAATCACTAGGTTTGATGTCTCAACCTACAATAGCATTTAATTGTGTAGTTAGTATGTAAAATATTTTTTTTATATATGTAATTTGGAATAATGAAAGTCATATGTAATGTTGGTATCTTTATCAGTTTATACAGGTAAACAATAATGCATATATTTGTTTCCTTTAATTTCAGATGCAATTTGTTGTAGGCATGTAGCTAACAATTTTAAAGTTGTATGACTAACCTTAAGTTTCTTTGACTCAATGATATTAGATTGCAATCTTCTCTCAGCTGTTGTGGAAAGGGTAGTGAAAGATGACATTGTTGCTTGTTTGTTTGTGAAATACCATCTTTGAACCATACAATGCAGGCATTCAATCATCGACGCAACTGGAAGATTTTTGATTTCCTTTATTGCATTGTTAATAGATTCGCCATGTTCAAGTCATTGTTGAGTATCTCTAACTTATAGCCCATGGAGCCTCGTGCACTTTTCTAGATGAACTTCTTCTTCCAAATATTTTCTTATTCGTACATTAATTGCATCAAGTTGAGCCATGTGTATGTTGAATTCTTCAATGGTGTAATGTGACGCCCCCAAAATAGGTATACATTACCCATTCTGAGTCGCCAAATACATGGTACAGAAAAAACAACTACAACTTTATTAATACAATTGTCGTGCAAAATACGACAACACATACTGTGAGTATAAATACAATATTGTCTTCTAGACAATATCCACACCCAAATAAAGTCCTCATTACAATTATTGATGCACTATTTTATAAAATAGTGAGGACTACTAAAACATCTATCTTAAATCATCACTCCATACCCCGGCTAGTCCCTGCTAAACTCTCACCTCCTAAGAAGAAAAATGGAACAAAAAAGAAAAGGGTGAGCTCAACTAGCCCAGTAAAGAACATTATGACTAAGATAATATACAAAAAATTATTCTTAGTCTTCAACAGGAAAATCTGATAAAGTACAATAGACAACAAGTTTTAGATCAACAACTGCAGCGGAAACAACAATTCATTAGAAGAGTTAAGTAGAGAATGAAATATACTATCATCTATGAATTTAAAAGTCCATCATCAATATTTTATCCCTGTAACATCAATCAATATACATCTTTGCACTACGGGCCAAAGATATTCATTTGTATCACCAGTTGGTCATGTCATCTCAACACCTGTTCATCTTTGCACTACGGGCCAAAGATATATTCATCAGGTAATCATTCATCTTTGTACTACAGGCCAAAGATATTCATCAAGTATCAACATTAACGACTGAGGATGATGAAAAATATTTTAGAGAACGAATCCAGTGAGACAGAAGGACAAATATTAGGGATTCGTATTTCGGTTTATCCAAATTCAATAATACTCCATAATAACCAAGTGTGAAGTAGAATTCAAAAATAAAGATCAAAACATAGATACAATCAAAGATAGTAACCATAAAAGACATCTGGAAGAAAAAGAGAAAATTTTATTTTTCGGTTAATAGTGC
Source organism: Panax ginseng (assembly GCA_020205605.1). Taxonomy (NCBI): domain Eukaryota; kingdom Viridiplantae; phylum Streptophyta; class Magnoliopsida; order Apiales; family Araliaceae; genus Panax; species Panax ginseng. The sequence continues at coordinate 1,613,122 of CM035134.1, read as the reverse complement.
CGTATTTATGAATAGTGTCGTATACGTGAATAGTAACCCTGACACAAAAAGTTCTAAATTTGATTAAAAGTTCAGATCAATACTTCGGTATAATGATATTGAAAGAAATAATATCATATATGAAGAAAATAACATCCCTTACCTCAAAATAACCGTACTTCTGACTGGAATACTGAATATAGTGTTGAAGAAACTTGCACCGTATAGAACACTCAAGTATCAAAATACTCACAAGAATATTTCGATAATATAGAGAGAAAGAGAGAAAACTTTGTTTCGGTGTGATTTTCAATTCTAACTTAGCCTCTATTTATAGAAAAATGTTAAGACGTCAAGCGAGACTTGACTTGACTCACACCGATGGCTTTACTCGCTACTATTGCCACCCACCACATTTGAAATTCAATTGAGCACATTTTTCACCAACCAATTCTAGAATTTTCCAAAATGTTTTATCATTTAAACAATAATCGTAAACTTTAACAATTCATAGAAAATGGCCCGCTTATCGAAAAATACAAATTTTATGTCCATTCCACATGAAATCGAATTTTCTACAACTTTACGTAAGAAAGTTTTTCCAAATTCCAAATAGAAAATATCCAAATTCACAAACGGATAATTTTTAATACCTCCAATCTGACAAAATACTGATAAATCATCTCAGCATTAATTCTTTCATTAATAACCATATAAAATAAATAAATCCAATATTTATATCCACATCAAATAAATATTTCTTTATCATATAAATCAATAATTAATTATTCCCAAATAATATTATAGAATCACAATTATGACAACCAGGCCGTTCTCAGGAAAGAGGAGGCTTTCCAATAAGAATTTCTCTTTACTGGCGCGCAATTAGATGACCAAACCTCTCTTTGACAGAACTTTCTAGACATTGCCAATAATGCTATCTAATAATATTATTCAAATAATATGAATTATTGATTTGATAATGGGAAATACTGTGCAGTGACAATTATTAAAACAACAATAATATAAACTATCAACGCAACAATTATTGAATCAATAAAATATTGAAAAGTAACTACTGTAACAATTATTGAGTAGTGCCTTCTTACGTAAGAATCAATAATTCAACTATACTGTGCAATACCGTGGTGTCTTCTTTGTATTCACGCCAGACATCGTATTTTAACCACCAGGTATTCTAACAGTGTTAACGGTTACCATTACGCCGTTAATTATAAAAACTCATACTTTGTTGTTTTCTTCATCCGACAATTATCCTGTTATGGGGACCACAAATGACTGCGCCGTCGTACGGATATTCCCGACAAAAAGAATATTCCACGACCAAACGAATATCCTCGACAAAAGGAATATTTTATAACCACTTGCTTATTTTGTAAAATTTGCACATTTCACCCATAACCAAAGCATTATATCAAATTAACTACTTACTATTTCAAGATAATAAATAGAGAAAATTTAATTTTATTTATAATAAGTTGGGGTCTTACATGTAAGCTCTGCAAGCCGCGTTGTATGCTTGTTTGATTTCTTCTCCTTTCTTCTTGAATCTATTTTTTATATTTTTCAAAATATGGTATGTGCATGAACCGTGCATGACATCAGGGAAAACACAGTTAAATTGTGACGCCCCCAAAATAGGTATACATCACCCATTCTGAGTTGTCAATACATGGTACATAAATAACTATAATTTTATTATTACAACAGTAAAACTGTGAGTTTGAATACAAATATTATCTTCTAGACAATATCTATACTCAAATAAATCCTCATCACATTTATTGATACATTATTTTACAAAAATGGTGAGGACTACTAAACAACTCTCTCTAGAACATTCATTCCACACCCCGACTCATACTCGCTATATTCTCGCCTCCTGAGAAGAAAAATGGAACAAAAAGGAAAAGGGTGAGCTCAACTAGCCCAGTAAAGAATATTATGACTAAGATAATATACAACAAATTATCATTAGTCTTCAACAGGAAAAAAATCTAATAGAATACAATAGACAACAAATTTTAAATCAATATTCGCAATGAAATAATAATTCATTAGAAGAGTTAAGAGAGAATGCAAACTACTATCTTCTATGTATGAATTTAAAAGTTCATCGTCTCATCTTTTATCCTTGTAACATCAATCAATATATATCCGAATCAAATATTCATCTTTGCACTACAGCCAAAGATATTCATCGATTGGTCATGTTCATCTAAACACTGCTCATCTTCATCACACTACGGGCCAAAGATATTCATCGAAATCATTCATCTTTGCACTACTGTGCCAAAGATATTCCATAATATCATCATTTAAGACTGAGAATAATGAAAAATATTTTTAAAGAAACAAATCCAGTGAAACAAAATGACAAGGATTAAGGATTAAAGATTCGTACTTTGTTTTATCCACGTCCAAAAATACCTCAAAAATAGTCATAGTGGTGTAAAATTCAAGAATGATCAAAACTTGGATACAATCAAAGCTAGTATCCGTAATAGATATTTTTTAGAGCGAAAAGAAAATTTTTATTTTTCAATGAATAATGCCGTATTCGTGAATAAGTATTATATACGTGAATAAGTGTCGATACGTGAATAAGAACTCAGACACCAAAAGTTCTAAATTTGATAAAATTTCGGATCAATATTTCAAAGATAATGATTTTGAAGAAATAATATCATTACGAAAAAAAAATAATATCCCTTACCTCGAAAGATTAAGATTTCTACGGAATATGGGTATAGTCTTTGAAGGAACTTCAGATTAGTATAACAATACTCAAAGTATAAAAATTCTCACAAGAATACGCCAATATATATAGAGAGAAATAGAGAAAACTTCAGTTTCGGTGTAATTTTCAATTCTAACCCAAGAACCTATTTATAGGAAAATGCTTAGAACACCAAAGCGTAAAATTTATTAAAATAATTTTATTTAATAAATATTCAAGCCCACTTCCCAAGAATCCGAATTCAAATTTCATTTACCACACATGTGGGCTTGCAAAAACGTTTTTCATGAATAAAACAATTAAAACCTCCAAAAATCAATTATTTCGAAACTTCAGAACTTCAATAATTCATAATAAATAGCCCTTTTGTCAGAAAAATTCGAAACTCGCTAGTTTTCATATGAAATTTCATTATCTACAACTTTGTAGAAGGAAGTTTTTCCAAATTCCAAACAGAAATTGACCAAAATCTATAAACGGACGATTTTACAGGCTATAATCAAATTTCAGTCAATAAATGGGGTCCACCGACATGTTTAAAATGTTTTAAACATTTATTGCAACAAAAATACTCTTCCTCCTCGTATACTCATATATCCCACATTCGTTGTAAAAATATCACCATTATTATATTATTAAAATATAATAATATATTTAAATGAATTATTTTATCAGAAAAAGATAAAATTTCAATTTTTAACAATTGTCACATTAAAAATTTTCTCCATCTATATCCACATAAAATCAATATTTTCCTCATCATATGAATCAATAATTAATTACTCACAAATAATATTACGTAATCACAATATCGACAACTGTGCAGTAGCCTCAAGGAAAGAGGGGCTTTCCAATAAGAATTTCTCATTCTTGGCAAGCGCAATTAGGTGACCAAACCTCTCCTTAGATGTAACTTTCTAGACATTGCCAATAATGTTATCTAATAATATTATTAGGATAATATGAATTATTGCTTCGATAATGAAAAATACTTGTGTAATGACAATTATTGAAACAACAACAATATAAAATATCAACGCAAAGAATTATTAAATCAATAAAATAAAATCTTCAATAAAGAATTCATCGTAACCATTATTGAGTAAAGTGCCTTTCACGTAAGAATCAATAATTGGTGCAATACCGTATGCCATCGCGTGTTTTAACCACCGAGTATTTTAACAAAGATTAATGGTAACAACTACGTACTGTTATTTTTAAACAACTTATATTTGTCGTTTTCTTCATCCAATCGCTTTCAAGTTATGGGGCCCACATGTGGTCGTTTTGCGTCGTTATCTAATATTCTCCGACAAGACGAATATTCCACTACCAAACGAATATTCCCAAACAACAATGAATATTTTATAACCACTTGTTTATTTTAAAATATTTATGATTTTACCCATAACTATCCACATTAATCAAATCAACCCTTACTATTTCAAAATAATAAATAGAGAAAATTAAATTTCATTAATAATAAGTTGAGGTCTTACATAAGTCCCTTTATAATTGCTTTACGTATCGTGGACGCCCCAAAATAGATATACATTACCCATTCACGAAGTCGCCAAATACATGGTACAAAAAAACAACTACAACTTTATTAATACAATTTATCGCAAAATACGACAACACACATCATGTGAGTTTAAATATATTATCTTCAGACAATATCCACACCTAAATAAAGTCCTCATTATAATTATTGATGCTTTATTTTACAAAATAGTGAGGACTACTAAAAAATGCCTATCTTGAATCATCACTCCATACCCATTTAGTCCTCGCTAAACTCTCACCTCCTGAGAAGAAAAATGGAACAAAAAGAAAAAGGGTGAGCTCAACTAGCCCAGTAAAGAACATTATGACTAAGATAATATACAACAAATTATCCTTAGTCTTTAACAGGGAAAATCTGATAAAGTACAATAGACAACAAGTTTTAGATCAACAACTGCAGCGAAAACAACAATTCATTAGAATAGTTAAGTAGAGAATGAAATCTATTATCATTTATGAATTTAAAAGTCCATCATCAATATTTTATCCCTGTAACATTAATCAATATACATCTTTGCACTACGGGCCAAAGATATTCATTTGTATCACCAGTTGGTCATGTTCATCTCAACACTGTTCATCATTTTGACTACTGGGCCAAAGATATTCATCGAGTAATCATTCATCTTTGACTACTAAAGCCAAAAAATATTCTTCAAGTATCACCATTAAGGGACCGAGGATGATGAAAAATATTTTAGAGAACGAATCCAGTGAGACAGAAGGACAAATATTAGGGATTTGTATTTCAGTTTATCCAAATTCAATAATACTCCATAATAACCAAGTGTGAAGTAGAATTCAAAAATAAAGATTAAAACATGGATAAAATCAAAGATAGTAACCATAAAAGACATCTGGAAGAAAAGGAGAAAATTTCATTTTTCGGTGAATAGTGCCATATTTATGAATAGTGCCGTATATGTGAATAGTAACCCCGACACAAAAAGTTCCAAATTTGATTAAAAGTTCATATCAATACTTCAGCATAATGATATTGAAAGAAATAATATCATATAAGAAGAAAATGACATCCCTTACCTCAAAATAACCGTACTTCTTACTGGAATACTGGATATTACATAAGTCCCTTTATAATTGCTTCATGTCTGTGACGCCCCCAAAATAGGTATACATTACCCATTCTGAGTCGCCAAATACATGGTACAGAAAAAACAACTACAACTTTATTAATACAATTGTCGTGCAAAATACGACAACACATATCGTGAATGATATAAATACAATATTGTCTTCTAGACAATATCCACACCCAAATAAAGTCCTCATTACAATTATTGATGCACTATTTTATAAAATAGTGAGGACTACTAAAACATCTATCTTAAATCATCACTCCATACCCCGGCTAGTCCCTGCTAAACTCTCACCTCCTAAGAAGAAAAATGGAACAAAAAAGAAAAGGGTGAGCTCAACTAGCCCAGTAAAGAACATTATGACTAAGATAATATACAAAAAATTATTCTTAGTCTTCAACAGGAAAAATCTGATAAAGTACAATAGACAACAAGTTTTAGATCAACAATCTGCAATGAAACAACAATTCATTAGAAGAGTTAAGTAGAGAATGAAATATACTATCATCTATGAATTTAAAAGTCCATCATCAATATTTTATCCTCAGTAATATCAATCAATATACATCTTTGCACTACGGGCCAAAGATATTCATTCATATCACCAGTTGGTCATGTCATCTCAACACTGCTCATCTTTGCACTACGGCCAAAGATATATTCATCAGTAATCATTCATCTTTGTACTACACAGCCAAAGATATTCATCAAATATCAACATTAACGATCGAGGATGATGAAAAATATTTTAGAGAAACGAATCCAAATGGAGATGTAAGGACAAATATTAGGGATTAAGTATTTGGTTTATCCAAATTCAATAATACTCCATAATAACCAAGTGTGAAGTAGAATCAAAAAATAAAGATCAAAACATAGATACAATCAAAGATAGTAACCATAAAAGACATCCGGAAGAAAAGAGAAAATTTTATTTTTAGGTTAATAGTCAGATATTTATGAATAAGTGTCGTATCGTGAATAGTAACCCCGACACAAAAAGTTCTAAATTTGATTAAAAGTTCGAGATCAATACTTCTAAGATAATGATATTGAAAGAAATAATATCATATATGAAGAAAATAACATCCCTTACCTCAAAATAACCGTACTTATCCGGAATATCGAATATAGTCTTTGAAGAAACTTGCAACCAGATAAGAACACTCAAGTATCAAAATACTCACAAGAATACGCCGATAATATAGAGAGAGAGAGAGAGAAAACTTTGTTTTCGGTGTGATTTTCAATTTAACTTAGCCCTCTATTTATAGAAAAATGTTAAGACGCAAAAGCAGAGACTTGACTGCCTTTACCGATGGCTTTTACTCGCTACTATTGCCACCCACCACATTTGAAATTCAATTGAGCACATTTTTCACCAACCAATTCTAGAATTTTCCAAAATGTTTTATCATTTAAACAATAATCAGAAACTTTAACAATTCATAGAAAATGGCCCGTTTATCAGAAAAATACAAATTTTATGTCCATTCCACATGAAATCGAATTTTCTACAACTTTACAGAAGAAAGTTTTTCCAAATTCCAAATAGAAAATATCCGAAATTCACAAACGGATAATTTTTAATACCTCCAATCTGACAAAATACTGATAAATCATCTCAGCATTAATTCTTTCATTAATAACCATATAAAATAAATAAATCCAATATTTATATCCACATCAAATAAATATTTCTTTATCATATAAATCAATAATTAATTATTCCCAAATAATATTATAGAATCACAATTATGACAACCAGGCCGTTCTCAGGAAAGAGGGGGCTTTCCGATAAGGATTTCTCTTTACTGGCGCGCAATTAGATGACCAAACCTCTCCTTGACAGAACTTTCTAGACATTGCCAATAATGCTATCTAATAATATTATTCAAATAATATGAATTATTGATTTGATAATGGGAAATTTTGTGCAGTGACAATTATTAAAACAATAATAATATAAACTATCAACGCAACAATTATTGAATCAATAAAATATTGAGCAAGAATTCATTGTAACAATTATTGAAGAAGGCCTTTCACGTACGTAAGAATCAATAATTCAACTATACGGTAAATACAGGTGCCATCGCTGCAACAATATCGACATCGTATTTTAACCACCGTGTATTCCAACAATGTTAATTCAGAACCATTACGTCGTTAATTATAAAAACTCATATTTTGTCGTTTTCTTCATCCGATAATTATCCTGTTATGGGGCCCACGAATGACTGCGCCATCGTACAGATATTCCCGACAAAAATAATATTCCACGACCAAACGAATATTCCCCAAAAAAGGAATATTTTATAACCACTTGCTTATTTTGTAAAATTTGCACATTTCACCCATAACCAAAGCATTATATCAAATTAACTCCTTACTATTTCAAGATAATAAATAGAGAAAATTTAATTTTATTTATAATAAGTTGGGGTCTTACAATGTCTATCTGAGACAATGCATTGTCCTTCTCTAACTCCACAAACATCCCTCAAATTAATGAAAAACTATGTCCAGGATAATTCATTTTCACTGTCTACCACTCCAAAAGTAATGGGTATAATGTTTCTGTTTGCATCTTGTGTGCTTGCTATGAGAAGTGTACCCCCGTAGGTTGATTGTATAAAGGTGCCATCAATTACAATGATGGAGAAACAATGGTGCCATGCTTCAATGGATGCTCCTATTGCAAAGAAGAGATATTTGAATCGACCATTATTTTCCAACTGCAAGGATGTGATGGACCCTGAAATGAATTTTTAGTTTGGTTAATGTAAATATATATAATATATATTGTCCATATTTGTAGTTAAGGTTGCACTAAGTGTAGTATTTCTTGTATCCAAATAATGTGCATTTAATATTTTTTCATAGTGTTCAGATTAGTTACATTTTATTTATATACTAGCCGCATGCAAAAATGATTTTTTACTTATATTTCATTATTACAGTTAGTAGCCAAACTTTAATTATTAGGTAACCAAATCATTTAATTTGAGTAACTGAAATATTTAAAATGTAAATGAACATTTTGTAATTGATACCTGGATTTGTTTTTTTCAGCATGTGCAACCATGAAGGAATCAAGGTGTAGTCGTGTGGGTTCCCTCTTACTTTTTCTATTGCTTTTTCTTTCGTTCTCCATGCTTTATGGTAGGAGATGGACACATTATACTCCGTCATCATATCTTCCACAATATCGTTTGGTGTGTAAATTTTCTTGAAATTAGTTACTCTATGCATTATGCATTCACTAACCATTTGACTATTTGCTTGTCTATGATCTCCAAGTAGTATGTTGGATGAACAAGTGAGTAAATCATTGAATTCTCTCACCTTGAACATATTTGTTTGCCGAAATTTTGATGCTCTTAGTTTCCATTTGCAATTTTCATTGTCGATGCATACCAGAACAAAGTCTCGTCCACTTGTTCTTGCTACCTTGTGTTGTCTGTTTTGCCTTATTGAATGTAGCCTTATCGCTTGTGTTAAGATTCTTTTGTCTTTGTAAGTTTGATGAATTTTGACTTCAAACTTATTCGGATCTGATATGACCTCATCACTTGTTCTTTCTACCTTGTCTTGTCTGTCTTGTTCTTTCTCAATAGCTTTAATGACCAGATGCTCAACAAAATGTGATTCAATTTGGTCTTCTTGTGTAGCCAACATTTCAACATCAGAATTCCTTTGTGCCAATCTCATCGACGTTTCATCTTGCATTATATTTTCTTTTTCAATTATCACGTTTTGTAAAACTGTAGTTCCTCCAATGTGGTATTCAGAATCTATAATCAGTGGATATTTGCCATGTTCACCTGAGTTTCTACTGATTTCCATATAGAATTTGAAAGTTGATTCATTTGTCACCTTAATTAGAGGGATGTTGCTGCTAATATGAAATTTGATTGACAACTCTGTTTTGTAGCATTGTAGGCTTAATGCATTGCATATCAAGTTGTGCATTTCTGAGACTGAACAAGTGGAAGGGACTAGTAGGTAGGTAACCGAAATTTTGATATTGGTTCTGATCACTCCGCGTCTGCATTGAAGTAAATTACAACCGGAATCATATCCATGTTATGGCAACTGAAACAGTAAAATTATTACAATTATGTAAATTGTCAGTATATGAACATCATATAGTAATCAAATTGTCACTTTTTTAGTAATAATAAATTTTCACGACATTGTTTGCATTGTCAAATTTCAGAATGCTTAGATAGTCGAATGTAACCAAAATATTTTTTGAATGTTGACAGATTATGAATGTTTAAATTAAAAAAATTTATTATTATTTTGCAGGTAATCGAATCAACAATTTCAGTAATCAAAATAGACATTTTGAGTATCTATGCATTTGTAACAGTCTGTTTTTATTCAATCTCTAAACAAAACCCAAATTATAAATCTACGCAGGATAAATAGTAAATTTAAACATTTAAATTCGAATCTAATTTATATTGTCCTATGCATTCATTAAAAGTAACCAAACCTATATATGCATGTTGCCAATATATTATATGTTTTCCTCAAGCTATGAATGTGAATTACATTTTCCTTTCATAACTGAAATTATTTTTACTCCTTTATTGGTTGCCAAATCATCAATTTTTATTAGTTGTATACTACTACTCTATTGGTTTCCAAATCAACCTTATATAGTTACCAAAATATATATTATTAGTATCAATGTTTTTGGAAAAATTTATTTTCAACCCTTTTATTGAATTTTTAAAAGTTATGATTTTGTAAAGGTGAATTGCTAAATATTGTACATTTAAATAAAGGTTTCCAAACCTTTATATTAATGTCTCCAAACTATAATTTTGTAAAGAATGAACGTTTAAAATCTAATCTAAATTGTATTGAATTATGCATTCATTGAAAGTAACCAAACCTATATATGAATGTATCCAATATTTTATATGAATTCTTCAAGCCATGAATGTGCTCTACAATTCCCTTTCGTAACTGAAATTAATACTTCTCCTTTATTGGTTGTCAAATCAACATTAAATAGTTTCCAAAATATTTATTACTAGTATCAATGTTTGTGGAAATACATGTTTTCAGTCCTTTTATTAAATTTTTAAAAGTTATGATTTTGTAAAGAAGAATTGCAAAAAAAATTTACACTTAAATCATGGTAACCAATCCATTATATGAATGTCTCCATACTTTAATTTTGTTTTGAAAACGTAACTAAATTGTGTTGAATCTGCAAATTATCGTTGCTTCAGTATATAGAATAATTCTTCGTACCTTTGTAGTTTCGTTGCAGTTTCGGTTTGATGTCTGAATTTTTTTTTTTGCTTCTGTTCCGAAAATCTTTTGATCGCTTATTTGGATGTTGTGTTTGGATGCTCTGTTTTTACTTCTTGTTGGTGACGCTTTCGGTAACTTCTCTATACCTAATTACGCTTCTTCTCGATTGCTCCTTTGTTACAGATTACAATGATCTATGAAGTTTCGTTGTTATTCTTCGTCGGACTCTTAAATTGGCGTCGTGATTATTGAGTTTTTTTTTTGTTGGTTTGGATATTCTGACGTGTATTGCACTTTTGTTGATATTATTATACAGTATTTCACCGTTAATACAATTAATTGGTTGGTGTACTATTGTTGTAATTTCTTTCTATTAGTTGTATATTTATGTAAAGAATCCTTCTTAATATATGTACTAATATATGTAATTTATCCTTTCTTTTTATTGTCTTTAGATATTAAAAGCCCAAAGTCTCCATAGAGGCCCAGTGGAACATTAAAGCCCAAACTACTCCTTAAAAGATATAGTTGTAGTATACTAATTGGGCCTTGCTAGACTGGACGCATTTGCCATAGTTAGCGCTAAGAGATCTCCTTTTTTATGAAAGAAGGGCTCAAGCCTCAAGGCCAGTATAAAAAGTCCGCAAAGCTAAGATTTCATGGGGAGGAAGGATCCCTGATTCCCTTCTACTACTAAGAATGAGACCGAGTGTAACTATAAGCATATTAAGAATTAAGAAAGTTTACTTTTGGTAATTAAAAGGTAAATTTATGGATCAAATTTCCATATTATGTCCTTGCAATTGTCGTGGAGCCAATAAAAAATACTCCATCCTTACTTAAAATGACAAATAAAATATAAATTTCACAAGTATTAAAAAAAATGAAAAGTAATTTTATTTTTTTCCTGATAGGCATAACTAAATGACATAATTATTATTCACTTTATGTATTTTATCTCATCTTTTTAAAATAAACATAATTATACCTTTAATCATCTTTTGAGGACGGAGTCGGAGAGACTACAATGTCATTAATATTTGCTAAACTTTTGTAACTAGTAGTTTTGGAAGAAAATTAGATTCAATTTTGACATACTTAGCATGATGGAGGGAGAATATCAATCTTTTCTGCTGTAAAATTAATTTTGTATTTGTATTAAAATAAATAGAATCTTTTTAAGAATAATACTTTCATAATTATTTTTGTATAATAGTAATTAGTTAAAATCAGGGCCATATACGATAAATTATTAACTAATTATAATTTGATACATTATCTTGTACTTTCTCTATTAGTTGGACACGTACAACCCTAATTACAATTATATCATGTCATTGGTCATTAGTAGGACGTAAAAACCAAAGACTCCAGATGGGATCGCAACATTTGCTTACAGTCCACGTCAACTGGGTCCCACCAACCCTTTCTTAATTCTTCTTAGTAAGACCATGTGCCTGAAGGACAAGTCACACCCTCCAGTCACATGTCTCTACCCCCCAAAATCCGCATCTCCATCCCTTCACCACCTCATCCGACGGTCCCTTTTCCCTCTATCCATACGTCGACCCCACCGGCTGCAGACGTCACTCCCACGGAACCTACCTGTCACATAGAAAAAGAGTAGGAAAAAACCGCCAGTTATACCGCAACACGTGGATGATTCCCACGTGAAATTCACGAGGACAGTGGGCCCCTTCGGAAGTCCTCTAGAAAGTCTTCTGGTGAGCTGGACTACACAACGCACTGAAGATGAGGTGGGACCCAAGTTTGGCATATTGGCCTGCTGGTGGACACGTCAGTGTTTGGACCACAACAGCTGATGGGGACCACTTCTCTTACTCGTACGTTTTGAGATGCTCTCTCCTATTCAAATGCGTGGCTTTTTATAAGCCGTTGGATTTGGACTCGCTAGGGTGGGGTCCAGCGTTTGATTTTGTTTGGGATTTGTTCGTTTCTAAGTCGACCCCTGGGGATACACGTGTCCTTTCACTGACTTTATTTAGAAGATGGATCTATCATCAGTAAATGGACGGTCTAGATTGGCTTTCCCATGGTGACTCAGGTCAAATAGGATGCGTCAGGCTTGGAGTGCTCTCCGCGTCGGCAAAAGTGTTTCCAACATTATACATTACCTAAAATACCCCGCACTTTCCAATGATTTCATATATGCACATGAAAAAAAAACTAAATATGAAAGAAATTGAGCATTAGGTAAGTGATTCTATTAAATCATTTGACAATTAATTAGAGAAATGGGAGCATAGTAATCATGACTACTAAAGCTATAGATAAGTTGTCCAATAAAATTAAAATATTATTATTTTTAAATTTTAGGTTCAATTTTTATTTAGGTAATTGTATTTTTTATTTTATGACAGTTTTTTATGTGTAACTTGTTTGTTGATTTGTTTTTTTCTATTATGAGTTTAATTAATTATAAATATTATAATATTAATAATATACTTAATTAAAATATTATGTTGCATTCTATCAAAAAAAAAGTTATAGACAAGTTAAGTAAAGGTGGAATTTGCTTATGGAACTCGAATTTATTTAAAAATTAAATATGTGAAACTGAGTAGAATTTTAAATAGATTTGAGATTTAGTGTATAAATTTAACTAATTTTGTAGACGATTAAGAATCGTGTTAGAGTTAAATTTAAGCGAATTGAGCGCTTTTTATATATATATATATATATATATATATATATATATAATTTTTTTAATAAACTAAATGTTAAAATAATGAGAATCATTGAATCTAAACTTAAATTAAATTTAAATGAGTCGAGTTGGAGCTAAATACCCTATTATGTCGGTTAAGTTCATTATTTACTTAGTAAAAAAGTTTGTTTGCACTGGGTTGGTTTGAACTTTACTCATTTAACAATTTTAAATTTAGAAAATTGATATTTTTATTTTATTTTTTGATATTTTTACACATATATCTCGCATATTAGCTAATAAAAATTCGACACATTAATTAATATATAAGTTATACGTGTAAAAATATAAAAAAAAATGACGTAAAAATATTAATTTTCTAAATTTATCCAAGTCAAAACTTGTGAACAATTCGATTCATTTATATATTTATTGAGAATTAAATATATAGTAATTTTATAATTCATTTGTACACTATATATATATAGATTTCTAGGGTTGTTTTATTTGGTCAAAATTGCTGACCTTTTGCCGCATACAGTAATTTATTTATGCAAGCCCACAATTAATCCCACAATTAATCGGATTAACATTACCCTCCACATACATCTTATTTTGAAAATACAATAGGGGAGAGAGAGAGAGAGAAAATATCTGTTGCCAAACAGACCCTTTATGAGAAAAATACCGTATTTGGGCCCATTCCGGATTTCAAACGTTCATTAATTGTAGTTTTTTTCTCTTTCTTAGATTAAAGTAATTTGAGAAAATGACCACGTCAGCCACATGACCGAGTAGAAATATTAGTTGGCCTACAAGGCAGCCCAATTCCACGACGCGTAGATCGAGTCCCCGTCCAACACGTGTACGGTCATGGAATAAATAAATCGGACAGCGCGAATCTCAATAAGCCAGCTCAACACCACCGTATATACAAACATAGAGATATACGATAGAACACGTGTATATTGACGTGGCATGTTGCCTTGGCGCTCTTCTTCTCACTCTCTCCGATCTGCGAAACGCCTTTCACTCTTCCCCCCGTGTTTCTAATTTTAGAGAGGGAAAATAGAGAGAGAAAGAGAATGCAAATGAGAGTTGAGAAAATCCATTAATTTTGATTTTCACAGATAATTTTCTCACTTGCGAATTTGTTTATGGCTTTGACGTGAAGATTTATGCTGTGATTATTGAAGGTTTGTTTGAATTTGAGCAGAAATTAATTGAATTTTGATTTTTAGCTTTAAGAATTACATGTTTGTGATTTGAAGATTTAATTTTTTGTAGACTTGTAGCTCTGATTTGCTCTAATTTGTGTTCTTCAATTTTGTAAGTTGTGTGTGTTGTAGAGAGATCAAAGAAGAAGAAGGTGAAACTGTTTAAACTGAAAGCTTCGTTTTCAGTTAAACAGAATTTGTTCGAATTTGGAACTCAATAATAAAATTAACAGTAAACATTAGAAATTTCTGTTTTTTTGGGTCCTGAATCGGGTAAATTTAGGCTGGGTACGAGGCTAAATATGTCACTTACTTAGTGGTTGTTATGGACTTCCAAATTCTTGATGATAGTTTTGTCTGTTACTTTCTGGTTTCTTCTTACAAGGTGGGATTGTGAAAGGACAGTTGTGCCCTTTGCCTTCCTTGATCTGGGGCCTTGTGAAATGAATTGACTTCTCTTTTGTATTTTTTGTTCTTTGTGATTAAATAGGTCAGCTTTTATATTATTTGTTGAGTTGAAATAATTAATCAAGATGTGTGCTTATTGATCTTTTTAATTTTGGTGATTTGTTTACTGGATCGGCAGGTAATATGCAAATTATCATGAACTAACAAATTATTCTGAACTATTGGCTGTTGTAATGATACAATCTAAAACCGTAGGTGCATTTGGTGTTAGCCAAGACCAAACCTTACTATTGGATAAATCTTGTCAGCACATTAAAGCACTTCTATTTCTTGTTTAAAAGTTTTGGTATTTTAGATTATTGTCCTGTGTCCTGTGTCCTGATGTATATAGCTGAACTCAAGATTTATTGGGGTCTCACTGAAGTATTTGTGCTTGAACGTTGATTTGTCTTGATCATTAATACTTTAGAAAGAGAAGTAACAATCCTAAACTTTTTTGGGATGTCCTATAATCTTTCAGGAGAGCTAGGAGTTGAGGTGAATTAAAGCTTTAGTTACATTTGAATCTAAGATATGGTAAAACACCTGGATATTATGTTATGGACAACTAAACTAACTTCTGCACGCGAGACTACAAGAGAGTGCGAGATAGAGAGATGTATAATCAAGACTACTCTGGGTCCCAAACGGTAAAACATTAAAACACAGCTCAAATGCAATGTTACTTGGTCTCCCCTATGTAGGGATGAGAAAATTGAGTTGGTTTTGAAAAATGCCGCCTTTCTCCCATTTTCTCCATCTCCCACTTGGATATAACACTTGCTGTGACTTTTGAAAATTCTTTTAGAATATCTGTTCAAACTTTATTTAGTTGTCTCTGTTTCTTCTCAGTTTTTTGTGGGATAAAGAGAGCGTTTTTATGTAGTCTTTCTATTGTAAAATTCTTTTTAGCCCATCTTTAATTTCAATACTCCATTTTGTAGTTAAGTGAGTGAGTCTGTAACAAGAGTTTGTGAAGGAAGCAATGGGGAACAGTGAAGATGGCAAGTCTGTCAAGCCTGAGAAGTCAACTTCACCTCCACCTCCACCGGTAAGCTAAAAACCATGCATGTTGATCACTAAAAAATAGATCATGTGGGATATCCTTGTTGGACAAACATTGATTATCTTAATTTCGGAAGAGAATGACTCTCATATTGATAATTCTTGGTTGTACTAGTATTATTCTTTTGCCTGCAACTTTTAGTTTTTGTCATTTCATCTCTCTTTCTCTAGTTAGTTGCTATTGTTAAGGGAGTACCCATGCGGGTAGGAGAGAAGGCATAACACACTTGTCTTGGGCAAACTGGCTAAAAGGTTTAAACTTATAGGTCATGGCCGATCGTGTTTATTAGTACATGTCTCTTTCATTATTTTGCTAATGCAGGAGTCTTGTGTCACACATACCCCCTAACAATCTATCCTTTATCTTCGAGTCAAACATCAACATCTCTCCCCCTCCATACCTCGTGTTTACTCTTTCACTGAGGAGAACTGCCTCTTTCCGCTGTTCTTTTCAAGTCGTTGTGTTGCCCGTTATAACAAGCCACATGTCTTTCTAACTAAGATCCCATGCAATTCATATGCATCCTACGCTCTTGTTCCATTGAGCATTCATCACTTATTCATTAACTGATATCCCGTGCAATTCAAATGCATTCCTCACCCTTGTTCCGCAAAAAAAAAAATTGTCCACATTAACTTAAACTTCTAGTTCCAGACATAGAGCTGTAAATGAAGTTTGAAATTTTCTACATCTGTCTTAACACTTAATTATCTTATAAAAGTATCTAGTCAAAGTGGGTAATCTTTGTTATCCAATATGAATATTCGAACAGATACAACTATAGGCTAATTTGTATTTGCTAATACCAGATCATTATAGTTTAATATATTATATACTCCCTCTGTCAAAGTTACTCCCTTGCCTCGAGAGCATGTCTTAAAAGTACAAATTTTTTGTCTGTCTAAAGGTACACAAATCAAATATAAAGTATGTATAAAGACTAGTTTACCGTCAAAATTATACTTAAATGGTCTATACTTTACAAAAATTCATTAGTTACATGGTCTCCACTATGAGTAAAAGTGGTACTTACTTTATTATCTTTCCTTTATTTTAGTTTTCTTAATTTGTCTGAAATATGTACTTTGGACATCATTGGACATCTTTTTGAGGGCAGAGGGAGCATAAGACAATTTTCTTTTCGAGATGTTCCTAAAAGATGATTAATTTTTATAATAAATGTTTAGTGGGGAGTATAAAGTGCCATTATTACCTCCTCTTGATTGTGCTTAACATGAGAAGAAAATTGGTGTGAAGACCTAAAGACATGGGTAGTAAGCCTTCTATTGTGTGCACAGGACTCCCGGATCTAACCTAACAGTTACCACCCATTTAATCTCCCCTAGAATTTATCACCCCTTCAATTTGTCCTAAGCATTGGTCAACCTCTTATATTTGCAGGATCAGTCCAGCATCCATGTGTATCCTGATTGGGCTGCTATGCAGGTTATACTATTCTGTTCATGCACTTTTTTCTCTACTTATTCTGAATGCTAACTCCATGGCTCAGCATCCAAACTCAATTTTTATCCTCTTGGGTTCCATGTATTGATCGGAGCTACTTTTGTTCCATCTGCAGGCCTATTATGGCCACAGAGTTGCTGTACCACCATATTTTAATTCGGGTGTGCCATCTGGTCAAGCTCCTCACGCTTATATGTGGGGACCACCACAGGTAGTGTCCAAATCATCAAGGCCGTCAGTTTCTTTCAACCTTTTTTGTCACTTAAGTATGCTAAGAAACTTATCATTCAACCCTGACGAGAATGATTTTAATCTCAGCCTATGATGCCGCCTTATGGCGTGCCTTACGCAGCTTTATATGCACATGGTGGAGTTTATGCACATCCTGGCGTCCCTCTAGTAAGTTCATATATTTGGTGCTATCTTGCTTTACAACTCATAATTTGTTAATTTGTGACGTGCCCAAGTGTGGTGTCTCCTTGACTTCTTTGATTAGAATTTGGAACCTTCCTCGGGTTTTGCATGGGTACCTGTTTAGCCTGTATTGTTGTGGTAAAGTTATGAATTGCATTCCCTCTTTGTGCACTCTCTCCTTAGCTTTCTAATTTACATTGACCACATTCCACTTTTACTCATATCTACTGTGTTTTGGAAGTAGTCTTTGATCTCAGTGGTGCCTCTATTAAACATTTTATCTAAAAGTATATTATTAAATGGAGCAACTATGATGGATAAGTTGTTATTTGTTTAGCGGGTACATTTATGCAGTCTTGGCATTTCATCGTGTTCTACTTTATACAGGTCTTGTACTGCAATTCTATGTTCAACATATTGTCATTCTTATCATACATGCTGTTACTAATGTTATCATATATGCTGTACTATTAAGAATTGCATATTCGATTGAGGACAGGTGGTTGTTGTTTTAGCTGCATAGCAATGTAGAAATTATATTTAAATCTAACTTCTTAGTGATGATTCAGGTAGCTAGCCCCTTGAGTATGGATGCACCTCCCAAGTCACCAGGAACTACAGATCATGGTTTAATGAAAAAATTGAAAGGATTTGATGGTCTGGCAATGTCCATAGGCAATGGAAATGCTGACAGTAATGATGGTGGAACAGACCCTGGGCTTTCTCAAAGGTTTGTTAAGTTACTCAAACCTGTCAAAATTCATCTTCATTTAGTTTGAAGTGTTCTGGGACTTGGTATTCTCTAATAAGAGACTGGAAGTCTGCCTTCTGCAGTTCTACACTCTTGAGAAGATTTCCCTTGACATACGCTCTTCTTGTTTTTCCTCCTGAATTGAGTTAAAGGTTATTTTTTTCTATTTTTTTTTGAATTTGTGAACAGTGGGGAGACTGAAGGTTCCAGTGATGGAAGTAATGGGAATTCCAAAGGGGTAAGAATTTTATCTGTGTAAGAAGTTATCACTATCCCATTATGAACAACTTCGATATGATTTTGCTGCACAATGCTGAGCTCCTATTGTGTCCTGTTTTTCCAGGCTGGTCAAAATGGCCGGAAAAGAAGTCGTGAGGCAACACCGTATATGAGTAAGATATTCTGCTCAAGTTATAATGATAGAAATTCAAATTTATCTGAATATTTCTACATTGGCACAAGTTGCGTATATGCTGTCCCATTATGTTAACAAGACTGGTCCCTTGCACTATGTTAAGGAGTCCACATGCTTTTGATGCTAATGGTAATAGTACCTGACTACAGTTTATATACAAGTCAGCAAACCCCTGTTTGTGGGTTTTATTTTGGGGGAAAAGGGGATGGGAAGGGAAAGAACTTTCCCTCCGAAACAAAACTCAAAGAGATTCCAAATTGAGGCATCTTTAGAGGTATAAGTGATTCAGCATTTCCCGTCCTGAATGAACCCTTCTTTGAAAAACCAGCAGCATAATCCTTGTCCCAGACTTTTCTTAAAGTCTGGCCTCTTGTGCTATTTGAAATTTGTTTGATTTGGGAAGTCGGTATATTGTATTAAATGTCAACTCAATGACAATAATATACACTGCTTGGTAGTTTAAAGTAATTCTTTCTTTCTCCTTCATATCTAAGAAATAAACAAAATCAATATTTTCCATGAGTGTCATAGAAGTGCTTTTGTTCCCTGTGGTTTTGGAACGACCATCTAAGGAATAGGTTGAAAAACTCCTATGGGAAATATTTACTGTGGGGTCCTGACCAATATGCTATTTGATGACATGAATTTTGCTATTATAATACAAATTGATAGTAGTATCTATAATGGGAAATGGTTGGGCTTTTGAACTGTGTACTCAAATTCATTGCTTTACTTACTTTTTTGCTTGTTCTTTATATCTACAGATGGAGAGGGTAAGATTGACACACAGAGCAATCTAATTCCGTCTGCGCAAGCAAATACCTCTGAGAAGGTGATGAGTGTCACTGTTGGTACTGCTAGGGTTGCAGGAAAAGCAGTCGGAACAGTACTTTCTCCTAGCGTGACCTCGTCATTGGAGCTCAAGGATTCTCCCACTGCAAATGCAAGGACTAGTCCAGCAAGTGTTCAACCACCTTCTAGCGGAACACCAAATGAATCCTGGTTACATGTATGCTCCTCATATTCTAGTTAATTTGTCTTTTCCTATTAATGACTAATATTTTTCACTAGATTAGTAAAGGTTTCATTGAAAAAGAGGCTAGAAAGATGTATGAAATGAATAAATTATTGAATGGTTATAAGTTTTACTACCAACTCCAGGAAGTTGTCCAGACAGTTGCTGATGCTTCTCTCTTGGAACTATTGTTTTAGTCGGAAATTACTGTGGCTTTCTTGACCTTGGCCTATATGCATCTAAAATCTGATTTTGCTGCTTTGAATTTTGCTCAGAATGAGCGGGAGCTGAAACGAGAGAGGCGGAAGCAGTCTAATCGAGAATCTGCGAGAAGGTCACGGCTGAGGAAGCAGGTACTTAAATCTTAGTTGACATGTTGTTTGTGAAATAAATGTTTATATTGTTGGTGTGACCCTAGAGCAGTAGTGTGAATTTCTAGGTATTGACGTTATTAAGTAATACTGTTTCATTCCTTTTCTTGAATTTTTCTCATCCAGGCTGAGGCTGAAGAACTTGCGATAAAAGTTGACTCTTTAACTGCAGAGAATGTGACACTTAAATCTGAAATTAACCGACTAACAGAGAATTCGGAGAAACTGAAGAATGAAAACGCTAAATTAATGGTATTCCCTCTTTCTGAATTTTGCTTCATCACCCATATATTGCCTATGTTCTTTATCATATTTTCTGGAGCCTTATAAAGTTTTGAATTTACAGGATATAATGAAAAATGCACAATCAGGACAAATAGAAGAAGCAGGGTTCCACAAGATTGATGAGAAAAAGGCGCTGACACTCAGTACAGCAAACCTGCTCTCTAGAGTCAACAATGCAGGTTCTGTTGATAGAGACGAAGGAGAAGGTGAAATGTACGAGAAAGCAGCCAAGTCTGGTGCAAAGCTTCGTCAACTCCTGGATGCTAGTCCCCGTACGGATGCTGTTGCTGCTGGTTGATCAAGGTCAATGCAGCCTGTTTTCAGCTTATTTCTAAGTTAAATCACGTAGTTTTGGCATAATTATAAGCCCAAAATTACTGCTAACAGTAGCAGGGCAATGAGATAGCAGTCAAATAGGATAGAAAAACCCAAGAACCTAATTTTTACTTCTTGGTGTAATTTAGTTGTCTCTTGGCAAAACTGAAATGTAACTTCCTAGTTCAGAGCGCAGAGATGGGCAGCTATATTTTGGGTGTAAATTGGATAGACGCAGGTTCTGGCTTTTAGAAAATGATGTGGGACCTATATACATCCGGTGTTTAACTTATTGAGCCTTTTCTTGGCCCTCCCTTTGAGGAGTGATGAGTAATTGTGCTGTTATATATATATATATAATTTAACATTGGATAATAATATTTAGTGTGTTACGTTAGCCGAAGTTATTTTGGTCGAGTTAAATTTTTATTTTTATTTTTCGATCTGTCACATGCTGCTATTTGTTGCTTCTTGGATAATGGCCACAAGCCTTGTAGAGCCTTCCCTCACATATTTTTGATAAGGATTGCTGCATAAATAGTACATACATCCTCTGAACAAATTTAGAGACCTATTTTTGTTGTAGCATACTATTATTTTTATTCTATGCAATTAAATATTTTATTATGCTATCACTTCACTATCATATTTTTATTTACTCTTGGCCTTGGGGATATGTAAAAATGATATAAAAAAAAAAAAAAAAAAAAAAAATCTTCTTAAATATCGTTTTAAGAATATGTTCAGAATTTTGGAACTGTGGGATCAACAATTCATAAACTCGTTAAAATAATACAAGAAGAGAATTTTGTATCATCTTCCTTGAAAATAGTGTGAGAAGTATTAATTAAAATTTGATCACAAGAAAGTAATCTATGAAGCACCTTGTAAAAATATGCCTTTTATTTGTAAAAACATTAATTATACTCATCAATAATATCCAAATGCATGCATGCATGCATGACCATTCTTGTAAAGCTTCAAAATGACGTTTTAGTAGTCTTTTTGGATAATAGTCTTTTATAAATTATTCAAAGCGAAATGATACAATACATCAAATAATATTTTATAATAACTAGAAAATCTTATACTAACATATAATTTTTAACATATAATCCATTAATTAATAAAATTCGTCAGACCCAAGATTTCATGACACACGAGTCTTTAATTTTTCCCATATGAAAACCGGGTTTTAGTTCACTGATTCACCGGTAAACCTTTCCTCGCATTGGTTGGGTTTTATTTCTTCCTTTGAAATGTAATAATTGTTCTTAATAATTTCATTCTTTCTAAAATGAGGGTTAGATCCTCTCCTGTCCATGTATAAATGAAAGGATAGTTGACACATTCATGTTGGGCTAATGTTTGTTTGCAATGATTATACTTGGGATATGACTATTAATCTCAAATGTTTTGTTTATTTTCAAATTTAGATTTGAGACTAGTAGTTTAGAGATTATAAAATGATTTAATAGTCTTGTAATTATAATTATAATCCAAGAATTAATAGTTTTGGGATTATAATCTTAATCTCGTATATTATAATCCCGAGATTATAATCCTTACAAACAAACATAGCCATAATGTATATAAGGGTATAAAGTTAGTCTCCACTATATTACATATATGATTAAAAGAGTTACTACTAACGGTATTCTCGTAACAAAATAAAATCGCAAAATATATTATTTTTTCTTGAATTAATATATTTTTAATTTAATAGAATTAAGTTGTACTCAAATCTAGACCCTTTCTTGCAATCTAGGCCAGTCCCATATATATGAATTAATAGAATTTTGAGGAAAAGCTTTAACTTGAATCTAAAACAATGTCTAAATGCATGGTACAACTTCATTTTCCACTGTTTTAGTTTGTAGTATTACATTTTAGTTCACTTCTACACACTCAATACTATTTTAGTTGTTTCAGTAATTTAAATGCATATATGTGTTTTTCAGGGGTAAAAACACTATCTAAATTAGTTTTCCTATTAACAAGATCAAACGTTACTCCATTATCAATAACTGAATTAATTTCACATGGTTAAAGCTCTAAAATCTATTTTGTTTTTTTTATTTTAAGGAAATGATGTTTGCACGATTCAATATAATAACTGAATATAATTTTCTTTTCTTGAGGTTTAAAATATTTAAAAATTCTAATTGATTAAAAAAATTGTAAGAAAATAAAAATAAGGGATGATAAAAAGCAAGAGTGGTATGTTATGGAGTAAAATTTTCTTTTATATTGATTTGTGATAATACGATATCAAAATAACTAGCATCCACCCTTCTCATTTTATGGTATACTTATATGAGAAATTATACGTAAGAATATAATATGAGTTTTATTTAATTTTAAAGATAAAATATAAAAAAGAAAAAATAAAGACATGTGTAAATAGATTAGATAGATAATAAGACAAAAGAAGAAATTTAAAACACAAATATCCTATCCCTTATTTTGAGTATTTATTTAATTTCTCCTTTTATGTTGGTGTTTGTTTATCTCTTAATATCCCTTAACAACTCTACGTCTGATTTGGTAAATAGATAAAATTGTTTGGCAAAATTATGTTTATTTCTTTTCGTCTCTTAATCAGTAAGAGAAAATATAAATTAAAATCATTAAGAGACAACTCTTAACGAAAATTTTAAATTTATGGAGCTTCTATAAATATTATACTCTATTTATTTTAAATTTTAAGATCATTATTAATTTTTAAAAATTAATTTAAAATATTTTTAAATTTAATATTTATATTTTTAAATTTAAAAATTATTCAAATATTTTATATTTTTAATTATCAAACAATTTTTTAAGTTAACATTTTATTTCAGTCAAATAATCTACTTTAATTAAAGATATTATACCATTCTTATCTTAATTATTTAGTTTTATCACTCTTGCCAGCTTCACTGCCACCGGCTTCTTCCTTTCCCCACTTTGGGACGTCTTGTCTCCAAAGAAATTTAATTAAAGACTCGTCTAAATCTCAAAATGCTTTTCAAATTTGAACCTTTTGTATGTACACTCAATGCCCTTCTCCCTCTTTCAAACAAAATCAACCATTTTTCCTCCAAATATTAAGAACCCGTTCTACACAATCTTGCCTTCTGAACTCATGTTCAATTAATTGTTATTAATGTCTTTTATTAGATCTTAATTGGTGTAAACTTGACTTGTTTTCAAACAGTTAATTATTATTCATCTACTAGCTTGAGTTCCTCACCAAGCACTGGTATTATTAAGTTTAGATTTGAAGGTTTCATTCAGCATTTCTTCATTTATTGGTTTAATTTGGAGTTCTTGACAGTA
Source organism: Panax ginseng (assembly GCA_020205605.1). NCBI lineage: Eukaryota > Viridiplantae > Streptophyta > Magnoliopsida > Apiales > Araliaceae > Panax > Panax ginseng. The sequence goes on along the minus strand of CM035134.1, from coordinate 1,588,693 downwards.
ATAAGTTTGTTTTGAGATTTGGATTCAAATTTGAGTAAAATGGTTATGTCTTTGGCTCACTGGTAGATTTGAAAGTTTCATCCAAAGATTCTTTATTTATTGGTTCAGTTACTCACTTTCTTGTTTTTTTCCTAGTGGGTTTTATTTAAAGTTTTGGAGTGCTGAAAGGGGTAGTTAAAATTTGTTTTTTCTTGTGATTTTTCACAAGTTCTTTTTTGGAGGTTGGTTTCAAATTGAGTAAGTGGGGTGAAGAAAGTTTTCAGCTTTTTGCCTCTCTTTGGTAAATCAAGTTTTGAGTCTTCGGATTATAGTTATTAAATTATGTTCTTTTGTAGTGAAGTTCAATTTTTATGGAGTTTTTGGATGGAAGTATAGGGTGCATTGATCTGTGGTTACCTGGTTTTCCATTTTTATACTACATTTGATTGTCTTGCCTGGTATTAATGTGATAATGTATGGGGAATTGATTTTAGAGTAGGAGTGGAAGCAATTCTATGCGGTTGTAAAGTGTTGCACTTTTGGGGAATTCTGTAATTATGTTTAGTAAATGGAGTACTCTGTGTTATTGGGAAAACTTGAATAGGTGGGTGAAATTTTTTAATTCAATTCACTAGATTACAAATATTTTTTTTCCTCTTTCACATGATATATGCTAGAAGAGTTTTAAACTGCCAACTTTCCTAGTGACATTTGTCTCCTCCCCTACTGGTGTCAGTGTTAGAGATGCTCAAAAGATTTAATTAGGGCTTTTTAAGGCTATTTAGGGAGTCTTTCGTTGTTTTGGGGGGAAAGTTTTTAGCTCTTGTGCTTTGAGAAATGGGACACTCTGCAGCAGTTTGGGATTATAAGGCTGCAAATGAAGTGTTAAGGGACCGAAATGGAATTGATGTGGTTGTGCTTCGGAACCCTAAAGGGGATACAGTACATGTAAGATCCTTTTTTCCATCCTTTTATCAAATAGTTCCAGTACAGTGATGAATTAAATAATTTCAATGTACCTTCTTGGTTAGCTAATCATTTTCAATACTCTGTCAATTCCAGGTTAGTTTGGATGCCGGACAGGTCACTTCATGGAGGAATGCCCGAGGTGATGAACTTCTATTCGCCTGTAGTAAGGTGATCTTCTAATAATCTCATCTTGTGTCACCTTATCGTGATCTATGATATGATCTTCTCTCAATTGTGTTTCTTGCTTATTACTGATGTAAGGTCTTGTCTGAAACTCTGAATTTTGGATATGGATGTGAGATGTAACTTTGCCAGTTTGGTAGGAATTTTATCTTTCTTATAAAATTAATGGCAAAATATAGCAACTTACCTTAGCACGTAGCCACACTTATGCATGATCTACAATTAATACTTGTATCAAATAAGGATTTGTGATAAGCATTTGGCGTATGGAGTGCAACAAGTGAATGACATTGAGTATAAGATTACCTTAATCAATTTTCTACCATATAATTTAAATAATTAATGACTCCCGTATAGTTCATCTGTTGTATTATTTGATTAGATTCAAACATAATACATTTATGCATAATAAGTTTGGTGGATACTGTGGACGGACTTTGCAGAAAGTCAAAATAAAGGTCTCATCTATTTCTATAGTTAGAAGGTTATGTAGTCTGAAAATTTCCAGCGTAGATCTGGACGGTTGCTCTGGAACTTTGAGGAAAATTTGCCGGAATTGACTTCAATGCTTATGTCGGTAAACATAATGGAAGGAAGAGGGGAGAGGACAAAAGTGGGAATTGAATATTGAGGCAAAAAGTCCATACAATTTATCTGGTTGTTAGTATTATAACTAAAGATTTTCAGAGCCCAAATGGGATTGGGAATCTCAATTAGGGATAACCCCGAATTTGGGATTAGCCAGTTTTGACTGCGTCAAAGCTCTCGTGCAATGTCTCTTCTAACCCCGAGTGGTGACTCGTGTCATTTTTGACTCATGGATTTGTCCACATCACAAGTTGACCTTAAGATCATACTAGAAAGTGATTGTTTTATGTCTTAATAATTGACATGCCCATCAAATAAGGTGAAGTGTGATTAAATTTCTTGGGAACAGCATTAACATACTTCAGGAGCCTTTGAGGTCCAATAGACTCTGGTTGCAATGTTGTGTTAAGATCATATATAGTTCACTGTTTCACTTTATTCCGGAATTGATGCAATCCACTGAATATCATAATATGGAGGATTTTTTATGGACTACTTCCATTGGCTAGGCATTTTTACATTTAAGCGAGATATGGTACACTAACTTCAAGCACATAATGGCAAATGTAACTTTTTGTAGTATTTGAGAATAACTGAAAGTTCAGTATATATTTGTCAGATAGCCTTTCCTACGGATGTACTCTATCATATTTCAGAAACCAGGGAAGTGTTTTGACTTTTGATGGCCTCTTTCTTCACTTTTATTAATTCATTGAGAAGTCATTGGACATAGACATACTCACATTTACAGTACAAAAGTCCTTCAATGGGTCATGAGTTATGCACACATTCTTTTCTTGACCAAAATAATCAAAGCTAGAAAAGATAGATAGTGAACCTATTAATGAATTTCAAAACTTTAAGCTGAAGGATTGTGAAAAAGTCTAAGATGGCAAGGTTTAATGTTGGAGATGGTCAGGTAACTTTGAATCTTCAGAAGCTGAGATTTCTGTGTAGTGTTTACCTTGCTGTTGTAATGGCGATTCTACCAGTTGGAGGCTGGGGGCCCGAAAGAGGGAAGGAGATTCCGAAAAACTGATATTTGCATAAAAATAGGAGGCAGAACCCCACATCATTACGGCCGAGCTGACTGATAAGTGTCTTTTTAGCCTTTTTCTAAAGGCTCTCATGTGGAGCTGTAAACTTGAGGAACCAAAGTAGGAGATGCTCTCAATGATTTCATTTAGCTTAAGAAAATGGGAAGAGGGCCAAGAGGGCACTGCCAATTACCATTAGAACTCACGTTTTCATCCATGGATCTATCAATTAGCATCAATAAGAATGTTATCTCCAAATCTAGCTACTAGACGTGCAAGATTGAGTCAATTATTAAGCCACAGAGAAGCTTTCTCTCCATTCCTATCAAGACGTTGAAGAAAGATTCTGCGTCACCTCTTAGCTGTAAAATCTTTCTTCAAGTCCTTGTACGGTCAAATGGAACTGGAAAATTTTGGAACTTATTCTCTTGACTTGGTAATGCTGCATCTGTTCAGCCCCAATAGATTTTCCTTTGTATGAAGGTACAATGTCTCATTATTTGAGAATTGTTCATCCATTTAACTTGATGGACATCTTCGGGGCCAGACCATGGGAAAGATCTAATAGTGCTCTGAGTCTTCATAATGGAAAAGTTGCTCTCTTGACTACTTTCTGGCACTTAAACGAATGAAGGAGGTTTTTGTTATTGTCTAATATTTTGTTGGTTAAATGCTTATATGACAACTCGTGGAATTTTGAAATGTCTCTATGTCAAATGTATTTTGAGACTCTCTTGTCTTGTGCAATAAAAAAAATTGATTTCTGATGGGTAACTGCATTGATGAATTTCACATAGTTGACATTTATTGACATTCAAGCAAGCGCATATAAAGTGGAATGCAAGATTATACCTCAATGCACTTGAGAATTTTTTATCACATTTGATTCACTAGAACTAATCCTTCTATTAACTTATTCACATGACTCATGTTCAATGTTCGAAAGTATTTAAGGCGTGAAAGGCAAGTGACTGGGGGGCTAAAGCGGATCCTAAAGTAGATTTTTTATTTTAAGATAATTTTAATATTTTATCTTATATTATTCTAACAAAACAATAATATAAAGCAAAATAATCTATAATAAAGATAATAATTAAATTATAGAATTAGTAGTAATTGCACTTAAGTAGTAAGATATATATCCATTGCTTGAAATAATTAAATTATAGAATTAGTGTTACTAGTAAGTAGCTAGTGAGTAGTATCTTGATATCTTTATATATATAATTATATACGTATTTTTCTCTCTCTCAAAAATTTAATAAATGTTATTTTTAAAAATTAGTGTGAAGTTTATTGAATAAGACATTTGATATTATTAATTATGAAATTATTTTAATTTGTGTATTTTTCAAAATTGAGGACTTGAAGAAAATGACAAATACCATATACTAAGTATGACTAACATATCTTTGATTTATTAGTTTTATTTATAAATAAAATTGGTATTAAATAATAAAATTTAAAATTTTAAGAATTCAATTCAATATTAAAACTTAAGAAACTAAATATAAATTTAAGAATTATAATGAATTAAACTAAATATTACAAATGTATTGTCATTTATATAATTTCAAGTTGGTACAAGTTCAAAAAATTACAACTATAATAAAATTATTCATTTTGACTTGATCTTGTTCACTTCTTGTTGTGATTTGATATGCTACAACTTGCATTAAGAATATGGTAAATCATTAGAAAAATAAATATATCAAAATCTGGTTTTGGTACTAATTTTTTTTAAAAAATAAAAAATCTCCGCCTAAGCCGCCTAGGCGCCTCCTAATTGGCTGGAGAGTTTTTTTGGCCTTAGGCACGGCGTCAGGCCCCCGCCTAGCGCCTAGACGGCCGCCTAGGCCGATTTTTAGAACATTGCTCATGTTCCTTGTATTTATTGATACTTCTAGATTTAGCTAAACTGGCCTACTTTATAAACTAGAAAAGTATGGTGTCAGAGAATAGTTGAATGTCTATCATTTTGTTGTTATACCTTTTGAGTGACTTGTAAACTAAGAAGCACAGATATGGGTGCGTAATTCGGGGATACGGTCAAATCTTAAAAGATGGGGATTCAACACATATTATATCATTAAATATGTATATATTTTTGTGTGTGTGTATATATTTAAAAATTCAACAAAATACAACAAACAATATAACTTCATGTTTCTATAAACATGACGTCATAAACAATAATAAAAAATAATCACAGATAATTCAGAACACATAAGTTATAATGGATGAGAGGACCCCTAAGAATCCCCGAGAATTGGAGTATCCAATGCGGAGATTATGTCAGTTCGCTGGAATAATGAAGAATCCAGTTTTCCTGCCTCCTGGTTTGTTGAGTTAATTAGATTATTCTGCTACGGATATAACATTGGATTTATCCTTATTTTCTTCTGTATTATGTAGATCTCTAAGCCTCCAAAAGCAGCGCGAGGAGGAATCCCTGTTTGTTTTCCCCAGGTATTCTGAAATTCTTCTCCATGTTATAGAATTTAATAATTAGGTAACATTGCTGATGCTTTTGTTTTAAATGTTTTGCAGTTTGGTAACTCTGGTTCACTTGAGCTAAATGGACATGCAAGGAACAGAGGTTGGACACTTGATGATGATCCTCCACCTCTACACCAAAAAGATTACCATGGAAAATCCTTCATTGACTTGCTACTCGTACCGTCCGAAGAAGATCTGAAGTGCTGGCCTCATAGGTTAGCTTTTGATGCAATGATGCTTCCTTCCTACTGATTTTACATTTCATAGAAGCATATCTTGGTTATATTCAGAAGATGGTACTTGAAGGCTGACTGGATCCATGGGGACTTCATCCCATTGTGATAAGTTGTAGTTTAACAAATCTTGTGTCACGGAAAGATTCCATACTCAACCAAATTGTTTTTTTCTTTTTTTTTGTTTTTTATGATAAATGAATGTGTTCACATCTCAATTCGTTGTCGTAGATGGACAAATTTTCTTTCTTTCTTGTTTCAGATGCAGGAGGGAAGGGAAGTAAAATTCAAGTTCTTTTCCTGCATTTTGTCTTATATGGTTTTTATGATTTTTTATTATAAAAATGTTTAGATGTCACTGATAGAGCCTTCTTCCTTTTCCTTTGTCTTTGCTAGTTTTGAGTTTCGTCTCAGGGTCTCTCTTGCATTGGATGGGAATATGAACATGATATCACGCATTAGGAACATCGACGGCAAGCCATTTAGCTTCTCATTCGCCTATCACACATATTTGTCTGTTTCTGACATAAGGTATGCACTGATTTTTATGTTAGTATGAATTCATGTTATTTCTGTGGTTGTAATGTAGAGATAAATTATAAATCTCGACTCTGAACCAAGACCTGACCTAAACCCTCTGCTATTCAGAGAGTCAAAATTTTCATGATGTTTACTAGCCATCGTAGATCATATATATTGTTGTGGTTCACAAATCCGTCAACAATTATAGTCGTAATAAATATGTTGTATGATTCTATTTTCTTCTGAACTATTTTTAAATCGGATGAACTAATCACATCCCAAATAAAATAAAGAACTAGTGGTCCTCCTTAGATTTATTTTTCTACTTACAATGGTAAAAGCTTCTAATCTGAAAATTGTTGTAACCAGTTTCGTAGAATCGTAGTTTAATGTAGAAGAATGGTTGACCACTCTTTCCTTGAGACTATATTTGTCCCTTACTTTTGTTACACATGGTTACTGCTCAACAAGATAGACCCAAATTTTACTATGTATTAGAATTTGTCGTGTAGAAACAAATCTAGTACAAAACTATAAATGAGAGAAGAAAATTATAGCAAGAAAAAAAATATTAGAATGATATTTTTCCTAAGAACTTGAGAAGGATTTGGAATGATTTTTTTAAGTACAAAACTATAGTGAATTTACAATCTATTTATAGGTTTCCAAGTACCCTTTTGAAGGGATACATCCATTTGAAAATGTATTTGAATATTAGAGATATATTCCTTTGAAAGGATATGTTAAACCATTGTTATGATTCATCAAATGGTCTTATCAATTTGAACTATTGTATCAATTCAATTGTTTCATCTCGAACCATTGCATTGGTTCAATTGCTTTTTAGACTGAATCAATACATCTCTTGTCCGAATAGATCACTTTTGTTCAAAAAGTTATAATCTTTCTAACCAAACCAATTGAACCAACACATTTATTGGTTTTAATTGCAACATATAATATATTTATTATATACTTTCCAGATTTGAAAATGTTATCCCCTATGTTCACAATCTTGCAATCCTTTTCCTTTAACCTTCGTCTTTCTCTTATTAGATATAACATACATAAGTAAGAGGCGTCTTTCAACTTGAACCTTTACATAGTCTATTATCTATATCACAAAATATTCGAATTTTTAGTAGCATTAGCTTTGAACTAACTAAGAAATCTTAAAGTGATATCTTGCTTAATAGACATGTACTATATCCCTTATAGTTTAAGGAAATCCAACACATTTATGGCCTTGTGTTTACCTCTTGGGTTTCACAAGTGACTTAGAGACAAACCTTGAGTCTTGCAGAAGCGGCCCCACTTCCCTCTTCCCTCACTTACATAGGTGAATCTAATTAGATACACTTGTATGACCTGCATCCTCCAACCGGACATAGATTCATTAAAGGTTGACCCTACTCTCTTTATTCTCCTTACAAGCATACACTAACTTTGAGATGGTTTTGAAGAATTTCTTCTTCATACTTGTCTAGTGTATAATTGGTTATTACAATAAGTATTTTTCCATTGAACTAATATACTAGATGTTACTCTAGTATTTAGTTGGTTCTCACTTATAGGTTACCTCTCATTTAAAGATTTTAAACTCATCTCCCTAGAAGTCTTACATATTACATCCTTGCCGAGGCCTTTTGTAAAAGGTTCTACCAAATTTTCCTTTGACTTGACATAATTAAAGGTGACAACCCTTTTATTGATTTGCTCTCTTACATAATTATGTATATGTCTAGACTTCCTGTTATAAACCTTATTGTAAGACCGTGATAATGCTCCCTCATTATCACAATATATTGAGATAGTTGTCATGGGCTTGACAAAGTAGTATCTCAAATAATAAATCCTTAAGCCATTCGGCTTATTTTACAGCAACTGATAATGCAACAAATTCCCATTCGGCTTATTTTACAGCAACTGATAATGCAACAAATTCGGAATCCATAGTTGAATGTGTTATCAAGGTTTGTTTATTTGGAATTCCAAGAAATTACCCCTCCTCCTAAAGTGAATATTCATTCACTTGTAAACTTTATTTCATCCAAATTCGTTATTCAAGTTAACATCCGTGTACCTTTCTACCACAGCTGGGTATCCTGTATAGTATAATTCATAGTTCATTATGCCTTTAAGATATTTAAGTATCCTTAAGCATCCCAATGAACTTGACCTGAATTATGAGTAAAACTACTCAATACTCCAATTGTAAATGCTATATCAGATCTAGTACACTATATTGCATACATTAAACTACCAATTATATTTGCATACTCTAACTGAGATGTTATTCTCTTTATTAGAAATAACTTAACAGCATATTCATATAGGGTAGAAGTTATCTTGCAATTCTCGTGATTAAATTTTTTTAACTTCTCAATATAATGAGACTGAATTAAAGAAATGGTATCATGAGACCACGCAATTTTAATACCTAAAATTACATTAGCCTCCCCCATATCCTTTATATCAAAGGTAGTAGACATGAATGCTTTACTTTCTAATACTATCTTTTCACTAGTATAAAAAATGAGCATATCATTAACATATAAACAAATTATAACACCAATACCTTTACTAAACTTAGAATAAACACATTTATCTAATTTGTTTATTTTAAATCCATTGGAAACAATCATTTGATCAAATTTTTCATGACACTGCTCAGGTGCTTGTTTTAGGCCCTATAAAGATTTAATAAGTTTACAAACTTTTCTTTTTTAACCTTTCAAAACAAATCCTTCTGGTTGTTCCATATAAACTTCATCTTAGAAATCACCATTTAGAAAAGCAGTTTTAACAACTATTTGGTGTATAACAAGTTTATGAGTTGATGTTAATGCAATTAATAACCTAATGATACTAATTCTTGCTATTGGAGCATATGTATCAAAGTAATCAATTCCTTCCTTTTGCTTAAAACCTTTGGCTACCAGTCTACCTTTATCTATGGATCCATCCGGTTTTCTTTTCCTTTTAAAAATCCATTTACAACCAATGAGTTTATAATCAGGAGGTAAATCCACTAAGACCCAAGTCTTGTTACCCATGATAGAATCAATTTCATCATTAATGACTTCATCTTAAAACCTGAATCTTGAGAGGACATAGCTTCTCTAAAAGTCAATGGATCTTTATCATCATAATCATGTTAGTCACAAAAACACTAGAAGAAACAATATCATCTATGTTTCTTTCTACTAGGTATATGTAGAAACCAGGGCCATAAGATTTTTCTATCCTTGCTCTCTTACTTCTTGGTTATTTCTTCAGTAGATATAGTAAGTTCCATTTCATCATGAATAGTTCCTTAATCATCTTTATCGGTATCTTACTTCTTGGCTAACAGAATCTGTGGATTCCATGATCAAGAATTTATGTTTTGCTATTTTGTGTGCATGGCCTATAAGGCACACTCGATTGCTTTAGCTCCAAGCTTAGGCCTTTTAGGATTAGTTAACCTTACTAATGCCCTACATCCTCACACCTTTAAATGGTCAAGAGTAGTTTTCTCTTTTTCCACAATTCATAAGGTATAATGTGAGTTTTCCTATGGGGTATACGATTTAGTATATAACAAGCAATCATTAATGTTTCTCCCATAAATTTTAAGCAAACCAGAAGTAAGAAATAACGTATTAATCATTTCTTCAAGTGTTCTATTTTTTCGTTTTGTCACTCCATTTTGTTGAGGAATAAGGGGTTGTACTTTGATGAACCATATTTCTCACAAAAATAATTACAAGAGAAGTATTCCCCTCTATCCTCTATCTGATCTAAGAATTTTAATTCTTCTTCGATCTAATTGATTTTCAACTTCAGTCTTAGATTTTAAATTTTGCTAAAGTATTTAATCCTTAACAAATAAACTTGAGTGTATCTAGAGCAATCATCTATAAATGTTATAAAATATCTTTTACCTCCTCTAGTTAATATGCCCTCAAATTCACAAATATCAGAATGAATTAATTCTAATAATTCTTGGCAATTTTAGACTCAACACATAACACATTTTTCTAAATCAGAAAAATTAATCATAGGAATTAAACTAAGATTACTCATGCTACACATACTTTTATAATTTATATGTCTTAATCTAGCACGCCAAACATCAAAAGTAGAAACCATATATGTAAAAGATGAATTTTCGTTAATAACATTTAGTCTGTACATGTCATCAGATTCATATCCTTTTCCTACACACATGCCACCCTTGGACAATACAATACAATTAGTGTCAAACAAGACTTTTATGACATGTTTGTTTAAAAGACTAGCAGATACAAGGTTTTTTCTAAATTTTGGAACATGAAGAACATCATTAAGAGTGATTGTCTTTTGATAACTTGAGAACCACCTTGCCTTTGCTCATTTTCTTTTTCTTTCATTTTCTCTTCATTCAGCACATGAAAGAATTTTAGTGTCGTTAAGCAAAAATACATTTTACTTTTTCAACGTCTGAAGAATAATCTATCAAACTTCTTTAGTTTGTTAATTTGATTCAAGCTACTTTTTGCATTATTGTCCTCCATTGTTAATATAGTTTTAAGATTATTGAAATCCGCTTTATAGTTTGATATAGAACAACAATATTACCACCTGAATCAAATAGTTGATCATTCTTTCCTTGAGATTATATTTGTCCCTTACTTTTGCTACATAGGGTTACTACGAATTAGTCTCCCAAAATAATACAGGTCCAGTTTACTCTGTTTTAGAATTTGTTGTGTACAGACAAAGCTAGTGCAAAACTATAAATGAGAGAAGAAAATTATAACAAGAAAAAAAATATTAGAATGATATTTTTTCTAAGAACTTTAAAAGGATTTGGAATGATTTTTTTAAGTGCAAAACTTGGGTGGATTTACAATCTATTTATAAGTTTCCAAGTACTTTTTTGAAGAGATACATCCCTTTGAAAATGTATTTAAATATTAGAGATATATTCCTTTGAAAGGATATCCAATGGTCTTATCAGTTTAAACCATTGCATCGATTCAATTATTTCATCACGAACCATTGCATTGGTTCAATTGCTTTAATTGCCCAAACCAATTGAACCAACACATTTATTGGTTTTAATTGCAGCATATAATATATTTATTATATACTTTCCAGATTTAAAAATATCTAAAAAAAATATGGTATTCAACTTTTTCCTTTTTGCTACTGCTACCTGGACTGATCAAACATGCCTTGTGTTTTACAGTGAAGTGAGGATAGAAGGACTGGAAACATTAGACTATCTAGACAACCTATTTGAAAGAAAACGCTTTACTGAACAAGGAGATGCCGTTACTTTTGAATCTGAGGTACATTTGTTCATACATCAGTGTGATCTAACACCTTATAAGTTTTATGTGGGTTTGATAAGTTCCAACTTTAGCATGCAGAGTAAATTTAAAACTATTATATCAAAAGTATTGTTTCTGAATCATCAAAATGTTGTAATATTTTTGTCATGTTTTTGTTACTTGAAAATAATAGTTTAAGGACTTCCCAAACAGACTAGTACTACTTGTAGTACCTTGTTAAGGTGATTTGAAAACACTTAATGGAACTCGTCATGCTCTGAGATAAGGGATTTTAGAAGTTGAAAATGAAAACAACTGATTCTATTATGAAGTATGAACAATATAGCATTGCCTAGTGGAAAAAAATTGTAGTTGTAAAAACTAGCAAACAACTTTTAAATGAATTCAACTGTATATATACATTTTCTTCTAGCTAAAATAAAGAGTCCCTTTTATGGAAGGGGAGTAACATCCTATTATAATTTCTCTTTTGACCTTGAGTTTTACATTTTTAGTGCTTGTATAAACCTATACTATTTCCCAGTTATATGAAGAATTCAAAATTCATGAGCAGTTCTGAAATGAGACTGCAATATTGTTTTAGCTCAAGTAAAATAAATTCATTCTGATTTTGTTAGCTTGTAACATTTGCTGGGTGGGATGAAGGCATGCCTCAGAAGGTTAACTTCTTTTCTTTTTTTTTCATTCAGGTGGATCGAGCTTATGTTCATACTCCAAACTGTATTGCAGTCATTGATCATGAAAAAAAGAGGACTTTTGTCATAAGAAAAGAAGGGCTACCCGATGCTCGTAAGATTCCTTGGTTTTACTGTGAGATATGACAGTATAATTAAGGAAAGACTTCTAAAAAAAATGTTAGGCCTTTTATGCATTAAAAAGGAGGACGTGTGAGTTGTGACTTGTGGTTCCGAAATCTTGAAATAAAATTTGGATTGGCTAGACTTTGGTAGCAATATTTATAGGGTTAGGGAAACTGTGCATCAAGTGTTGCAACCATCTTCCACTGAAATAAGATGGCAGATGTGAGTCAGATAAGTATAATCTACAACACGAGCTAGGCATAAAAATTCAGCATAGCCTTTGCTAGAGTGGCATTAGCGTCAGCACTTTCTGCTTATCATGGATTCTCACTTAAGTCGTATGAAGTATCTACCATCAGATATTTTATTACTTGTTAGTTGTTACAACTTATGTTTGAATTTATGTATAATTGTCTTAACATTTTATTGCTTGCTTGTGATCCCTTGTCTCTCCTTTTACATAGTGGTGTGGAATCCATGGGAGAAGAAAACTGCAGATTTTGGGGATGCAGAATACAAAAAGATGGTATGTGTGGATGGGGCTGCAATCGAGAGACCTATCACTTTGAAGCCAGGAGAGGAATGGACAGGCCGCTTGGAGCTTGAAGTTGTGCCCTCAAGTTTTTGTAGCGAGAAAGTAGATTCTCATTTGAAGTACTTCTAGGTTCGGACAATACTGCAGGATTGAAGTTCCCGCCAGATTCTCCTGTGTCTGTCTCTGAGTCAAGAATACAGTTAGGGTGTAGCTTTCTACTGTTGAGCTGAATGAAAGTATATACCATTAGAACTAGCAAAGTTTGGGGTGCTTCCGTTGTCAGCTTACTCCAACTAGCTTTGGGATAAAAAGGCTTTGTTGAGTTGAGACGTTTGTTCTTCTGGCATTGGATTTTGTTATTTGGTTTTGGCTTTTGGTTTCAAACTGGATTTACTTATTTTGAGAAAATTTTAATGCCAAAATTATATTCCTCCTGCAGTGGGAAATAGTTCCTTAGTTGTGCGCTTGGTTGGTGCCTGAGAATTTCTTAAGGTGATTTCCATTTTCTGATCCCCCATTACTTTGATGCACAAGAATGTCTAATACTCTAAGCCTATGACAATAGCTTCTCAGATATTATTGATCTAAAGAAAATATTATGTTTCGTGTTCACTTGCTGATTATAATAGCTCTGTTTCTGGTAACTTCCAAACTTAGCAATATTCTGATATCTTCTTTTTCTAAGACCATTATGGATTTTGAATGTGCAGCATCCTAGCTTGAAATTCATGTTTTCCTGGAGATAATTTTTCTGTGCAGATAGAAAGAGGGATGCTGTTGCATTCGCATTAAAATTAGAGCATCGTAAAAGCAAGCCACAAATTTTATGCAATAACTTCATAAAAAGGAATATATCATTGATTAACTTAATAATGCTACTTGTGTATTCAGAAGTCTGTGGTAACTGTTCAACCTCTCAAAGTCGAAAAGAAACACAAGGAAACAAAAACACTATGCAGACAAGAATTCTTGCTACAATTCCCCTTGTCATGCTATGTTCAACAATAAGTCACATGGTTGATTTTTGATCTTGGAGAGGATAATGCAATTCAAATCCATGCAAAATCCCGCACAATCAGCGGAAATTATCGATGCTGCTCTGCTGTTCAAGGTGAAGTTGAACTGTATACCTGCAAAGAAGGCCCATAGTAACCAATAATTACCAAGTGAACTAGTTAGTTTATAAACTCAATTTTAAAACTTGAATACTTTAGTGCCTGACTCGATATTTCTTTCAGACAATTCATGAAGGTCTTAACAACTGGTAAAATGGAGTTCAGCCCGTGCACAAGAATGTAAAAAAATTAACAAAATAGCATATAAAAAGAAATAGCACACAATAAAACATTTCAAACCCCTATCTCAATCAGTTAAACCAGGGATAGTATCAACAGTATTGATATTTAGTCTTGAGCTTTTTTCATCTCACCAAGATAAACCAAACCATCTTTAGAAATGTGAGTAGATTTTATTGCAGATTTTCAGTGATCAACGCGATAAAGATTATTTCTCATCCATAGTTCATCAAATAGTCAACTGCTGAGAAAAATGCTTTGAGTTCCTTACCTTGATTATGTTATACACCCCGGCGATACTCTAATTGCTTTGTGTTTTCAAGTAATACCTGCCAATTACCAACATAATAATAATTACATTAATCAAGAATAAAAAGATGCCTGAAATGGCAAACCGGAGGCAATAACAAAACTTATGGGCATTGGAAATCAAGTTGATTTGTTCTTACTTCGCGAATGTAATTTGCTACTGCCTTGCAGCCTTCTACTGCTAGCTGCATTACATTTTCAAAGATATCCATCGGCAACTTAGCATCCATCTGCATTAAGGAATCACATTTACGAGTTGTTCAAGTTTAAAAAGACTTAAAGCTAATCTTGGAACTTGACGTTTGGACAGAAAAGAAGACAACATTAAAAAAGTTTCTCACGTTCTCTCCATTTTGCTTACTTGTGAGTTTTAATCAAGAAAAAAAAGGAAGGGGAAAGTAAGAGTAAATAGAGAAAATAACCTCCCACTTTCTTCTTATTTCTCTCTTTCTAGATTGGAATGAAAGGGATAGATGAGAAAGTCTATTTGAAAACAAACTATATATTATCTCAACTTCACCCCAACTTCCTCCTCTTTTCTTTCTTTCTAATTTTGTTTTAGAATGATAAAAAAGTAAAACATTCTTCCTTTCCTCGTTTTTCTTTCCCTCAACTTCCAAGTAACAATAAAGAAACTAACTTTCCCTTCTCCCATAAACTCCCAAGCAATGTTCTAAAAAGCGCTAGGCAGGAGGCGGCGGCCTAGCGCCTAGGGGGCCTAGGCAGGATTTTTTTTTAAAGTCAATTTTAATATTTTATCTTTTACATTTATCCAAACAAAATAATAATATAAAACAAAACAATATATAATAAAGATAATAAAAACATTTGCTTAAAGTTCAAACACAAACATGCAATTATTGAAAGTTTAAACATATCTTTACGTATTAGTTTTATTCATAAACAAGATTGCTATTAAATAATAAAATTTAAAATTCAAGAATTCAATTCAATATTAAAACTTAAGAAATTAAACATAAATTTAAGAATTATATTGAATTAAACTAAATATTACAAATGTATCATCATTTATATAATTTGAAGTTGGTACAAGTTCAAAAAATTACAACTATAATAAAATTATCCATTTTGACTTGATATTGTTCACTTCTTGTTGTGATTTGTTATACTACAACATCCATTATGAATATGGTAAATCATTAAAAAAATAAATATATCAAGATCTGGTTTGGGTAGTTATTAAAATAAAAAAAAACCTCTCCGCCTAGACCCCACCTAGCTCGCCTAGGCCCCGCCTAATTTTCTGGAGGAATTTTTTTGCCGACTTGGGCCTGAGTGTGGCGCCAGGGGGGCCTAGAGCCTAGGCGGGCGGGCCGCGGAAATTTTTAGAACACTACTCCCAAGCAAGGTGAGATGAAAATAATTTTCTTCTCTCCTAAATTTTCTCTTAATTCTCCCCACTTAACACAAACAAAATCATTAAGGTATTGTTTGATAGCATATGTAAGTACTTGTATTTTAAAATTGATAATCTTCACCCTGTAAGTCCTATGAACTTCATGATGTGTTGTAAAGAAACAGCTTAAAAATCAGTGTTTAGTTATAAATTAAGTGTATTGAACTTGCTTACATTAAATTTAATTATTTAAATTCTTATATTTTCATTTACAAACAACATCACCAACACAGAATTTCCATTCCTGATATTTCAGCACTAGGCCTAAATCAAGGAATGCAGTCTGAGAATTGCATGTCAAATTTACTGTGCCTAGTGCCTGCTGTAGTGGATGAAGTTAATATAGCATGATTATAGGGTATTAACAGATTGAAGATTTTGTTTGCTTTATATGTTTTTAATATTTTGTTGCTGCACTACAGGATGTAACAAGATCACGCATTGGAATGCCCGCATCTGCTAGGGCCAAAGTTGCAGCATTTATGCATGCTGATCTCGTTCCTGAAGAGAAGTAATATTCAGAGACCTGACAGATTGAAGATTTTTGTAGAAACAGTAACCTTCGGTAAATATGTTCATATGAACAATATGATAAGATGGGCATATAAATAAAGATGAGACGGTACAAAAAAATTTGCAGGGCAAGAAACTATTACAACATAGGTACTGCAAAGAACACCATTAAGCTTCCCTTTTCCGATTAAAGCCATTTAAGGTATTTACATTTGCTGATGAAAATATTATCCAAATAAATAATACTTTGAAGGATAGACAAAGTGACAAACTTAGATGATAAAAAAAGAACCTGAAGAAGAGTCACTTTCTCTGATTTAGGTAGAATTCCTACAGTGACATCTGGGCCTCCAGCACTATCTTCTACGTAATTTAGATCTGCTCATTTGGAAAGGCTCGAGTAAAATGTATGCTATATATAACTACGAGATCATACAAATTAACAATTACAATTAAACAAGAAAAACCTTTAAAAAGAGAAATATGGAGTTACCAAGCAGAGGAGTGCTATTAAGGTATCCTGCACTACAGGATGTAACAAGATCACGCATTGGAATGCCCGCATCTGCTAGGGCCAAAGTTGCAGCATTTATGCATGCTGATCTCGTTCCTGAAGAGAAGTAATATTCAGAGACCTGACTTCCCCATTAAGAAAATTTATGTGTTACCACAAGGAAACTTTGTTATATTTAATCCTAGATTGCTAGTTATGTGACCAGGTTAATCAATTTTTCAATGATATTATATATGGAGGGAGGGGGTTGGGGAGAGCACATAGAGGATTGCAATAAGATACAAACGGATGTTGATAGACAGCGTCCTCTCCTCAGTGCAATAGACTGTTGTGCAATAGACTGTTATACGGGGGTCAACTTACCTCCATCAGCTTGGAGAACTTGGACAAAAATGTCGATCTGCAAAACAATGGTTTGGGTTTTAAAACTATTAAAAACACTAGTACACTACCCAGTTTATGTAACCCATTATGTTGTAATAAAACCTGAGAACGAGGCATTAGGTGTGTCAATATGCATGCTTCCATTGTCTGGCGAATAACTAGTGAAATTTCTGTGGATCTCCTGCATGTCATAAGAAAATGATTATGAAAAAGACAATAGCACTTGAACTAGAAGAGAACCTCAGTAACATACTTTATACTTGGTCCTGTGATAAATTTATCATAGTGCATTTTCATACTGAATGATCCACTTATAAGATAAAGTTAAGCATGAATAATATGGTTAAATTATGTTTAATCAAAATATGTTCGATCAGATAACAATTAACAAATAGGTTAAAATACTCTTGTGAGGGCATGTCCTTAAAGAACAATAAAATGACTTTTTCTATAAATACATTAAAGAATGAGATATCCATGTAACAGTATAGAAAGGACATCTACATTTTCTACATTTATAGTTCAAGATTGACAACATAAGAGAAAAAGAATGTATCTAAGTTCAGAAGTTTCTTTTGGACCATATTGAAGTACCCTATAAATAGTGAATTACTCACTCTAATACTCTATACATACTCATGTCTCCTTACCTTCCATCTTTTAGTCAGATTCTGAACTACAAACGGGCTTTTGCGTATTGATCTATTTTCAAATTATTATACAGATCATTTAGTAATTCTCAACTCTCATTGGATGTTATTTATATACAATTCTCCTGTCTCCTAATTTTGAAGTCTTTAAGACACAGGATGATTATAAGTAAAACA
This sequence comes from Panax ginseng, assembly GCA_020205605.1. NCBI lineage: Eukaryota > Viridiplantae > Streptophyta > Magnoliopsida > Apiales > Araliaceae > Panax > Panax ginseng. The sequence continues at coordinate 1,570,768 of CM035134.1, read as the reverse complement.
ATGAGACAATCAATATGGAACAAATATTTGCAAGCATGGAAAATTGGAAATCAAACCATTTCTCGACACAGAAATCAAACCAACTAAGTCAAATTATGAATCAATAACAATCACATAAAAAATAATAGAGGGAAAATGGGGAAAGGGAAAAATAAATGAACCTGTCGCCCTTTGGTTTTCTCATGCGATCTCCAGTACTAAAATTAGCCATGCTATACTCACATCGTACCTGGAAAAATGTTTTGACATGTAAATAATAGAATCATCAGCCGAGGAAAAGAATTTGAACTATTGACGTATATAAACATCTGAAAAATGAGTTATGAGAGCTTCTTACCAGTGCCTGATCATTCATTTGTTGACTTCTATTTTGGACCTGAGAAATATAACAGATTGCTAAAGATTTTAGGAGAAGCATGTTCTTATTTACTTATTTATTTTTCAAAATAACTAAAGGAACAAGTACATCTTCTCATTGTTAAAACCGTAAACATCTGCTTTTGTATCAACATAGCTGGAATATTTTGTGTTTATACAAGTGTGTGTGTACACCTCCTAGAATATGAACTTGCAGGCAGTTGTGGAAAAGCATGGATAATGAATATTAGAGTATTTTTTTCAAAGATAACTTTTTACTTTATGCTCTGTGGGTTTATGAAAACAAAGATAAATTAAAAATAATAATTTGAATTGTTGTCCAGGTTTTTCTATCAAGTATTATTATTAATATATCACATTTAAAATGTAAAGAAGGAAATTCATTGTGTATAGAAACGCATGAAAGGGGGGATATTGATACACTATAATCCATCCGTCCCACAAAAAAAAAGTCCTCTATTTATTGGTAATTGTATAAAGTGACAAAATTTCCTCAAGTTTTGCATCATAATTTCATTATATGCCACTATTACTAAACTAACAACTTTTAGGGATAAACATGTAACAAAAAGTCATGCTTAATATTTGTAAATGGGATTCTTTTGGTGGAATGATTATGGAGGGAATATAAAGATTAAAAAAAAAACAATACCTCTCTAGGACCATAAACTGCAGCAATCACTTTGGTGTTACCCATTTCAAAAACTGCAGAGCTACAATTGAAAGCACAATAATCAAATCAGGTCTAATGAAGCAAAAAACTTATAATAAATTGCGTATTAATGGTAGCTAAAAAAGGGGTACCCATCAGCCTTGGCAACCGCACCAATTTCTGCTCGTAGCTGTCTCATCTGAGATTACAGAAGAAATAGCAAAATTTAAATATAAATACGAACGGAATTCCATGAACTTATAATTGTATGATTTTCTGCGATAAAGAAGAAGAGACCTCCATTGGACGGCGTCCATCTAAGCGAAGACCTTCAGGGCTCACGAACTCCATTTCCAGAAAATATTTTGAGGTTCTTTTTTCCCCAGGATACAGAGAGAGAGCAGCAGGAAGGAGGAGGGAGAGGAGTGTGAAAATTGAATAAGGTAGTTTAGTTTTAGGGCTGCAGAAAGTCCAATAATAAGTAAACCCAAGCCCAATTTTAAATAGTCGCAGCTGGCTAGGCCAGTTTGTTTTGCAAATTCGCAGCCATAGCCCATGGGCCCAGTGTTTTTGAAAAACTTGAAAATATTTTTTTAAAAATTAATATTTTCACATGAGTCTCTGACGGAGGTTGAAACCACTCGCTATATTACTACAATTTAATTCTAATCTATATTACTACAATTTAATTCTAATGATTTTATATAATTAAATACACTATTATATTATGTAAAAAAATATTTTATAATTTTTTAATATTATTTTTATAAGGGAGGATAAATGAGCTGTCCCTCACCTTCTAAAGTTGATTAGAAATATTTTACATGAAAATTTATTTATTTAATAAACAAAGGATTATAGGAAAAAGAAATATACTAGAGTAAACCACCACAAGAGTGGTTTTAAAATCAGGTGCACAAGTGGGACCAATTTGAAAGCCAACCAATCAAAAATGGTTTGAGTGCATAGAATAAAGAACCCAAAACCATTCACACAAAAAGGCCAAAAAGTGGTGTATATTCCCCTCAGGCCCCGCCTCCTCCTTCCCCAATTTGTAAAAAGAATTAAGCCACTTTTTCAATTCCCAATATCTCTCAATCCCTCAGGTCTTCTTCCAAACCTCCTCCTTCATCTGAATATTCATACATCTTTCCATACATGCATGCATCGCTCCTTCCGATTATCTGCTTTTTGTTTGTTTTTTTGTGTTAATTTTTGTTGAAATTTGAAGTTTTAATCATGTGATACTGCGCAGATCTCGTCGATTTGGAGGATTTGCTTGTTCAATGGCTTCGAAACGGATCTTGAAGGAGCTTAAGGATCTCCAGAAAGATCCTCCTGTCTCTTGTAGTGCTGGTATATATTTTTTCTATATAAACTGTTTATTCTTTCGTTTTTTTCCTTTTTTATGTGTTTAATTTCTTTGTTATATGTATTTTCCTTTCTTCAGAGGCTCGATCTGTGACTTATGTACATATATATGTATATATGTATATATCTCTGCAAATATCTAGTTTTATGTCTTTATATATGTTTACAAATTGCTTGCTAAATATATATATTTTTGAAATGCTAATTTTGATTGTTTGTAGTGTTTTTTGTTGTATTTTGTTGGATTTGTTGGGTGGAAAAAAACGTTCCAGACCATATCGATGAAACATAGGTTGAAAAACTAGAAGCAATAATTAATTTTAATTCCAGAATGATTTGATATTGTGTGAATCAATTTTGTGTTTTGGTGATTACATTTGTTTAAGGTTTAGGCTAGTTGATGATGTATTTAGCTTTACTAGACACTGTGTCTAGGAATTACTGAGAAGTTATATCTCCTTGCTTTTGACTTATAAAACAATGTGATTAATCATTTTGGCAGGTGTATAAATTAGGAGGTGCAAGTCACATTGGCCAAATGAATCAGAAATTTATTATGAAGTTTTACAGTCAATAGGGTTTTAGATAACTAACAAGAAATCATTAAAAGTAGGATTTAATAAAATAAGAAACAGGTAGATTTGTGCTAAGTGCACATAACATTGGCTTTGGGATTTTCTTTCACTAATGTTTAATACAGTTGACTGCTACATGATCATGTAGTCTTTTCAATCTGCTTTATTGATCAAGCATCGTCTCCTTTGATTGAGAATTACAAAACTAAAATTGAAAAACTTTTGAAGATTATTTTGAAAGATTATTTTTTAGTAAAGGATATATTTGATCACTGTATGAGATACCTGGTTACCTTACAGAAGTCTAATTTTGGAAAGAGACTGATCAATTTGAGATTTTTTTGTAGCTATAAGAAATGATAAAACTGTTTATATGGTAATTTACCACTTATAAGTTATTAGTTAGGAGAGAGATGCATTAATACATCTTGGCTAATGGGGTGCACTTGCATTTGGCAGAAAGAAACCAATCGCTGCACTCTTCTGTGTAAATACTATATAGTCTTTACCTTCTTATCTATTTACTCTTATGATATAGTATCTCATGAACCTTCTCTATCTCATCAATAAGTAAATTTCTTATGACATTCTTAACCATTATATAATCTAATCCAAGATCATATTGATTATTCATTATTCATTTAATGCTTAATTGGTCAAATGTGTCATATGAATTTGTCATTTTTAAACTAGCAAATATATTATACTTTTAGTTGGTATATAAAGTGATTTTGTATTAAATACTGTTATTCTTTCTGAAAAGGATTGATGAGCTTTCCTTGTATTCTTTATCCAAACAGGTCCTGTTGCCGAAGATATGTTTCATTGGCAAGCGACAATAATGGGCCCTCCAGATAGTCCTTACGCAGGAGGAGTTTTTCTAGTCACTATCCATTTTCCTCCAGACTATCCATTTAAGCCTCCAAAGGTATGAAATAAATAGCGATCTCTTTCTTTCTTTAATTTTTTTGGTAGTTGCTGATGTTGCTTGGGTTATCTCATCAGTTTCCTTTGTTAGTTAATTTGAGTTCCTGAGTATCAATTTTTAGTCAGAGAACTTATCAATGTGCTTGCCTATAAGGATAGTCTAACGCTGAGGTTTTGGGTGGAGGGTGGATAAAGATGGAAAACAGTAACAGCTCTCTTTTATACATGTATCTTTATATTCCGTTGCAGATCCTTTCAGTAGGTCGTGGATGGCATCATTATTTTTCTAAACATATTTCATTTTCACCAATTCGAGTTTTGATGCGTAATTTACTATATATTGATCATTCTAATTTAGCATTTCCTGTGTTCTTTCCGCCTGAAGAGATTCTCTAGTCTCTTTATCTCTTCGTGTACATTAAATATCTCTAAGCTGCTGTTGACCGAGGATATTAAGCTGTTTTTTGTTTTGTTTAGTTATCTGAGTGGCCTGTTCAATTATAGGGCACTGTAAGTGCAGTTGACTGAGGGCCGGTATAAGGCATTAGTGCTTGAGGACCATTTCACCTGACAAATTTTAGAGTTACATATGCACCCTGTCCACTCCAGTGGCCCAAGTTAACAAGCCATCAGTGGATAATTGATCTTTGTTAAGGTTAGATCATTTTGGAAGTGTAAATTGGTGCTAATGTTTGTTCAAGGCAAATAAACTTATTAAAGAAATTAATGTTGCAAAGTTTGATTGCGCCTGGTGTTTAAAGTACTATGGTGTACAGGTTAACTTTAGAGTTAATATATTGTGGTGAACTGGTGAGGATGTTTATAGAGATTTATATTTTTTTAAAACATTTTCCTTTTTTTAAAACTTCTTTTATCATAGTAATTAAAAATTTACTAAGCTAGAATGATGATGTGGATGGATTCTTCTCTATGAACACCTTGATTACCTTGAGTGTGTGGGATTGGCAGGAACTGTCGATAAAGTGTACCATTAGAGTGGTAGCAAGTTAACAATTTTTTGTTACATAACTTGCATTTATCTCGCTTGATATATGATTAGCATTCATGCTATTGGTCTGTAACTGGATTTTCCAGGTCGCATTCAGGACAAAGGTATTCCACCCAAACATTAATAGCAATGGCAGTATTTGCCTTGACATTTTGAAGGAGCAGTGGAGTCCCGCCCTAACCATATCAAAGGTAATTGTTTCTTGGCTTTACAGATTGCATGTCATCCATCTAATGAAGGCCTAGGTCTTAACATCAAACGCAATTGATCTTCTTAGCTTTAGGGCATTTGCAAATTGAATTCTCAAAATAGTATCATGTGAAATGCAATCATGCATCTTAAACATCTTCTAGATGTCAGAGCTTTTGCGGGTTATTGTAGGCCCATGCCATAAGTCCAATTATTTTATGTTTTGAAAATCTTATATTAAGATTTCCCCATTAGATCTTTCTTCCCGAGTCTCTATCAATTATGAATCCTCAAAGGAGCCCTTGAGTTGGAGACTTTCTATGAGTCACTGGTTTTGTAGGTTGAAAGTTGGGAGCAAGTTCAATCTAAATAATGCTTACCACAGACCTCGTTTTCCACAAGCTTGTTTTTAATGCAACTCTTTTTAATTTTCAGGTGTTGCTTTCAATATGTTCACTTTTGACGGATCCCAACCCCGATGACCCCTTGGTGCCGGAGATTGCTCACATGTACAAGACAGACAGGTCCAAGTATGAAACCACCGCTAGGAGCTGGACCCAAAAGTATGCCATGGGCTAGCATGCTAACCATCAGGGCCATCTAGGAATTCGTTCTCATCTTTATGTAAAAATGGTGTGTTTGTACTTTCTTCCCCTGAAAGGGGCAAAACTTTGAATAGAACTAAATATTGCCCTCCAGAAGAACAGAAATGATGTTTTAAATTGTCTCTATTTAAATTATCATTCACTTAAGATTGTTTATTTTATTTTGTTCGAGTAATGTCATATATATTATTATTTTTTTATACTTTTATCTTATTTTTTTGTTTTCTACGTGTTTAGGGCTACTTTTCACTGTTTTCAAGAATAAGGATATTTTGTAGCCAATAATTGAGTATTCTAAGTGATGTGTTTGCTCCATAAAGGAATAAACCTATCAGTGATCATTAAATGGGATATGCTTAAAGACCATGGTGGAATTAGTGGTATGGATAACGCTATGCATCAATTTCTGGTTCTAATTAGTGGAATTAGTGGTATGGATATCGCTATGCATCAATTTCTGGTTTTAGAGAGAGGTACGAATTTTATTAGGTTAAACATTCTTATTTATAGTTAAAATATCTCACATTTTATAAATATTTTATTCATCCATTATATATATTTTAAACTTACTCATTTTTATCCATTATATATATTTTATTCAAAAAAAATAATCTATTATTAATATTTATATAAAATATAAATCCATTATCAAAAGATAAATTCATTATCAAAAAGGATTATTTTATTATCATTATTTATTCAAAAAGATTAATTCATTATCAAAAAAATTATTTCATTATCATTTTATTATCCGTTTCCTATATTATTGACTTAATGTATTAATATTACAAATATTATTGTTCTTCAAATAATGAGTTGACATAACTTTAAAACCAGTGACTTCCATTATGCAACTATCCATTACTACCCTTGCTATGATGTCAGTTATTAGTTCAATAATATGAAATATTGTGACAATTATTGTGACACCCCTAAATTCATGTGCTTGTTACAGTGGACTGATGCTCACTAATTTCTTCTGAGTATAATTATTATAGACTTACAATATTGACAAACAGATCGTTCATAGGAAAGAGAGGGTCTTCCGTATAAAGGACGCGCAATTAACTAACCCCTTTCTTTAACAGAACTTTTTAGTCATTGTCAATAATGTTTATTAACCTAATAATATCATATAAAATGAGTTACTGTGTCGTGTCAATAATATAAAATATTGTGCATTTGCTACTATGACAATTATTGAATGAAATGGAACGACTTCTTACGTAAGAATCAATAATCAGAGATATTGTGCAATACCGTGTGCTATTGTGCAACAACACGTATTACTGTACTTTTACCACCGGGTATTTTAACGGTAAAAGTTTTGCCGTTATTTTTATAAAAAAATTATTTTTATCGCTTTCTATATCCAACAATTATTTCGTTGTGGAGTCCACCAATGATTGCGCCGTCGTATGAATATTCCTCGATAAAAAGAATATTCTCCGACCAAACGATTATTCTCCGTCAAAACGAATATTTTATGACAACTTGCTTACTTTGTAAAATTTGCACATATCACCCACAACTATAATATTTATTAAATTATCACTTTACTATTTAAAATAATAATTAAAAAAAATTAAATCTTTATTCATAAAAAATTGGGGTCTTACACTCCTCGTGTCGTGCTCCCCAAGTTCTACGACAAATATAAAAGCTAATTGTCGATAGGTTAATAAAGTTAATGGAACTGATATTTTAACATAAAAAATTGATATTTTTATATGATCTTTTTCATATAAATAGTGAGTGGGTTTCACCTCTATATGAGAGAGAGTGATCATGTAAAAAATATCATTTTAACATGTAAAAATATTAATTTCTTAAAATTAATGTTTGTTTACAATTTGATTTATTTGCAATTATGTGAAGAAACATATCATTGATGATTGGGTAATATACCCATAAATTAGATATATTTGGACTTAGTTTATTGTATTCTCAAAGTATTTAGATTCGTTTTACTGTGTTTACTTGTGATATTGCAGCTTTGTGAGCTGTGGGAACACTTGGGAGAATTTGAACTGAGAAGGGCATAATAGTCATTTTCTGCCCACCAGTCACGGGCGCTTATTATCAAGATAAATCCGGTCAAATACGGGCTTTGGACCTCATTGGCGTTGACCAGGGATGCGCGCGTGGATCAAACGGTTGACTTGCATTAAAAGCTTTTAAGAGGTGGTTTTGTGACAAAATTGAGTGGGAATTGGATTATGGTTGAACAAGTGAAGTATATAAGGATTATTTCTATTGAATTAGGGAGCTATTCTACACAATTGGAAACTGATCAAGCAGCAAGAGGAGAGTTTGAAGATTTTCACTTGGAGTTTTTCTCTTCTTCTTCATTCTTTAATTTGTGTAATTCTTTAAGGAATATTTGCAAAAGATTGTTGGTTTTAATTTTCGTTATGAACTAATTTCTTTAATTAAGATTCTAATTGAATCTTTTATGATTATGAATTAATTATTTGATTTATTCTAATTATTTATGTTAAAGTGAATTGTTCATCTTGCTTTGTGTTGATTGATTAATTATTTGGCCAATAATTACCTTGTTACTCTAGAAGGAATTGAAAGAGGAATTCTAGGGTTAGAACTGGGCATGGTGACATGTGACTTAGTTATTTGCACAGTGAATAATTAGGTTTGTGAATAGAATGGAAATATCTCGTCACGCACGTAACACATAAGAAATTGGGATCAGAATGAGTTTAATTCAATTGTTTTGCATAGGAATATAGCAAAATTAATCTGGGTTAAATAGAAGGCAATTGATCACTTGGAAAAGGACTCTTGGCACTTGTGAATTCTTGTTAACAATTCAGTAGACATAATAATTGGGATAATTGGATAATTGATTTATAGTTCATAATTTGGGATATTGGAGTCTTAATCCTTATTTATCTGAATTCAATCAAATCTTAGTTTTGCGTACTTGCTTTCTTTTAGATTAATTTCTTTTAGTTGCTTAATTTAATTTTCTTAATTTGAAAAATCATAATTATTGGTTGTTTAAATAAAATTGAATTGATATAGTGCTAGTAGTTGGAATTTATTAATTAGAATTCTCCGTGGGATCGACACTCTATCTTATCACTCTATTACTTGTGAATCGTAGTATATCAGACGTTTGCTTTGATTGTGAAATCAATCAACAAGTTTTTAAGCGCCCATTTTCGGGAATTCTTTATTAGTATTAATTCCATATTAGTTATAATCAATTCGGTCTTAATTTAAACGTTACTTATTTTTCTTCTTGTATTTGCAGAATTTTCATGAGTGTATGCACACTAGATCAAGGCTAAAAAGGAACTTTTTCCTTACATGCACGATATTGAAAGGAAGTTTAGGAAATTGCAAAATGACTAATGCAAAGGTGTCACTGTGGGAAGAAGAATGGCGTAACAAGAAATTCCAAATGAACATAGCAGGGAACGACCATAAATCACTTAGGGACTATGCCATGCCGAATGTCACAGATATACAGTTGAGTATTAGGAGGCAGGCGATCAATGAAAACAGTTTTGAGATTAAACCGAATAATTGGATGCTTGAGAATACATGTCGGTTTGGGGGTAGTTCGATAGATGATACGAATGAGCATATCTTAAGTTTCTTGAAAGTTTCATGACACCTTCAAATTCAACAATGTATCGGAAGATGCTATCTGAGTTGAGGATGTTCCGTTTACCTTGAAAGATAAAAGCGAAGTTGGCTACACTCTTTGCCTCCTGGCTCAATCACTACTTGGGACGACTTAGCTCAAAAATTTCTAGCTAAGTTTTTCCCACCAGCGAAGTCGGCAAAACTACGGAACGATATTCACATTTTCGCACAATTTGATTCAGAATCGTTATATGAGGCATGTGAAAGGTTTAAGGATATGCTCCGTAAGTGCCCACACCACGGAATTCCGCAGTGGATGCAGTTAGGGATATTTTGTGATGATTTGCACGCGTCCACGAGGGCTAGTATTGATGCAGCAGCAGGGGGAGCGATCATGTCTAAGAGTTTTGATGAGGCATATCAGCTGTTAGAGACAATGGCCACCAACAACTATTAGTGGCCCATGACTAGGTCTAATCCTCCGAAAACACCGAGAAAGTATGACGTAGATGCGATGACAGCATTAACAGCACAAGTGGCCGCAATGGCTAAGTAAATGGAAACATGGCTTCCATAATCTACATAGCAGGTATCAATGGTTTGTGAATTATGTGCTGGGGGTCATGCTACGAATCAATGTGCCATATATCCTGAATCAGCTCAATTCGTAGGGAGCTATAATCGATTTACCCAACCTTACCCGAATCAAAACGCATATAATCTGGGTTAGAGAAATCATCCGGGGTTTTCATGGAGTAACAATCAAGCTCAAGCTCAAGCGCCGAGACAACAAAACACATCCGGATTTCAAAATCAGACACAACAACCAGAGCGGAAAACAAGTTGGGAAGAAGCTTTGGATAGATTTATTAAAGCTTCTGAAAAGAAGAACGAGGAAAATGAGAAAAAAATTTAATCAAACAGAGCTGAATATACAAAGCCTAAGTCGCCATTTCAAGAATCTGGAAAATCAAGTGGGATGATGAAGACACGCGTACTTTGAATAATCGACCACTTGGAACACTTTCGAGTGACAGAAAAATCGAGGCAGAGATGAGCATTGTAAAGGCAAGAATTTCTAATGAAGTAGAAAGGATTTGCAAGAGACAGTCACGGATAGGGAAAAGAGGGACAACGCAATAATTGAAACAGAGGAAGTGGTGGACACCGGGAAATGTCAAGATGAGACCTTCGAGCAGAAAGAACCGGAACCAACCATCACAATGCCTCCCATACCGTATCCGCAGAGGTTTCAAAAATCCAAGTTGGATAAGCAGTTTTCACGATTCTAGGATATTTTCAAAAAACTACATATCAACATCCCCTTTGCCGAAGCCTTGGAACAAATGCCGAGTTACTCCAAGTTTATGAAGGAGGTTTTGTCGAGGAAGAGGAAATTGGGTGAGTTCGAGACCGTGGAATTGATCGAAGAATGCAGCGCGATTATTCAGAATAAGTTACCACCGAAGCTCAAGGATCCAGGTAGCTTTAATATACCATGTGAAATTGAAAATCAGTTTTCGGGTCGAGCATTGTGTGATTTGGGGGCTAGTATAAATTTGGTGCCATTATCCGCTCTATGTACCGGTTTGGACTTCAGTTCATGATCGAAAAATATCAGTTTGCAATTGGCGGATCGATCGATTACATATCCACGAGGTATTGTTGAGGATGTTTTAGTTAATGTGGATAAATTCATCTTCCCCGCGGACTTCTTTATTTTGGATTGTGAAGTGGATAGCGAAATCTCAATTATTCTTGGAAGACCATTTTTAGCAACGGGTAGAACTTTGATTGACGTTCAAAAAGGTGAATTGACGATGAGAGTTAAAGATCAACATGTCACTTTTAATGTTTTTAAGTTAATGTCTTATCCGAAAGAAAAAGGTGAATGTCTGCGGGTTGATATCACGAAGGAATTGGTTAATCATAAGTTCAGTGGAAATTACTCGGAGGATCCGCTTGAATCCATTTTGCTTGGGACAGACGATTGCAGTATTGAAGATGACGTAGAGTATGTCAAATGGCTAGATACACCATCGCCTTCTTAGGAAAAGCAATTAATCATTTGACACCTTGAGAGGCCAAAACGGAAGGTAAAAAGTTCAAACCTCGAAAGAAGAGCCACCGGTGTTGGAATTAAAGCCACTACCATCTCATCTCGCAGATGCTTATTTGGGAAAAGACGCTACCCTACCAATTATTGTTTTCGACGGAGTTAATCGACACACAAAAGGAGAAATCATACGGGTCTTCATGAAAGTTCAAAACAAAGAATTGGGTGGACTAGAACGGATATTCGGGGAATTAGTTCATCTTATTGTATGCACAAGATTCTAATGGAAGAGGGGGCAAAACCAACCATTGAGATGTAAAGAAGGCTAAACCTCATTATGAAGGATGTGGTGAAAAAGGAGATTATAAAGTGGTTGGATGCCGTCATTATTTATCTAATATCGGATAGTTCATGGGTGAGTCCTGTACAGTGCGTACCAAAGAAAGGGGTATGGATGGTGGTGAAGAATGAAGTTAATGAGCTCATCCCTACTAGAACGATTCTGAGGATGGAGAGTATGCATGGACTCATCTAGAACCGAATAAAGCCACTCTGAAGGATCTCTTCCCTTGCCATTCATTGATCAAATGTTGGATAAAGCTAGCGGGACATCGATTCTCACTTGTCTTACGGATGGATATTCAGGTATAATCAAATTGTCATAGCACCGGAGGATCAAGAGAAGACTACATTCACATGCCCATACGGTATGTTTGCATTCCGGCGTATGTCCTTTGGTTTATGTAATGCGCCGGCAACCTTTCAACGGTGCATGATAGCGATCTTCTCCGACATGGTAGAGCAGAATTTGGAGGTATTTATGGACAATTTTTCTGTGTTCGGTGATAGTTTTGATTTATGTTTGAAAAATCTAATTTTAGTATTGAAGCGATGCGTGGAGACTAACCTAGTCCTTAACTGGGAAAAATGTCACTTCATGGTGAAAGAAGGGATTATCTTGGGGCATAAGGTTTCTGCAGCAGGGTTGGAGGTGGACAAAGCAAAGATTGAGACAATTGAGAAATTACCCCCTCCATCATCTGTGAAGGGAATCCGGAGTTTCTTGGGACATGTGGGTTTCTATAGAAGCTTCATTAAAGATTTCTCCAAAATTTCAAAACCCTTATGCTCCCTATTGGAGAAAGACGTGCCTTTCACAATGGATCAGTCATGTATTGAGGCATTTGAGGTATTAAAGAAGAAGTTGGTCTCCGCTCCAATTATTGTGGCGCCCGATTGGTCTTTACCGTTAGAATTGATGTGCGACGCCAGTGACTATGTAGTTAGAGTAGTATTGGGACAACGTCACGACAAGATTTTTCACACAATATACTATTCCAGCAAGACGTTGACGGACGCCCAATTGAATTACACAACCACCGAAAAAGAATTACCTGCGGTTATGTTCGCCTTCGATAAATTCAGAGCATATCTCATTGGGACCAAGGTAATTGTCTACACAGATCATTCTGCTATCAAATATCTGATTGAAAAGAAGGATGCTAAACTAAGACTAATACGGTGGGTGTTGTTGCTGCAAGAGTTTGATTTGGAGATCCGGAATAGAAAAGGTACAGAAAATCAAGTGGCTGATCATCTTTCTCGGTTGGAGAATGCAGACATCCAGCAAAAAGACAACATCATGATCAATGAGAAATTTTCAGAAGAACAACTTCTCCGAGAAACTACAACATTGTCGTGGTATGCAGACTACGTGAATTATGTGGCTGCTAAAGTGTTACCCCCGGATTTGAACTCACAGCAACGTAAGAAGTTCCTCCACGACGTGAAGCAGTATTATTGGGATGAATCATTTTTGTTTAAGGCCTGCGCAGATCAAATGATTAGACGTTGTGTGCCACATGAAGATATGGATAGCATACTGGCTCATTGCCACTCATCAGATTATGGAGGCCATTATTCCGGTGATCGAACAGCAGCCAAGGTGTTACAATCAGGATTTTTCTAGCCTTCGCTTTTCAAGGATGCGTATCTCTATGTGCTGAAGTGTGATCGATGCCACTCAACTCAATTTTGGAAGAAGAACTGTTCGACGTATGGGGAATCGATTTTATAGGACCCTTCCCATCATCATTCAATAATCAATACATTCTGTTGACGGTCGATTATGTCTCCAAATGGGTAGAAGTCACAGCTTTACCCACGAATAATGCCATCGTCATCCTCTGATTCTTAAAGAAAAACATCTTGACAAGATTTGGGACGCCGCGAGTGATAATAAGTGATGAGGGAACTCATTTATGTAATAAGTAGTTCACAAAATTGCTGGTAAAGTATGGGGTTCGTCATAAAATTGCAGTCGCGTATCATCCCCAAACCAATGGTCAAGCAGAGGTCTCTAATAGGGAGGTCAAGCGAATTCTAGAAAAGGTGGTCAATCCGTCGCGAAAAGATTGGTCTTTGCGTCTTGACGATGCTCTATGGGCATATCGAACAACATATAAGAATTCGATCGACATGTCACCTTTTCGAATGGTTTACGGAAAGGCGTGTCATCTCCCGGTCGAATTAGAACACAGTGCACATTGGGCCATTCGTAAACTTAACTTTGATTTACAAGCAGCGGGTGAGAAAAGGTTATTGCAATTGAATGAGATGGACGAATTCCGATTCAACGCCTATGAAAACTCAAAACTCTACAAGGAGAAAGTCAAAGCTTGACATGATAAGAAAATTCTTGATCGGACATTTGAGCCGGGCCAACAGGTCTTGTTTTTTAATTCACGATTGCATTTATTTCCTGGCAAACTGAAATCTCACTGGTCAGGACCGTTCATGGTTAAATCCGTCGCACCACACGGAAACATTAAAGTTGAGGAACCAAATTCAAAACGAATATTCAAGGTGAACGGTCAACGACTTAAACATTACTGGAGCGGACCCATCGAACGTCAGTCTACGGTTATGCACCTCTCCAAACCAGTGATACATTAAGCACAGTAGTAAAGTCGGGCTGACGACTATAAACCAAGCGCTACAGGGAGGCAACCCAAGAGTTTGTATTATTTAATTATTACATTCAGTTTCAGTTACTTAATAGTTTCAGTATTTGAGTTACTTATATTTCATTTGAGGATGTGTAGATTAATTTTTGCATCACCTACTAATGCAGGACCAGCTCAGAATTGGAGTACTTATGTTAACAAGAACACCTCAGCACCCCGGCGCTCAATTTGAACTAGTTTCAAGTGCCCCGACGCTATCCCTTCATGCCGATCACCACCCCATCAGGCTTTCGGCGGCCACTTCCTATATAAATTCAGTAGCCTTGCCGCTTAGTCCTCGATATTGAGCCCTGTAGTATAGCTCCCCGGCGCTGTAACAAGACTAAATCTCAGCGCCTCGGCGCTGAGAATGCAAAATAGAGTCCAACTTGAATTTAAACACTCGATTTCCAACTCCAACTTCCCAACTTCCCCACACGATTCCTCTCCTCATCTGGTAACTGATGTTAAACCTCCATATAATAGTCCAAAATCAAACATAACTCCACATATCACATTGGGATTTATCTGTACAAAAAAAATTTTCATCTATTATCTCGATCGCCCAGGTATGTTACTAAATTACACTCCTTTGATGACGCAATCAAATATTATTCATTGTGAGATGGGTAAACTAATTTGCATCTTGATTCATATTCCTTCATCTACAATGCCGATCGATATTCTTTTGATCTTGATTGTGCCACACTTGTGGTCGCGCTATCATGCATATGTGGTAATGGAATACCATGGATGGGAGTTGATACATAACTAGTGTGATTCAAAATAAACTATGAATTGTATACAAGACGTTCGATAAATGGCCTGACTCAATGCTCATGGTTAAAGTGGCATACATCACCACAGCCACACACATTAAACAACATAGGTCCAATGTCAAACATTTATCTCATTATTGTGGGGGGGGGGGGGGGGGGTAAACCATATTAACGCATGCATGGGATCATATTGCTTTGCATGACACATCTTTTGGGCAAATCGTGTGTTTCTTTTGCCAATTGTAGAAGTTGAAGAATACATGAATCTAATCGGTACAATTGTGCATTTCCATGATATTTTGTGTCATGTCACACCCCCAACAATCTACTCAACGTACACATATATTTTGAAGTTTGGGGGTATTATCATGAATGCGGGTATCCTAACTAAAATTATGTCCAATGTTAATACATATGTATGTCTTTACGTGCAGAATTTGCTATATGGCCTCCAAGCGTCAACGTGGCGAAGGTTCAGGGACCGTTTTGACTCCACCTCCAAAATTTGACAGCTGGCATTTTGTCAGTGTCGCAACTCAAGAACGCTATAACCGCATCGCTACCCGCTCTCTCATCCCCGAACAAGGTTTAAGGCCCGACCATTCCAAAGACGGGGACATAGCGGTCATGATATCTGAGAGGAATTGGTTCACACTCACCGAGCAGCCCGATCCAGCGGTGATTACAGTTGTAAAAGAGTTCTATGCCAACGTGCCCGAGCACTACCATTATGGGGTCTTTGTGAGGGGCAAAACAATTGAAATTGGCGAAGAAGACATTAACGGGTGCTATCAACTGCCAGTAGAGGGCCTGAATGATGAGTATGCTAAACTCGTGAGTGATGGGCCGAACTATGAAAAGATAATTCGTGAGCTTTGTCAATCGGGCACCACATGGACCGTACATGAGCGGGGCAGTATGACCTTTCCACTATCTAACCTCAGTCTATATAGAAAGGCGTGGTATGCTTTCATTTACGCTAAACTCATGCCTTGCACACATGTGAGCCATGTCACCAAAGAGAGAGCGGTAGTGCTGTATTTCATCATCCAAGGCCTAAAGATTGATGTCGGCCACCTTATTCAGCAGTCCATTCTTCGTGCGTCACATCGCGAAACCACAGGAGGTTTACCCCATCCGTCTTTAATTTGCGTTCTATGTGCCAAGTTTGGGGTCAAATGGAAATCAGATGAGATGATTCAAACGCCAATGCCCGCTTCGGACCCTGTTCGATTAAGCGGTATAAAGTGTGGATCTTTGGAGCAAACCACCTTAGGGATTGGGTTTCATAATTCCCTGTGTCGAAGCTTCTCAAGCTCCACCACCTCAGCTCCCACCTACTTATGGTCCGTGCCAGCAATTTCATCGTGGTGTGGTTCAAGAAAGCGATTCAAATGTGAAATAGACGGATGGTTTTACAATCTGGAAGCCCAAAATGTCCGCCTATCTGAACGTCAAGATGTGATCTACAAATACTTGGTTGACCAATTTATAGCCCAGAATTCCATGAACGCCCAGCTGTTCTCGGAAGTTACTCTTAGTCAGTTCCCCACTGCTCCAATTCTGCCTGTGTTTCCCCCTTCTGATCAAGAGATGAGCGAGGATAAGGATGCTCCACCCGATGAATAAGTTCATCAGGGAAGTCCTCTGTTTTATATTGTTTTATCTTTCGCATGAGGACATTGCTCTTGTTAAGTTTGGGGGTAGTTAATTGTTATTTTGCATTATTAGATTGTTAATGGTTTTAATTTGGATCTTTATTATTGTGATTAAGTGTTGCATTTTAGGATTGCATGTTAATTCCATCCTTTGATAGTACGTATGTTTGGGGCCAATGATGAAATTAAAATTGCATAAATAAGGCTAGTAAGGATTGTTAAGCTAGTGATATGATTTTCGTGATATGATTTAAATCTTCATTTGTTTGACACTGATATTAGAAGGATAGTACATTTTAAAAAATGACCATGTTGGCTATGATAGTTTAAATGGTTAGATAATAGAGTTCTAAAGGATGAATGCTAGTGAAATGAGGGAACAATTTGAATAGCTAGTGAAGACTGAATTTAGATATGAACTCAAGTTTGGGGGGGAAATATTTGGAGTATATAAGCTTTGAGAAAAAAAAAGAATAAATACCGTGGCATGCTTGTCTAGTTTTGTGGCCTTTGTTACTTGGGTAAGTAAGCCCGAGGGGATTGTCTCTACACCTAGCGCCCTAAGGTCTTAATGGTTTGGGAGTCGTTGGTCGAAAGCTCGTTAAGGTAACACTGAAAAGCCTAAGGGAATAAGACAATGCATGGTCATGAGAAAAAAAATGATGAAAAAAATATATGATAAAGCGGGAAAAGTGCAAAAAGCCCCCGTACAAAAAAAACCAAAAAAAACAAGCATTAGTATTCCATTTAGACCCCTGGATTTTGGTGATTGTTTAATTTCAGTTGAATCAAGTTTATTTGATGAGTTCTCGAGTTGAAACTGTATGATGCCTATTAAGAACTTCATTATTTTTCATATTTTGTTGTTCATTGGTTAGCATGGTTGTTGAACACATGCTCACAATATCAGTAATAACAGATTTAGATTCATTGATTGTTGGGATATTATTGAACTGCAGTCTCCCTC
This sequence comes from Panax ginseng, assembly GCA_020205605.1. Lineage (NCBI taxonomy): Eukaryota > Viridiplantae > Streptophyta > Magnoliopsida > Apiales > Araliaceae > Panax > Panax ginseng. Next base: position 1,552,985 of record CM035134.1, on the reverse strand, counting down.
GTCTGATTTTGCATGAACTGCAAAAAGCTTCTAAACATCCCGTCGTTCATCATTTGCTCGATGGCGTTGTTCACGGGAGGAACATTGCCACGACTGACGCGCGTTCTCCTCGTTGGTGAGTCACAAAGGCTCTCCACGGCCTCATAAACTCCATTGTTAACGCTCTCGCAGCCCATTCTTAAATACCGCCATAAAACAAGGGTTCATTAAACAAATTAACATATCATATAATATCCTATATTACGATGACCAACAAATAAGCTTAGGTAGGACACACTAGCGAAGGATTTACTCTGCCTCTCCGCCCTAGTTCTATTCACGATCTCCGCTGGAGATCATATCCCTAAGCTCGATACTAACTGTGGACGCCCCCAAAATAGGTATACAACACCCATTCTCGAGTCACCAAAATACATGGTATAAAAAGCAAACTACAACTTTGACAATATGGATGTGTCGTGTAGAATACGACAATACTGTTCATGAGTTTGAATACAAATATTGTTTCTAGACAATATACACACCCAAATAAGTCCTCATTAATTATTCATACACTATTTTACGTAAATAGTGAGGATGATTAAAACATCTTCCTAGAACCATCACTCCATACCCGACTCGATCCTCGCTATATTCTCACCTCCCGAGAAGAAAAAATGGAACAAAAAGGAAAAAGGGTGAGCTCAACTAGCCCAAGAAAGAATATTATGACTAAGATAATATACAACAAATTATCGTTAGTCTTCAACAGGAAAAATCTAATAGAATACAATAGACAACAAGTTTTAGATCAACAAATGCAATGAAACAAAGAATCCATTAGAAGAGTCACGTAGAGAAAGAATTCTCTTGTCTTCTAAGGTTTAAAAGTCCATCATCAATAGTTTATCCCTCGTAATAACAATCAATATACATCTTTAATCATCTTTGCACTATGTGCCAAAGATATTCATTTCATATCACCGGTTGGTCATGTTCATCTCAACACATGTTCATCTTTGCACTACAGCCAAAGATATTCATCGATTAATCGTTCAAACTTTTGCACTACAAGCCAAAGATATTCATTTATATCACCATTTAGGGTGAGGATGATGAAAAACATTTTTAAAGAAACGAATCCGGTGAAACAAAATGACAAGAATTAAGGATTAAGGATTCAGTACTTTATTTTACTCATGTCCAAAAATACTTGAAAATAATCATATTGGTGTAAAATTCAAGAATGATCAAAACACGGATACAATCAAAGCTAGTATCCGTAATAGATATTTTGGACAAAAGAAAAATTTTTATTTTTCTATTGAATGAATAATAGTATTCGTGAATAAAGGTCAGATATCGTGAATAAAATAGTATCACGTGAATAAGTAACTCCCACACAACAAGTTCCAAATTTGATAAAAAGTTCACCAATACTTCGACATAATGATATTGAAGAAAAATATCATTTAAGAAGAAAATAATACCCCTTACCTCAAAATAACCGTCTTTCGATTGAATTTCAGATAGTCTTGATGTACTCTCAGACCAGATAGCAACACTCAAAGTATACTCACAAGAATACGCTCGATAATATAGAGAGAGAAAGAGAGAAAACTTTGTTTCTGGTGTGATTTTCAATTCTAACTTAACCCTCTATTTATAGGAAAATGCTAGAACGCCAAAGGAGACTAAAATAATAAAATAATATTATAATTTATATCTTCTACGCATGCCTTTGAACCAAATCAGCCACCAGCCAACCTTGACCCAATTTCCAGCAGCCCACATGTTCAAACAAGAGTGGGTCCCACCCATTATTTAATAAAAATTATTTTATCTTCCGAAACTTCAATAATTCGTAGAAAATAGCTCGTTTATCAGAAAAATTCGAAACTCGCGATTTTCCATGGGAAATTCCATTCTCTACAACTTTGCAGAAGAAAATTTTTCCAAATTCCAAACAGAAATTGACCGAAATCCACAAACGGACGATTTTACAGTCTATAATCAATTTTCGGTCAAGAATTATGTCCACCGACACACAAAATATATGTTAAACATTTAATGCCACAAAATACTCTACCTCCTCATATACTCATATATCCCACATTCATTATAAAAATATCACCGTTAATATATTATTAAAATAATATATTTAAATGAATTATTTTATCAGGAAAAAAATAAAATATTAATTTTCAACAATTGTCACATAAAAATTTTCTCCATCTATATCCACATAAAATGAATATTCTCTTTATCATAATAATCAATAATTAATTATTCAAAATAATATTACTGTAATCACAAGATCGACAACCGTGCCGCTCCAGGAAAAGAGGGGCTTTCAATAAGGATTTCTCTCATCGCTGGTAAGCTTGATTAGGTGACCAAACCTCTCCTTGACGTAACTTTCTAGACATTGCCAATAATGTTATCTCGATAATATTATTCAAATAATATGAATTATTGATTTGATAATGAAAAATCTTTGTGTAATGACAATTATTGAAACAACAAAGAATACAAAATATCAACGCAAAGAATTATTGAATCAATAAAATATAATATTGAGCAAGAATTCATCGTAACAATTATTGAGTAGTGCCTTTCACGTAAGGATCAATAATTCAATAATATCAATGCAATACCGTAAAGTGCTCATCTTGCAACCACGCCAGACATCGTATTTTAACCACCGTGTAACCCAACAAGTTGTTAACGGTAATAACTTACGTCGTTATTTATAAAACTCAATCTTTGTCGTTTTCCTTCATCCAATGCTTTTTTCCGTTATGGGCCCATTAATGATGGCTAGGCTGTCAGCACGGAGATTCCCGAAAAAAAAAAATATTCCACGACCAAACGAATATTCCCTAATAATAATGAATATTTTATAACCACTTGCTTGGTTTGTAAACTTTGCACATTTCACCCATAACCAAAGAATTATATCAAATTAACCCTTATTAATTTAGAATAATGAATAAAGGAAAATTCAAATTTATTTATAATAAGTTGGGGTCTTACAGTTTTTCTCTTCTTCTTCCTTCTTTAATTTGTGTAATTCTTTAAGGAATATTTGCAAAAGATTTTTGGTTTTAATTTTCGTTATGAACTAATTTCTTTAATTAAGATTCCAATTGAACCTTTTATGATTATGAATTAATTATTTGATTTATTCCAATTATTTATGTTGAAGTGATTTGTTCATCTTGCTTTGTGTTGATTGATTAATTATCCGCCAATAATTACCTCATTATTTCTGAAGGAATTGAAAGAGGAATTCTAGGGTTAGAATCGGGCATGGTGACATGTGATTTAGTTATTTGCACAGTGAATAATTAGGTTTATGAATAGAATGGAAATATATGTTCGCTGCATGTAACACATAAGGAATTGGGTTTGTAACGAGTTTAATTCAATTGTTTTGCATAGGAATATAGCAAAATTAATCTGGGTTAAATAGAAGGCAATTGATCACTTGGAAAAGGACTCTTGGCACTTGTGAATTCCTGTTAACAATTCAGTAGACATAATAATTTGGATAATTGGATAATTGATTTATAGTTCATAATTTGGGATATTGGAGTCTTAATCTTTATTTATCTGAATTCAATCAAATCTTAGTTTGGCGTACTTGCTTTCTTTTAGATTAATCTTTTAGTTGCTTAATTTAATTTTTTTTAATTTGAAAAATCACAATTATTGATTGTTTAAATAAAATTGAATTGATATAGTGCTAGAAGTTGGAATTTATTAATTAAAATTCTCTGTGGGATCAACACTCTATCTTATCACTCTATTACTTGTTGACCGTGTATACTTGCATGTTTGTTTTGATTGTGAAATCAACCAACAATCATCATTATCTTTATTAATTCAAGTTTTTTATAAATGGATGATTTTTAAATAAGGCTGTAAAATGAACTAAACGGTCGTATTCGATCAACTAAAAATTCGATTTGAACTCGATTTGAAATAGAAATGTTTTAAATATGAGCAAATTTTAATTTTAATAAAGTATTTGAAATTTTTTAAATTGTAATTTTCTATTGATACTTGGATTATATCTGCTTGAAAAATTCAAATTATCCAAGTTCGATTCAAAATAATACTCAACTCGATAATTAAATAAATTACAATCAAATTTTATTTTAAATTTGATAAATTTTATGAACCAATTATAAATAACTTAATACTCGAGTCAACCAACACATTTATTTTCAGATAAAAGCTAGTAAATAATATAAGTCAAAAGTCTTAAACTATATAAAAAAAAAGTTATACAAAAAATAAAAAAATAAAGATAAAACAAAACGGATGTATTTGAGTGGGCCACAGTCCCACAGATATGTCTTGGTGGTTGGACTAGGATTGTTAGCTTGAGGTTCAAGCAAAACGACAACGACATTGATCTTCACAATATGTGCGCATCACGGCTTTCTTTTATATATATATATATATATATATATATATATATAGAGAGAGAGAGAGAGAGAGAGAGAGAGAGAGAGCGGTCAATGAATGACATTAGATATTGTCACTTATTTCAATTTATTTCATTCAAGTAGCCCAAAATTGAAATTAATGGTGAGATGAAATAGCCTGTTAGATTAGAGAGGGTAGCGGCCAAATTTTTTTTTTCTTTTTTACGCTACTTTCTAATGACCACGATCAACGACGTGTTTTGGATTGGGCCAGCTTAGAGAATGTGATCGACAAAAAGAAATTTGGCTTAATTACTGATTATCCTAATTATTCTCGTAAAATAAAATAAAATAATAAATAATTATAAGGATAATCGGTAATTATCTTTATACTTATCCTTATACTTATTAACAAAATAAGTATGTATAAGAATAATGATGATTATTGTTTTATGATTTTAATTATAAATAGAAAATAGTGATTGAGTTTATATATTTGAGTATGAATATAATATAAATTCAATCACTATTTTTTATTTATAATTAAAAATCATGAGATGATAATCAAGTAATTATCCTTATACATAGAAAATAAAGATTGAATTATTATCGATTATCATCTTATGATTTTTAATTATAATAGAAAATAGTGATTGAATTTATATTATATTCCTACTCAAATATATAAACTCAATCACTATTTTCTATTTATAATTAAAAATCATAAAACAATAATCACTATTATTCTTATACATACTTATTTTGTTAATAAGTATAAGGATAAGTATAAAGATAATTATCGATTATCCTTATAATTATCCTTATAATTATTTATTATTTTATTTTATTTTACGAGAATAATTGGGATAATCGATGATAATTGCTTCAAATTTTTTTTTGTCGTCATTACTTTCTAATGGCCAAACAAAACATCGTTGTTGATCGGGTCACAGTAGGAGAATAGGCACAAGAAAAAGAATTTGTTGGCCGCTACTCTCTAATATTGAAGCGCTCATCTCAAACCCACTAACTCCAATTTTGGACTACGGATGGATGAAATAAGTAAAAATAGAACAATAGCCTAACGTTGTCCACGGATCGCTTCCATATATATATATATATATATATATATATATATATATATATATATATTAAAAGAGAGTGCTATCATTTACTTTATATATATATATAAATATTATCCGCAATCCTATTTATTTTTTAAAATAATTTCTAAAATAACGTAATTTTAATAAAAATATATTATTTAAGAGAGTATGTTATTTAAGGGGTATATTTTGGATCCGTCCTCTATATATATATAGAGAGAGAAAAAAAAATAATAGTGTTATACAGTTGTGTACGTTTTATTTATGCATAGTCTGTCAAAATTAAGTCATTTTGGCAAAAAAAAAAATATTTCTAATTTGAAAGAGGAGAAACTGTTTTTTAAAAAAACAAATATGTCAAAATGAAATAATTTTGACAGACTGAACACAAATAAAACATATATAACTGTGTATAACTATATTTAAAAATAGGGAGAGTAAAAATATAATCAAATAATTCAAAATTCACTAAAACCTTATAAAAATTGTTTAAATTTTTTTCTTTAATTATGTATATATTAGTTGAGGTATTAAATTATATTCTCGAATGAATTTTGTACGAAGAAGTTTTAAAAATGATTTTATGGGAGTGGGTAGGTTTTTCATTCAAATTAGTATTGGTTGCACCATGAAACTATATGTTTTTTTTTAATATGTTTTTATGTGTGGTGGTAGGTTTTTCATCACATTAGTCATGATTAATTAGTGATTATATGTTGCATGATATATATTTGAAGGAAATTGATTTTTTTATATAAAAAATTGATATTTTTATATAATGACTGGTGTTAAAATATTATTTTAACATATAAAAATATCAATTTCTATATTTGAATTATCCAGCGTTATAATTATGTCCATATCTATAAAATAAATTAAAATTATATAACATTATATATGCATGAATTTACACCAACAAACTAATTCAGCTTGACAGCTAACCCAAAATTATCAGGGGGAATACCATTCATATTTATTTTTGATATTTTTATATTATTTTTTTTTGCATGGGATGAACCCACTTCATACTCATACGAGAAAAGACCATATAAAAATATCAAAAACACATGTGAAAATATCAAGTTCCTATTACTACAATCTATATAGTCAAGGAGTACTATACCGGGGTTGGTGATGATGAATTGACTATTATAGAGAATTAATATTTTTACATAAAAATTAATATTTTTATATTATTTCTTTCACATAAATAGTGAATAGGTCCTTTCTAACTCGTGTGGAAATATATTTCCTAAATTTATGTAAATCACAAATATACGAAAAAATAAGAAGAGTCAAACAAAAATAATTCTACTTTGATTTAAATAGTAGTACTAATATACGAAGGAAAAAGTCTCCCCAATTAATTGGCCGGATATTTCCCATATATAACTTAATTCTCTATATTTTGTTACTTTCTAGTCAATTTTCTCTCTCTTCTTTTATCCGTTTTTAATTGATATAAGCTGTTACCATTTTCACTTTTATTATATTCTAACAATACATTCCCACTCGAATTCTTCAATCTCAAGTCATATTTTCATGTGAATCTCTCAAAACCAACTGATCATGAATCGAAACGTTTCGCCTCCGATCAGATACACAGTTCACCGAAACGTTACTTCAAAACTAATTTCTTCCCCGCCCAAACAGAGTACTAAATCGCCACGGGTTGTTCGGATTTACTTCACCGACTGTGATGCCACGGATTCTTCTTCAAGTGATGGTGATGATGATGAAGAAGATGATAGTACTAATTCACAAAATTTCCGCAGATTCAGAAGGTATATTAATGAGATTAGAATTGAAAATTGTTGTGGCAGACCACTGATGGGAGATCAGGATGGGTTTGTTAAGAAGAAATTGAATAAGCCGAGAAGAAAGGAGAATATTAGGCCGTGTTTGGTGACTGGGAATAAGTATCGCGGCGTTAGACGGCGGCCTTGGGGAAAGTGGGCGGCGGAGATTCGAGATCCTTCCCGGCGAGCTAGGATATGGCTGGGAACTTACGATACGGCGGAGGACGCTGCATTAGTGTACGACAAGGCCGCCATTCAAATACGTGGACCGGATGCTCTTACGAACTTTTTAAAACCTCCGGCGAAGGAGACTACCTCAGTTTCCGGCTACGAGTTACAGAAGGAATATCCACACTCACAGTCTCCCACCTCTGTTTTCCGGTTCGGTTCTCAGCATGAAGTGACAGAGAGAGAGTTCGAAAGGACTAATGACTGGAAACCGGTTGAACCGGTTAATGGGGTTGATAATGTAGCAGATGAGTTTTTGCCACTGGATTCTTGTTTTGTGAATGATTTTTTTGATTTTCAAAGTCCGCCACCTATTATGATTTATGAAGAAATGAGTGTGCCAGACACTATTTTAGTAGGAGACTTGGATGATTTTTCATTTGAGGTGGACGATTTCTGTGCAGATACTATATTATGATATGAGAGAAACAAATTAGACTCATAAATATATTATTTGGAGTAGTAAATATGCTTTTTAATTTATTTTATTTCAAGTATTTGTGACTTTTGCTTAGTACGAGAATATTTATCAAAGTGTAAATTGTTGAGATTTTAGCATATGCAAATTTATGGCTCGCATTGTGTATTTAGAAAACAAGATTGTTTGCACATATCAAATTTTGTTATTAATCATATGGTTGAATTTAAAATGTGCGGATTGTGATTTTTTATAATCTTCATTTAAAACGATGAATACAACTCATACAAGTTGTTAATAGCTAAGACGACGGTTTTATATATAGTGACGGACCGAATCGTTGCTCAGTCCGTCGCTAAAAGGAGTGAGTAAGGTATATTAAATAAGGGATGAACTTAATATCGGAAGTATATCCATCGTTTTCCTATATTAATTGATTGCTTGCTGCTTTGTGACATTTTCAAAAGGACAATGAATTATTTTTGGTTTGGTGGGATACTTTCTTCATTAGTGGGGGAATGGGCAGGAAGCCTCAAACTTCAATTCCATGGAATTGTTAAATTTTAGTGCGAGTGAATGGAGAAGTTGCACACAAAATTCTCCCGTAGAACTAAGAAATCATAAGAGTTAAATATATGGCCTGATTTGGTCACTTCCTCTTTAGAGAAAATTGCAAAAAGAATTAATTTTAAAATAAAAGTAAGTTGTTGAATCTCTTGAGAGAAATTGCAAAAAGAAATATTTTTTTAAAGAAAATAATAAATCATCTAATCTCTATAATTATAGTGTTATTTATTTTATTTTTTATGTTGTTTTGAATAAATTCAAATCAAAGTTGTTAAATTAGGTCCCACAAAATCAACCTAACAGCTTGTTTTTGCTGCTATTATTCATTGATCAAGTATTATTCATTGGTGTCTTTTTAATTAATTATAAGTTGCCTTGTTATTTACTAAAATAAGATTTCAGTCTTGAAACAAATGAATGATAGAGAAAAGACCACCCATGCACAAAAAAGCCCACATGTTTGAAGAGGTGAGCGGCAAAAAGATAACCAAACATTTTAAAAATAGAAAATTGATATTTTTACATAAAATATTATTATTTTTATATAATTTTTTTATATAAATTATGAGTGAGTCCATCTTTCACGTGAGAAAGATTCAAGAGAAAATATCAATTTTTTAAAAAATAAAAGGGTGAAACAATATATATATATATATATATATATATATATATATATATATATATATACCAACAAATTTACAAGAAAGACAACACCTTTTTGAGTAAAAATGTTCATTGTAAAATTAGGTGTTAATAACTTAATGTTACAACTCATTTTTTTTTTTCACGAATTTGACTTTCAAAAGTACACTTAAAAATACGTAATCGAAAATATTAAGAAAAGTACTATTTTTACATGTGTTTTTTATATTTTCATATGGTTACTTCTCCAAGAAAGTGGGATCCACTATATATTTATGTGAGAGAAGATCATATGAAAATATAAAAAATAGAATAATGCTAGAGACACAAACTATTCTACAAACTGCAGATGTGGCATACTCCATCTCACCTTTTTATGTGGGGCCCAAGACTACATTGAATCAATTTGTTGATCAATTTGCTGAGGTGGAGTATGCCACATCAACAATTTATAAAATATTTGTAAAATAGTTTGTCTATAGCATTATTCTAAAAAATATATGTAAAAAATATCAATTCCCATATATTAATGATTTATTGATGAGAGAGGTTGATGTGAGAAATCTTTGGGTATAAATACTGTGGTGTGTCTGTATAGTTTCAAGTTTGCTGCTAAAATTTCCATCTTCAAGCCCTACATAACACAAAATCTGTTCATTTTGGGCCCTTCTATTTCTTTTAACAAGCAAAATCATCAAAGAAGCTGGCCCAAGTTAAACGTAGTTAAAGTGATGGGGTCCGGTCTGTCTTCATTTCTTCACCTCTCAATTTCTCTTTTTTCAGTCATGTTTGATAAAACTGAATTAAAAATTGTGAATGTATAAGAAAATCTGAATGAACTAAATAAAATAGAAATCTAAATATAAAATAAAATGATGTGTTTAATAACTGTCTGTTTATAACATTTGAATAAATGTATTTTCTTATTTTAACCTTCTGGTCTATTATGAACAAATTTATTATGTAATATGTAATTATAAATAGGAAATTGATATTTTCACAAGACTCCTCTCATGTGAATAGTAAACAGGACCCACATTTATGTGAGTATTGTGGAAATATCAATTTCCTATAAATATAAACTTTCCATAAAACTAAAACAAAAGCCTACGACAATATTCATTAAATTGATTATTGACCAATTTGTTAAAAAAAAATTAAAAACAATTTGTAAAAAAAAATGTTTACAAATAGTAAAAAAAAAACAGATTTAATATAATTTTTAATTGTCTATGATAATAGTTATATAAAAATATTATTCAACACTACTTCTTACTGATTCAGCCACAATTTTTTAGATGAATCTTTTAGACACATTTAAATGCATTCAGAGTTTAAAAATTATAAAACAGACAATCTGAAGAATTTAAATCGATCATATTTAAACTCATTCAAATGTAAACAAATAGCCCTCTAGTTATAAGATCAAGTTCATCGAACTCTATACTCGCAATTTTTTAGTTAAAGAATGAGATCACACCCTGAATACATCTCAAGATTATGAGATAGCCTTTTTGAGAGAGCCATTGAAGAAAATGATGGAATATTTTCAAATTATTAAACATTGTGCCACCAAATGAGTAAACAATGTTTCAGGCTTCTAGTACTTTTTCTTGCATAATGAGGAAGAATTATCAAAATCCAAGGCTTTTCATTTCAATCACATTAAACATACTAATCCGTGTAATGTATAGGTGTATAATTTGTTAAAAAAAATTGTGATGGAATTTTCTTTTTATTTTTTATAATAAGTTATTTGCAGGTAGAATACACAAAAATTAAAATTATAGTCTAAATATTTTTCAAATATAATAAACTAAAACTATAAAACTTCATGACATTCAAAATGAGAACAATTAACCATTACTGCAACATTGAGTTGCTAAACAATCCATAAAGAAGCTAAAGAACCTTCACAGAGTACATGAACTGGAGGAGAAGATTCTCATAACTTCAAAGAAGAGGGGTCACCACTTCGTTCACAAAATTTGGGTTGCTCTCATCCCGCAGTTTCTACCATCCAAAACCCCTATTTTCACACCCCAAATAAAAAAATCCATCATAAAAAAAGATAAATAGAAATACATCTCACAATTTAACAAAAAGCTACTTCAAGAAAACATCACAAATACCTACATAAAAATTCTCTCAAATCAAAACTATTTTTAATGAAGAAACTGACCTCAGGGTACAAAGATGTCAGGGAATTGGTATATTGTCTCTGCAACTGATTCCAAGTACTATTATTAATAAGTAATAACTCCAACATTAGGTTAATTTTACTCTTAACTAAAAATATGTAAAAGGTTAACTCCCGGCGGCTCTTTCCAGCGAACTTGAGGGAGCGAACTAAGAGCGGCTATAGCGACGGTTTTTTCTGTCGCTATAACATAAAAAACTGGCTTTCTATGCTATAGCAACGGAAAAAACCGTCGCTATAGTCGGTTTGTTCTTAGTTCCCTCCTCCCAGTTCGCTGGAGAAGCGGACTGAAAAGTTAACTATCTGTGATATATGCATCCTCAAGTTATATATATCGTTATTACCATCGATAAAAAAACAATCTCCACGGTAGTCTTTCTGTCCTTTGAAAATTGAAGAAGATGACAAAAGTTAAATAACATCACCACGATTTTCAAAAGTAACGACATGAGATAACCCATTCTTGGTGTTTGTAGAAGAGGGCAAAAGTTGATGGCATCACCACATTTCCACATGGAATTGCTGAAGCAACATAAAATTCAAACTCATTTAAAGATTATAACTATTACCTAATCTTTCCATACACTCCTTCAATCCAAGATTAGTAGTCCTGGCTTTCCTTGTTTGGATGTCCCAAAACTTTATCAGCAACATCCAATTATTAGGACAATCTCCACATTTTATATACCAAACTAACTAAATTATTTAAACGAGTATAACCAATAAGGATGTCATATTGGGGCATAGAGAGTACGACTTTTCAAAACTCGAAAAAGGGACACCACCCAATATCCTTAAACTTCATACCTCTTTGCTGGTTTCATAACCTTCAGATATGCATACTGAATGCGTAGGCCCAAACTTGAAAAGCTGAAAGCTGAAACAACACATAAATAAACATAAACATCTGTTAAATACATTATTAAATATATCACATAAAATTCTTGCAGAAAGGAAATTATATTCGTACATCAACAACATTTCTTTAATCCAGAGCAACCACCTTAAGCACATCATAAACTCTACAACAAATATTTACGAAAAACAAAATCCCACTAAACAACTTCAATACAACTATTCAAAGCAAAGTATATATACACATAATTAAGTGAGTTTAAAAATGAAAAATTAACCTTAGATAGTTGAAGCTCAAAGTAGTGAAGTTGTGAACCATCTTGATCAAATCGGAGTGTCCGGAATTCAGATTCGGAGCAGAACCGAGCCACAACATGCAGAGACAGAGCCTCAGGGGATAGCTCAGTAATGATAGCTACAATGAACTCCTGATGTTTCTGTTTTTGGTCTTGAGGAACCTCTCAAATATAATAAACTAAAACTACAAAACTTCATATCATTCAAAATGAGAACAATAACAACCATTACTCCAATACAGAATTGGTAAACAATCCATAAAGAAGCTAAAAAACCCTCACAGAGCAATGTTCAAGTGGAGGAGCAGATTCTCAGAACTTCAAAGAAGAGTATCACCACTTCGTTCACAAAATTTGGGTTGCTCTCATCCCACAGTATCTAAAGCTGCAAAAATTATCATCCAAAACACCTATTTTCACACCCAAATTAAATAAATCCATTATAAAAAAAGTTAAATAGAAACGCATCTCACAATTTTGAAAAAAAAACAACTTTAAAAAAACATCACAAATACCCAAATAAAAATTCTCTCAAATCAGAACTATTTTTATTGAAAAATTTGACCTCATAATGCAGAGAAATTAATGTCATGGAATGTATGCAGAGAAATTAACAGGTAATAATCATCAAACAACACAAATTGCAATGAATAAAGGAAAAATCGCAATAAAATCATATCAAGTTCTTACTTCTATCAAGCACTTACTAACCAGAAGCTTCTCAGTTCTTTAGCTCAGCACAATTACAAATTATATGGTATATTCGATGGATTAAATTGATGAGAAGAAAAGTGGGTACCTTTACAGAAATTGGGGATTAGAGAAGCTTCTCAGTTCGAAGCCAACGATTTGGATCAACTGAGTTTGAACGGATAACCAAAATATCTCTTGACATCACAAATGAGGAGGTGGATTGAGAGATCGACACCGGCACATAAGTTTTCTTGCTGTGAGTTTGTGGATTAAATAGAGAGATCGACATGAGGGAGGAGAAGAGATTTGAGAGAACTGAAGGGAGGAGAAAGAAACTGAAGAGGATGGACAGATTCAACGAATTCGGAAGACGAAACGTTAAAGCCATCTATTGGGAAAGCCAGCCGAGGAAAATGAATCGTTTAATTGAGATTGAACCAAACTCGGTAAATAACTCAGAAAATTGAACGAAATTGACTCAAATTGATTATAAACATGTTCATCAGTTGCAATGTAACAAATGATGGCTTGGACTATAAAAAACCCATTTTGATCAATACATCATACATCCATGGCATACTGTTAGTGGGGAAGCCAAATTTTTTTTTTCGGTTAGTCAAATTACTAAATTACACCCATAAAAATTTATTATATATATATATATAAATTTTAGTTTATCAAATTATTAAATTACACTCACAAAAAATTTATTACAACATATATATATATAAAAAAAAATAAAAAATTCAATAAAGTTGATTGACCCCACATTACAACACCTAGCTTCGCCTGCATACTGTTAACACTACATTACCACATGCGGTGAAAGTGAGAGTGTGGGACATGAACAGCTAATAAGCTTGTATCAAATCCCTAACAAAACTTCACTTTAAAGCAAACCCACAGAAAAGAAAACTAAAGCTAGAGAACAAAATCACTTTGTCCCAAACATCAAATCCAGACCATTAAAGGGGAGAAGGAGCTAGGCCTACATGCATTCCAACACAAAATGGTCTCAGCCAAGAAAAAGAAAAGGAGTTGGGAAATATGATAAGGAAACAATTGGTATAGAATGAGGAGACAGAGAAAAAAGAAAAGCAACACAAATATTAAAGCTACTAGCTAGACCAATATATTTATTATAAGTTGCATTCATCGTTTTTTGTACTATTGTCCTTTAGAATATTGATAATGGAGTTTGATGAAAATTTGGGCATTCTGAGTAAAAAAGCATGGGATTTGGTTGACAAGATAAGTGGTGAGATACAGAGTGATCAGAGTATCAGTTTCTGCAGACATTGCTCAGAACATGGTGTATATTGTGGAGTTGCAGAGACCCCATTAATGGTGGAGGAGGAAAGAGAGAGATTGATTGCCATTAGAGATCCACTCAAAGTTGTTGAAACAATGCTTGTGCTTTTACAGGTCAGTTGTTCTTCCATGTTGTTTCTTCTTCTTCCTTACCTTTATTTAATTTTGCTAGTTAATTATTCAACAAATTTGGCCATCTTAGTAGGCTTCATGTTTATATATGAAGTACAAGCAAGCTATGCACAAAGATTGAATTCCTCGTCAATATTATATTCCAGAAGATTTTTCGAACCAAAATTGACTTGATTATAAACATATGAATGTTGTACAGAGATTGCAGTCATATCAGCAGCAACATTGCCATGCAGCAATTTCCCGACTGGAAGAAAGTAGACTGCATCTTATAGACAAAATACAAGATTTCCAGGGAAATGGGAGGAAACTCGACGTGATCCAAGAGCTAAATGCATGTTTTGGCGATGAGAAAATGGTGGAGAGAAAGATTGAGCAGCTCAAAGTAAATCATAGAAAATCTTGGTTTTTGGCTAATTTGATTAGGAGTTTGTTCAGTCCATGGAATTGGCACGATACTGCAAAAATTGCCATAAAGTTGATAGTGGTTTCAGTTTATATTTCTTCAACTTATAGCTTCTTTTACCAATCTAGGCAGGAATATGAGAACTTTACACCAAAATGTGTATCATCAATGGATGGAAAAAGAGAATTTTTAGTTGGTGATATAGACAACCCTTTAGATGTGTCCCGTGGAATGGGATAATTTCTGTAATCCTCATATTCTTATACACATACAATTTGTGTTGATGTTTTTTTGGATAATTTCTTTCCAAGTTGGCTTTAAAAATAGGACAAATACTATATTTTTCTCTTTGTGCATACGCGCAACATGACTAACTACCTGATTTTTGAGTGTGTATTAACTTGATATAACAATTATCAACCAAGGTTGTCCTGAGTGGAAGGGGCTCTGATCGTTTAAACAAGTAATTTCGATTTCGAGCTCTTGTGGATGCAACAAACTTCCTTGGGAGAGATTGTGTTTCGGCACCCGACCATATCTCGGAGGAATAATCTTGAACAAGCTAAAAGTGTGAGTCCACTAAATAAAAGTGCTTTTGAATTAAAAGTACTTTTATAAAGTCACCAGACACTAAATACATAAAAAATTTATATTTTCACAAGTAAATTTGATAGTTTCACAAGGTCTCCTTCACATGAGATGGATCCACTTACTATTTGTTTGAGGAGGAACGTGCGAAACTATCAAATTTAGTCGTGAAAATATCAATTCTCAATAAGTATTATTAAACCATTTAGCAAAAAAAAGTATTATTAATCCACTGGGGTATGTATAACACACCTATTAACTATTTTATAACACTATGGCCTAACATAGAGTTAAAGGAGTTTTGAATGGTGACATTACTTTACCTCTTTTTTTTTTTTTTTTAATTTTACATTAACAGTACATGGACAATACTAAAAATTAAAATCATAACACCTTACTAATTAAGTATATAATATGTATAAAGATGTGTTATAATTCTAAAATTATTGGTCTATATACGGTCGATATTTTAAATTTATTTTGTTTAGCATTAAAATAGTATTTTCAGATATTAAAAAAAAAAGAAAAAAAATTATACTCCATTCCATAAAAATTAAAATATTGTATATAGGGGGAATAATGGTTATACAGAAATTTTTATTTTTTATTTTTAACACAATTTGCCAAAACGACCTCGATTTGGCAGATTTTTTTTTTTTTTTTTTAAATTACGTTGCACCTACGACGTCCGTATAAGGCTTCTCTCCTCCCAAATCGCGCATTAGGGCTTTGTCCTCCCAAATCAAAATCGCCACCGCTCTCGGCGTCTCCGAGCTCTTTCTCGTCGGCCGCTGCGATTTCAACTCCTTCAGCAGCCACGGTTCCACCTCCCACGTCCGCTTTGACAATTCTAGTGTTAACTCGACCAAATCTTTCTGGATTAATGGCATAATTTGCCTTTTATGGATCAGAAAATATTGAATTCGACGGGGAAGAACATTTTGATTAAAGAGGAGAGTGAAAATGAGTTAAGATCTTCATTTCAATCCAAAGAAAGGATAAGTTCAGCAGCAAAAGATGTTAATTTAGGTTTTGGAGAGAGAGCATTTTCTGCCGCCGGTGCTGCTGTTCTCTCCGCCGTCATCGTTAACCCCCTCGACGTCGCCAAGGTCTCTATGTACTATATTCTCTGTCATTTGTTATATGCAAATTGCAATTGGATTTAATTTAGTGTTTATACTGATTTGATTAGTTGTTTTTCATTTCTGTACTGTTATATCAAACTTGTATTGGTTTTTGTATATTTTATGCATTTGGTAGTTCTGAGTTGATCATTTTTGTTATTCATCTGCTGCTGTTGAACTCTAGCCTCAATTGTTTGAAGGGTGTCAGTTTTTTTGCTTATTTTCATTTTATTTGCCAAATGTCCCAAAATGCTGAGATAAACGAGCTAAAAATTTTAAGGTTGGAATATCCTAAAAATGTTAAGCTAACTGAGCTAAAATTTACATGTTTGGTTCTTTTAGAGTTAGAGCCTAAAGTAGTCTGCTATTGAGATTTAGTTGAGATGTTCAGGAGCTCTGCATAGTGAAAATATTACTGGTCTATAAAGTTTGAGATATGGCTTGGTGGTATTAAATTTTAACAAAATTGGTTTTGACGGCATAAAGTTTTAGAGAATATTACATTAAACTTTAAGAAATTAGTTTTTTAGTGTTTTACCTAATCACACTTCAATAAAGACAAAGGTCATTTACTGACCGACCAGAGCCCTATTGATGAATGAATGAAAGGGTTTATGAGGCGTTTTTAATACTTTCGAAGGCATGGCTTTATCTTATAAATATAGTAAGAGCAATATCTTTTGATTATGTGTGTGAGTTAAACATTTTTTCTTCAATACTTAGGATATAAGAGAGAAATTCTAATGCGTGTGTGTGTATATTATTGTGATATTCAAGCTCAGCTATTTTTTATAAGAACCATCAGTTTTGATTTATGTGCGGTCGTTAGAATCTAGTTGCTGGCGGGATATCATCATACCAATTCTTCCCGTCCCCTTTAAAAGTTAATTTGAAAGTTCCTTTGAAATAACTCATTAATCTTAATTGAATTTCATTCTTTGGTTAGTTTATGATATTATTATTACAGGTTCTTTTGTGTCGTTATTTTTAAAATTTAGAGCTTTCTTGGCCATCACTGATATCTTTAAGCTGCTCAAGCTTTAGAGATTCTAATGTAATTTTTTGGTTATTGTTTATATTGCCTGATTTATCAGACTAGATTGCAAGCTCAGGCAGCGGGTGTCCCTTATCATGGTCTATGTCGTACAGCATGTTTTGAAACAAACACAGTACGTTTCCAAAATGCGACTCTTGCCCGTTTACTTGATCATATTGCTGTGAGGCAACATATAAATTTACTACTTATTGGTCATAATTTACTATTTTTGGAAGAAGTTCTTGAAGTTATCACTTGTCTATTGCTCTGGCACTTTCTCTCTGGTCTCTACACGTGTTAGAGGGAGGGGGTAAACAAGGGGAGATAATATGATAGTACATAATACATATTACATGCACCTGCAGAAGATCTTTCATCAATATAAGGGATCAATTGTCAGATATGTGTACTGCTTAGGAATTCCAGTCTACTGGTATGCGTTACATGTTTCATAAACTAAGTTCATCCTGCACCAGTTTGGATAATCTTAGCCTCTTAGGCACAATAAGGAAGAAAGCATTTGCTTTCATCACAATAAATTTTTTGCTAAACCACGTTTACACAATATATGGCACGACAAAGAAATAAAAACATTTGGAGCTGAATATTTGGTGGCTAAGAAACAACATGTGTATAAGATGAGATTAGTGGAAACAAGAATGCTTTGGTGGATGTTTGGATGTCATGAAAGGTTGGATAGGATGAGGTTATTCAAAAGAAGATTGAGTAGCACCGATTGAGGAGGCGATGAGGGACAAAGGTTTGATTTTTCTTATTGTTTTTCACTTTTACGCTTTCATAAAGGATTCATTTTAAGTAGACCTGGCAAACGGCCGGGCCGAGAGGCCCGAGACAATATGTCCCGGGTTTTGGTGGGCTGATAGTGTGAGGCCCGTGGCCCGGCTCGGCCCGCGGGCTTATTCCTTTATTTATTTATTTTTTGCAAAATCTTGCTACACCAAAAATAGTAATAATAATAAATATTAAAAATAATAAAATAATTTATAATAAACAATAATTCTAATTACCTATATTAACTACATATCTCAATCAATTAAAATTTTAATAGTATTATAAATTACTTTCAAAGTATATAATAAATATTGAAAAATAAACATTAATTTCTGAATTCTGTCTTTAAAATGATGTAAAAATGAAGAGTACTCACAACAGTAAGGGGTAATCACTGATGGTACTACATCTATGAGTTTGGTATGGATATTTCTTTTTTCGTTGTTTCAAAGCATGTTACATGTACCTGTGTTCTTCCTTCTCAGTTGTTTCACATCTCACGTTGGAGTGATTTATTGTTAAGAGAACCAAAAAATGCAAAGGGAAACCCCAGTTCTGTATGAGTTTAAAAGTAGTTGCATTAAAAATATATTGAAGATTGCATTAAAAATAAATAGTTGTTGTAGTTCAGTTGGTTTGAACTTTTATTTATTTACTTACAAGTCTTGTGTTCAAGCCTCACAACCCATAAGTAGCAACATTTTATTTTAAAAAGAAAAGAAGTCACGAGCCACGGGCCGGGCTACCCGCGGGCCGGGCCTTCACGGGTCGGGCCAAAAACGGACCGGGCCAAAATGACCCATATTTTTCTGGGCTAAAAAACTGCAGCCCACAGCCCAGCCCGTGACGAACGGGCCGGCCCGCGGGCTTGGGCCATGTTTGTCAGGTTTTATTTGCAGCCTACCCAACTAGTTTGGGATATAATAGGTGGAGTAAAAGGCGTTGTTGAGTTGAGATGATTTGAACACATTACAAATTCCTGCCAATTCACCACTTGTGATACTGTATTCTTGTATAACAAAACATAATGGTTATCTTTAGTAAATAATGTACAAGGGTCAACTAGGTGACTAAGAATCATGGATTACCAGAGCTGCTAATGAATTCAAGCACAATATAGGTGAACAAATTGAGATTGTGAAGAATGAATCAATATAAGTTGCGAGGAAGGACCCAACAGATATTTTTGAGTTACCTAGACAAAATTGAAACTAGTTGAACATATCTTTTACTGGGCTGCAAATGCAACCAAATAGAAAGGTAAATAGTACCACAGTTGTTGCAAACTAAGTAGGAGAAATAAGTAGCAGAACTTGGTATTATTATTTGGTACCTATAAACACAATTATTATTTTTTCTCTTGCTAAATACAATACAGGAAAATAGCAAACAACAGCTTCTTCACCTTTTCCATTTAAACTGGATTAAAGCTAATTGAAGCTCAACGATAGTCCACACCACTGGCTGATTTACCCTTGGGGCACTGGGGTCAATTGACCCCACTGAATTTTGAATAGTTAGTTTTTATTTATTTTTAATTTTATAAAGTGTTTAGTGAAAATAAAAAAATTCAAACTAAGACTATTAAACATTGAACATGTTATTTTTGCAGCTATTGAAATGAGGTTATCATTGCAATACTTTCAAGCAATGAAATCTCGGAAAATGTTATTATAAATAATATTTTAACAATATTATTTAGTTTTGTAATTTATTTTAGAGGACATGGGAGGTGAGGGACACCTTACGTTCTTGCGCGAGGTGTCTATTTTAATAACAATGTTTTAAAAAATTATAAAATACCATTTTGTACATACCAAGGGAGGAAGTGTATTCAATTACATAAAACGACCTCAGTTTATATGATAGCTCACACAATTATTTGCAATGTCTCTCACATTCTTTTTTGCCTTTATTTTATTGTATTTTATTTCTTTGTAATTTTTTGTTTTAAAAAAATTGACCCTAATGAACTAAGGGGTTGGATCCGCCCCTGGCCCCATACATTCTTTCTAAGCTCTTTGAATATTGTTTCAAAATTGAAGTAGCATATTAACATGTTTCCTTTTCACAATTTTTTTCCTTTTTAGTTCGTAGTTGTTAAATTGTTTCTTTTCTCACTTCACAGCTAACATGTATAAATGTGGAGTTTGAGAAAGTTGTCCATGTTTTCGCTAATGGTTATCATTTATTTTGAATTTGAACTTGCATGCTCATTTACAAGCTTGATTCTGGAGGAATCATGTTGAAACATGGATCTACTTTACATTGTTCTCTTCTAAATTCCATGTGGATCTTGGCTGTTGATTTTTTAGATGCTTCCAGATATGAGATGTTATCCATCATGCAGTCGTGCAGTTATTGGTTCTGAATCAACATGTGCTCCAGATTGCTCGCAGTATAAAGGAACATTTGATGTCTTCTACAAAGTTACGCATCAGGTTTGTGAAATTGATATTATAAGTATAAAATTTGATTCTCACAAAGAAAATTTGCTAGGATTTTTTGATTAAAGTACCCGCGACTTGCCCTTTATATTGGGGAAAAAATCTCTTTAATTATGGGTGTGCGCTTTGTGTGTGATTTTTAATCCATTGAATGTTGTTTATTCTTGGTTTCCTATGCAATTGATACTTAGATTCAACTCACATGCACTTCCTTAACTTGTCAAAGCAGGCAAAGGTTTTGACAATCATAAACGAAATTCTAGGAAATCATACATCTGATTTGATATATTACTAACTATTATATAAATTTTGGAAGGGGTACTATTTGCCAAATGGAGTCACTCAGTAGATATTTTAACAGCAGTAGCATAGTTGACCAAAGTCACTCTACGGATACTTTAATGCATATTATTTGCATTATGTGTACATAAAATTGTCAATATGAGCTATAATTTACGGCCATAGCCATAAATGCATGATTCAGAAGAAATAACAGTGGAGCCGATGTATATTCTAATGAGAACTTGGTTCCATTGATAACTTGCAGACACGCCTGTCATCTTTGTTGGTGTGTATTTTATTTTAAAATTGTTGCATTGGAAACAAATCCATTAATATTTGGTATTTATTTGGTGTCACTGTGTAGGAAGGGTTTGCAAGACTCTGGAGAGGCACATATGCAAGTTTAGCTTTGGTCGTGCTTAATTGTAAGTGATTTTCCGGGTCAATTTCATCTGTCATTTCTTGTTCCTTTACTTTGAGACAACACGAGTTGAATGGGAAATTTTTGTTCTGAACACTCACTTCTGTGCAATTTACTTTCTTATTGTTTCTAAAACTCTAACCAGGTGGGCATCTATTTGCCTTGTTATGATATTTTTCGCAATTTTCTGGATGAATTTACATCGAGAAATGCTCCAAGCATGACACCATATGTCCCCTTAGTTCTTGAGAGCTCGATTCAAGCATTTCATTTAGCTTGTATTACTTGTTATCTGTTGAACTTGCAAGAACTCGTATGCAGGTATTACATGTTTCATATTGGTGTTTATGTACTTTCTTTGTTTTTTTTTCCTAGGTTAAATGCTTTCTAAGTCGCTGTACTTTACGTCAACTTACAAATGGACCACTGAACTTTTTTTTCTTACAGTCAACTCACTCACTGTACTCAACTTTTCTAACACAAAATTAAAAAAACCGTTAAAAACTTTGACTTTAACGGAAAATAACAGCTAAGCAAATTGAGTTGTCAGATTAAAAAGTCGATGTAAGCGTCCTTGTGTGACGTGGCAATGATTATTAAAAAGCTGATGTGGCGTCCTTGTGTGACGTGGCAATGATTATGTGGATTTGGAGGAAAATTTTTACGAAGAAAATGAAAAAAAATATTTTAAAGTATAATATAAATTTAAAAAGTGTGCCAAAAAATAAGAAAATAAATAAAAATATATTTAATTATTTTTATAATTAATATCAAATAAAATTTTATTTATAATTAAGCCATTTATAAAATACAAAATCTAAAAATATGCTAATTAAAATTAAGGGAATGTGAAATATATTTAGGGAAATGAAAGAAAATTATAATAAAATCAGAAAATTTAGCAAAAAAAATACATGGTAGAAATTAAAAATAAAAAAGTTATTTAGTTATTTTTGTAATTAATAGAAAATGTTTTTTATATAATTAATAACAAATATAATTAAGGAAATTATAAAATTATAAAATTAAAAATCTTTTCAAATTCGGACATTAAAATTATAATTAAGTCAATTTGGTGATAATTTGTAAAGCTTTCTAACTAGGATAAATAAATTTGTACTTTTACATGCAAATAATTTTTATTTTAATTTTATCAAATATTTTTTATTTTAAAATTATAAAAAAGTTAAATTTTATAATTTAATTTAATCAAATTTAAGAAATAATCATTTTTATTAAAAAGAGCCGGAAAAAAAGCATCCAATAACCTCCCCTTTTTCCCTGCCTGCTTTAAGAGAGAAAATTGATTTTTTTAGGAAATTAATAATAAATATAATTATTTAAGAAATTATAAAATTAATTTACTGTTCATCTTAAATAATTTTATAAAGTACTGTTTTAAGAGAAAGAAGATGAACAGTAATTTTAAAATTAATTACTGTTTATAATTTACTGTTCATCTTAAATAATTTTATAATTTACTGTTCACCTTAAATAGTTTTATAATTTACTGTTCATCTTAAATAATTTTATAATTTATATATCATTTGTAATTAATTATTGTTTATATATCATTTGTAATAAAAGAAGTGAATCCTAAATAGTAGGCAGTAATAATTTGGCTTGGGGTTTGGCGGAATCTAAATTGATTTTGAATTTTAGTATTTCTTTTTTTTTTTGTTTTGATTAAATGATATATAAATAATTAAATATATATTTCATTTATTTTCTATTTTTTGGCAAAAATTTTTAATTTATAATATTATATTTGTAAAGAATTAAATAAAAATTCATTTGATATTAATTAAAAATAATTAAATATATTTTTCATTTATTTTTTTTTTTTTGACTAACTTTTCTAATTTATATTATTATATTTGTAAATAATTAAACAAAAATTCATTTGATATTAATTACAAAAACATTTAAATATATATTTTATTTATTTTCTTATTTTTTTGAAAAAATATTATTATTTGTAAAGAATTACATAAAAATTTATTTTGGTATAGATTTTCCTTTTAGATCCACATAATAAATGCCACGTGGGATAATTATTGACACAAACTTTTTTTTTCCAACTCAGCTGCTGATGTGGACATTTCCGTTAAAAGTCAAATGACTTAACGGATTTTCTAACGTTTTGTTAGTAAATACAAGTTCAGTGAGTTGACTGTAAGAAAAAAAAATTCAGTGATCCATTTGTTAGTCGACCTAAAGTAGAGTGACCTAAAAAGCATTTAACCTTTTTTTCCTTCTTTTAAAATGGTTGGAGGAGTACCTGTTATTAAGTTTAAAGAATTTAGTTTCCAAACAGAATGAAGGAAACAAATGGGCAAATTTTGAATTGATATGGTGAAAAATGGAAGAACTGTTTCTACTCATTCAGATTTCTACTTGTTTTGTGGATTTTTTGTGTTTTTATTTCATTCACAATTTCCAAGGATATATTAATTGTTTTGAGAGTGCTAATCTAATGAACTCCTTTTGAGGATTTGATATGATTCTATTGTTTTTCATGTTTTTTTCAATTTCTACTACATTTCTCAGTTTACCTTCATTCTCTTTATAACAGGCATTTAAAGAGACCCAAATTGGTGTGAAACCTCCAGGAGTGTTGAAGACATTGGTTGGGGTGATCTCCCCTGTCAGAAGTACTAACAACCTCCAAACCTGTAAGTTTATACCTGGATTTTTCGTTCTTAGATATATACCTAACTTGTGATTTTAATAAAACGCCATGAAACTTGGATTTTTTCGTAGTGGTTTGTATATCATCCTGTTTCCTCAATATTCTTGTGATTTGTAATATAGCGCCATGAAACTTGGATTTCTTAGTACTGGTTTGTATCTCCTTCTCTTTCCTGAATCTCAAAAAATTGGGAACAACTTCCCATTGGTTCTGTATCTTTCTTTCTTTCTTTCTTTTTTTTTGGGTGGCTTGCTATGATGATAATTTTATTCCCAAAGATCTATGACAAATTACGAATATGATTAGGATTTCGAATCTTGGAATGTGATATATTAATGTAAAATTTATACTGATGAGGTGCATGCACAAATTCTACAAAATATAACATAAATAATGTGTTTTATCTCATGAATGACACATACATAGATCTATCAACTAGATATTATGACCTTAGTTAGTGGTAAGGTTTACCTTTTGAGTCTGCATTAGAGTATTTACGTTCTTTAGATCTGCAATGACGACATGGATTATTATTAGTTTTTCTTGTGCTGAGTTCACGAGAATCAATAGAGCATCTAATGTGGTGCATATCTTTGGTAATTTGTTTATATAAATCATTTGTGAATGCGATACCATTGTAGCAGTACATAACTACCGCTTCTTATGGACTGGTCTTGGGTCACAAATTGCACGTGATGTTCCTTTTTCTGCAATCTGCTGGTCAACCCTTGAGCCTGTAAGACTTTACTCTTCACTGCAGTCCTGAATACTGTAATCTAAAATGTTCTAAGGGAGCATAAGAAACCAACTTGATGCCTGATTTTTGCTGCTTTGTCAGCTCAGGAGGCGGATTTTAGGGATGGTAGGTGATCAGGCAACCATAGCCACTGTCTTTGGGGCAAACTTCTCTGCTGGTTTTGTTGCCGGAACCCTTGCAGCTGCTGCAACATGTCCTCTAGACGTTGCAAAGACCAGGCGTCAAATAGAGGTTGTTTCTCCAAAACTGAAATCCATTAATGCTATTTGCCAAAATTGCTTCCTCTCTAGTTACCCTCCCCTCTGTAGTCTCCCAGAACACTCAATCCACCCAGGGAATTAATGAAAAGTTGATAGAAGAAATTAAAAATGAAGAAATTAGGGATTTTATGAGTTGCATCCACAATCTGGCATTGCATGATTTAATCAACGATGATAAGAAGGGTACATAATCAATAAATGAGAGTATAAGAGAGGGATGGAGTTGTTAATATGATATCCACACCCATACTTGTGATATTAGGGGGGTCCTGATTAGTTAAGTTCTATTTGTGGCTATCTATATGAGTCCCTCGTGCACATAATTTCAATGGTTTAACTTTAGTATATCAAAAAAAACTTTTTTAAGGGGTAAATATATCATATATATTGTTAGGCATTAGCTGATTAATAAGCTACTCAGCCTGGACTTGACGAAAAAGTCTTTAGATGCATATGTTCAAGAATTTGAACTTATTATTGATCCTTTAAAATTTTATTTGCTCAATTGAACTACTTGTGCAGGTGTTATAATGTTCTATTGGGAGGTTCATCTCTCTGTCAGTTCTATTCTTCTAGGAGCAAATATAACAAGTCTAAGTAGATGAAGCTAGTAATCTAAAATGGGAAACGAGTTAATAGCATCTCTTTCATTGTGTTGCATATTTTATGCATGTGAACATTTTTCCTTTCTTTTGTCTGTCTGCTTTGTTTAGTCATCTTACCTATTAGGCCTCTATCCAATTGATTATAATTTGTAGGAATTAATTAAGTGCTTGATTGAACAAAAAATGCTGCACTGTTAATTTACACATGTTGAAATGGTTGACTGAATCTGCACATGTTACCAGTTCCTTACTTCAATTTTATCTTTCTGGTTGCTGATGTGGTGTTCCTTCTTTCCAGAAAGATCCTTACCGAGCATTGAAGATGACCACAAAACAAACTTTGGTTGAGATTTGGAGGTGTGTAGCACTTTTTTGTTGTTGAATAAGTTATGGAGGTGTGTGGCACATATTTGTATCTTTTATATTACTTAAATGATTAGAATATCTATCAGGATAATTAGAATGGTAGAAGTAGTTGGACAAATTACCAGTTAAACAACCTTTGGTCATGGATACACCAAACTTGTGTAGAAGCTAACTATACCTTATCATAGGAGGAGCTACTTGGTGTGCTGGCATCTTATGGAGCATCATGTGTTATTGTAGTTGAGGGGGTTAGAGATCTATATCTTGAGATTAGCGCCTTCTGTACAAACCTATAGGTCGAGCCATATCTACCAAACCGTAAATTTATGCTTATATCTCCAAATGCAAAATAGAAATGAAGAGAGTTGTATTCGTTGGCCAGCTTGCAGCAAACCTAGCATGTAGCACGAGATGCACTATTATCCTGTTATAGATATTTCAGCAGTGAAAAGGAGATATTGTTATAGAATGTTTCATGGTTTACTATTGCTGAAAACTTTAAATTTCCTAAAACTGCCTGTTGTTAATAAAGACACTTTCTTATCTAACATAACGTTGAGTCTTGTTTGTTGTTGATAGGTAGTTATCCATTGTACTGTGTTTTAGTGCCTTTATATTTTCGGATCCACTCGGACCATATAACTTCCCTTGCAGTCTTTATCAATGGTTTCCTTGTGAAGGTGGAATAGCTGAATGAAGGTCCCTTGAAATGTGAAATTTGGAGTCTTGGACCACTTATTGACTACTTGTAAGGTAGGTCACCCAAAAAGGAGGAATGAGTACCAAGGAATACTATTTGTTTTCCTTCATTCGAAGGAAGCTCCTTAGCTTTCCGTGATTATCTAATTAACAAGGAAGGGTTATATAGATCTTATAGTCTTTTAGATTCATTTTTCATAAATAATGATTTCAGCACGTGTTAGATTTATAAAATGAGCCTAAATCTTAGCATATAAAGATATCAAGTTCTTTAACTCAAAATCAATTGGCAATGAGAATTGGTCCTAGTCGTTATATACTAAACTTTTACATACTTTAACACTTTCTCACGTGTAACCCTATGAGTAACTATGGGCAACTATTGATTACCTTAAGAAATGGACTATATGTGGGTAAGAATGAAAGTCGAGAAGAGTGTTTAGGCCGCTTTGACACAAATTTAGGGTATAAAGACATCAAGCTATCTAACTCAATATCAATTGACAATGAGAAGAGTTGCGATAGTTGTTATATACTAGACATACTTTCTCTCAATGTATTCGATGCGAGACATCCTCTATACTAACAATACGAAATGGAAATGAACTCCTAGAAGCAGAACAATAGATTGAGAGTCAAATAACTGAGTTAGTGTGCAAGTGAATACATAAAACTGATAGAACTAATAAATCCAAGTACAAAATTTGGTAAACTAGTGTCCCAACCAGTAAATTTTTTGTCGCTTTATTTGACTTGCTAAGATATGCAGGCTTACGATTGTTATTTTGCAATTGAAAGCTGTAATTGAACAATTTTAGCTTAAATATTTGGATTTGTGTCCTATTTTATGTGCCATCCTATTTTTTATACCTATTGAACAGGGATGGAGGAATTAAGGGACTCTTTACTGGTGTTGGTCCTCGTGTTAGTCGTGTTGGTCCCTCTGTTGGAATTGTAGTCTGCTTTTACGAAGCAGTCAAATATGTGTTGCGTCACAGAAATCAACCCAGAGACCAGGAAGATTTGCATCATACCAGAGCAAGTGATTGAGAAAAGATTATACCATCCAAGATTGTTATCCTTATTTTTAGAGGAATAACCTCAGGTAGTGTTGATATGAGACTGAGGCCATGGTGTGTCAAATCAAAGTTTGCATTCCAGCAGTGAAGTGGTTAGTCCGAGTCATGGATATTGGATCATTTCACTAAAATGACACTCTTTGAGATCACTTCAAAATTATACTTCTCCTTAAAACACTGCAATTTGGCATGTGACAATTTTACTCCTTAATATGGCTGATAATTAATGTATAGAGCCAACAGTAGGTACCACGACTCGAAAGCTCAAATGAATATGGTTCTTCCGTGAATGATGCAAGATTTTCAATCTCGTGCTTCTGGCTCAAGTACTGGTTTGCCAGCCTATGTAAATGGGATGCTAGCCTAGCCAGACTTAGAGCACGTTTGATTTATTTTATTTTATTTATTTTATTATTATTTATTATTTTTTTATCTTTTTTATTTTATTTTATTTAGCAAAAAAAAATAAAAAATAGAGCACGTTATAACACAATCACAATTTCCCTATCCATGGCCCCTTTGGATCAGATACAACCCAATCTTATATATTGGGCCCTCTAGTCCTATAAAAGGTTATTCTTGCATTGGTGTTCTATTCCTTTGATGGGGTCTTTTCTACTTAATAATGGGCTTGTATTGGGTTTTGATGGCATGTTGAGGCCCAAAAATTGACTTATTGGGCCCAAGGTAGTCATTTTGGACCTGTAATTGGTATTTAGCAGGCCCATAGAAGGGCATTTAAATGTATGCTTAATAATGGGCTTGTATTGGGTTTTGGTGGCATGTTGAGGCTCAGAAATTGATTTATTGGGACTAATAGTGTTCATTTTGGGCCTGTAGCCGGTACTTTGTAGGCCCATAGAAGAGAATTTAAACATATACTTAATAATGGGCTGGTATTGGGGTTTGTTAGCATGTTGAGGTCCAAAAATTGATTTATTGGGCCTAATGGTTGTCATTTTGGACCTGTAGCTGATATTTAGCAGGTCCATAAAAGGGCATTTAAACATATGCCTAATAATGGGCTTGTATTGGGTTTTGTTGGCATGTAGAGGAGAAAAAATTGAGTTATTGGGCCTAATGGTAGTCATTTTGAACCCTTAGCCGGTATTAGCAGGCCCATAGAAGAGAATTTAAACATATACTTAATAATGGGCTTTGCTGGCATGTTGAGGCCCACAATATTGTTTTATTAAGCATAATGGTAGCTATTTTGGGCCTTTAGGTGGTATTTAGTAGGCCTATAGAAGGGCATTTAAACATATACCAAATAATAGGCATATATTGGGCTTTTTGAGGCCCAAAATTGATATATTGGGCCTAATTGTAGCCATTTTGGGCTTGTATGCTGATTTAGCAGGCCCATAGAAGGCATTTAAAAATTGATTTGTTGGGGCCTGATGGTAGCCATTTTGGGCCTGTAGGCGGATTTAGCTGGCCCATAAAAGGGCATTTAATCTTATACTTAATAATGGGCTTGTATTGGGCTTTGTTATTAGGCCTTATGCTAGCCATTTTGGGCTTGAAGTCGGTATTTAACAGGCCCATAGAAGGGATTTTAAACTTATATTTAATAAAGGGCTTTGCTGGAATGTTGAGGCCCAAAAATTAATTATTGGGCCTAATGATAGCAATTTTGGACCTGTATCAGTTATTTATCAGACCCAGAGAAGGGCATTTAAACATATACTTACAGACACTGTTAGGGCTGCCGAAGTTATGTTTAATATTTTCCTGTACCATAGTCAAACAAATCCCCGACTAAAACTTGAACAAACTACGGGTTTTTATCACCAAAAGAAATTCTTCTTTTCATCCATCTCCAATTTGGAATGTACTAGAGGTCGAAGAAATAATTAAACAATGAGAACTCCTGGAGCAGCCATGATAATAAAAAAGTTTTAACTTATCAAAAAAAAATTGACATTAATTTTGCAGCACCTAAGTTTATAGAGAAAAAAAATCCAAAAGAAAGGAAAATGAACTAGATCATTGCCATACTGATATACAATTGAAATGCTTAAAAAAATAACAATCAAATGGATGCAACAACCATCATAACAGTCCACTACCCTAACTTCATTTAATCTAATGGACTGATGAGATACGTAAGTAGCAGTGCCAAAAGCATCAGCACGTATGCAATACCCTGATCAATAGAGCTTCCTGCAAAAGACAACAATAAAACCAACTATCATTGTATAAAACAATAGAACTATAATATCAAGATAAAATAATTGCTCCACCAAACACAATATTAATTAATTATCATGTTCAACTACAGTAGTCATACATATAGTCAAAATATGCAAACTCAACAACTATGAAGAAAACAAAACAACTGGTCAACGAGGAAGAGTAGTGATGAAAGAGTTGATAAAATATTAAATATTGTAAACTTCTTTATTGATAACATATATGCAGATATCTGTCACAAATAAGTATAAACAATTTTACAGGTGAGAAGCACAATAATGTTATACAGCTCTTGCAAGTAAAAAGGTTAGCAGAGTTACCCTACATTGGCATAATACAAACACATTAGAAGAGTTACCCTACAGACAGAAGAAACACAAACCAGATTCAAGTCATATTAATCTGACTATCTAACCCAAAACCATATGCAACAAGTAAATATGCCATAACAACATTTATGCCACGTCTGAATTAATGGAATAGAGAATTAAAAATTTGTGAATGAAATTTGTGAATTAATGGAATAAGAGCTGGTGAGAAGTGAGTACATATCAAAGTGCTCTCATACACATACATAAACTAGATCTCGAAGAAGACTTGTACATACTAAATTATCTCATACACATACATATACCCGGCCCAATGCTAAAAATTATCTTAATCCGATTAAGATAATAACATTATTAACAACTATAATTTGGGATCAACTAAAAGAGTATCCCTAACAATAACATTCTCCTAAGTAATCATAATAAGAGCCTAAATAAAATGTGTGGAGAAATCTCACCTCTAAACATTCCTAATAATACCAAAATAAAGTATATGGAGAAACATACCTCATTTTCCAGCTTATCAAAAGAATTAAACAAGAGCCAATCTACTCCCTCAATATTTTGAGAATTGGCTGATATTAATGCTAAATAAATTTTGGTACAACTTCATAGCAGGCAACTCATTGATCCCCAACAATGGCATAGCTGGCAAAGACACATTTTTCCCTTCTAAAGGTACCTTCAATGTGCCTTTATGCATATGGTAATAAATTGCACAAACACTACAAAACTGTGAAAAAAACAGCTGCCCTTAGCCCAAGCCCTTTTGCAATGTCCAAAACCCATGGCATCATTGAGTCATACACAAGAAGATTAACAGGGATGCCCTGTTTTTTAATAATCTCGGGCAAGGTTTGCAACACGACGTCGTTAATACGCTCTGTGAATGCGTCCATGCTCTCAGGTTTTTGGTTCTCGTAGCAATCCAAGATGGGCTCGATTCGGATTTCATGGACTTGTTAACGGTGGTGGTGAGTAGAGTTACTTGAGGGTAAGGCAGCTATTTAAAGAAAGAATGGAGAATATTATCTTACGCCTGAACCAACCAATGTGGTGTCAGTGTATTGATTACATATAAGCAGGTATCTGTCACAAATAAGTACAAACAATTTTATAGGTGAGAAGCACAACGATGTTATACAGCTCTTGCAAGCAAAAAGGTTAGAAGAGTTACCCTACATTGGCATAATACAAACACATTAGAAGAGTTACGCTACAGACAGAAGAAACACAAACCAGATTCAAGTCAGATATTAATCTGACTATCTAACCCAAAACCATATGCAACAAGCAAATATGCCATAACAACATTTATGCCACGTTTGGATTGAATGAATGAAATTTGTGAATGAATGGAATAGATTTAGTTAAATGATTCATTCTCCCCTTCATTCCTGAAATCCAAACGTAGTAGTACAGATTTTAGTTATGCTCTGTCACAAAAATTAGTTGACTTTATGGTTTAATTTGCCTTTTAGAATAGGTATTTTTTGACTGACCAGCAAATTAACTTATTTCTTACTTATCTAAAGTGAAAAGACAATACACCGAAATGCAACTAGATCTTCCCATATCAATTTTTTTTAATACTTTTAAATAAGTCACCTCCATTATAAGTAATCAGTTAAAAATAATACTAAGCACTTACAATATATTAAGCAAATAATTTTATACAGCACAAAAGTGCACTAATAATGAATGATGATTAGTCTCTAAGATCATGAGGTATGGACGTAATAAGGATGGATAAGGATACAATAGAATATCCGTCCTAAATATAACATAAAAATTCAGGAAAACAATAAGACAAGTTAAGCTGGTGAGAAGTGAGTACATATCAAAGTGCTCTCATATACATACGTATACTAGATGTCGAAGAAGACTTGTTAAGAGAGGTAAGAGTTTACTTCCTCACAAAAATCAATTTCAACCCAAAAAAATAAAAATAAAAAACAAATAAACAAAATAAATCCTCTTTGAATTTTTTTTTTGCATTTGTTTCCTCAGACTTCAACTACATTGTTGGAAAAAATAAAATAAAAAAAATACATGCACTGATGCACACAAGTTTGAAGAGCTTATCAGATCTAAAATCCAACAACATAGAGATAATAGATAATAGATAGAATGTACCATCACTGGTAGGGGAGGAGCAGGGGCCACAAACTGCGCCTGAGCCTGAGCAAAGGCCATCAAAACAATGGCAGACATAAAAACAAAGACCAAAACCCTAGAAATCTCCATTTTTTTCTCATATTTATACACTCCCAATCTCTCCTTCGCAACCACCAAATTCGGCTCCTGAACAGAGAAAATCAACAAGATTAACACCAAACAAAACTACAGAGAGCGAGGAAGATGGAATTTGAATGGTGTAATGTGCTAATATTTGAGTGTGTGAGGAAAATATAGCTAGCCGTATATATATATATATATATATATATATATATATATATATATATATAGGACGGATCTAAAACATACTTCTTAAATAGCACACCTCTCTTAAATAACATACTTTTATTAAAACTACGTGATTTTGATTATTCTTTTAAAAAATATTAAAAGAGAGTGGTCCAACTTACTTTTCTATTATTTACAAAAATGCCACCCACGACCCCATTTTTTTTTTTTAAAGAAACATCAAAACAACGTAATCTTAAGAGAGGTATACTATTTAAAAGGTATGTTTTAGATCTGTTCTGTATATATATACACACACGAAGAGAGAAAAAACGGAATAGCTTTGTCGATAGTCAGTAACAACTAGGAGAAGAGAAATTGTTTTTAAAATGGATTGGGACCTACGTAACATCCATTCCATGTGCCGCCTCCTACTCTCGTCGATCGGTCAAAATATTGTTTTTTGAATTTGCATCATCCAAAAACCAAATGCTGATTTTTATTTATTATTATTATTATTTTGATAAGCCTAAAGACTATTTTGATTTTTGAATATCAAAACATGATTTTTGGAGTCAAATACCTTCTTAAAATATTGATTTACTAATTTTTCGTTGAAAGAAATGGGAGTTAAAAAATAATTAACAATCTTGAAAATATAGTATTGCAATATATATATTTTTTTAAAAAGACCCTTTCTTATTTCTAAATTAATCTTATTATATGCTACAAAAACTAAAGAGTATAGGAAACATATTCTCCATTATAAACTTCTTCGAACGTATTATTAGGTTGAAATTCAAAAATAATTTAAACACTAGCTCAATCCTTAGTCTCGTTTCAAAACAATTTTATAGTTTGTGCAAGTGTATTGTACTAATCACCTTTAAAAATTAAAAGAAGCACTATTTCTACATGAGACTGTTTCTCAAAATTCCTACATTCAATCTATTCAACATGAAGCTATAAAACTTAGCTAAAAAATAGAAAAAACATGAAGCTATAAAGCCTAACCTAACCTAATGACTATACCAAAGAATTTGGGAGTCCAGGAATAATAAATAAATTGGTAATCCAAGAGAATATAGCTGGCCTGGCCGCATCATAGTTGGACTGCTTACCTGTTGCTTCTAATTTTTATATCTCCCTAAGATACTTGAATCCAAAGGCGTTGAGATGACTGCCAGAGAATCTGTGTTGTTTTCATCAACCACCATGTACTCTTTATCTTCATTATCACTTCTGTCTCCCTGTCTCTATCCTTTTCATAAATGCTCAGGTTCCAATTGGATAAAAAAACATATCCCTCTTGTTATCCCCCTCCCCCCAAAAAAATAAATATATATATAGCTACTTATTAGTTGCTTTTGTTATCAACTTCTATATGAGAAAATGTGTGGAGAGATGAACAAACAAAAACAGGAACACAAAAAAGATTCCAGCAGAAATTTCAAGTTAAAAGACCCCGCATCAATGGTCCAATTAGCAATGTCAACAAAAGATTTTCCCAACTTTGAAACTAAACCAGAATTCTAAGCAGAAAGGATGTTTCCACCATGACTACACATACAACCCAAATGCATTCATGTACATTAATTATTATAAATATATGTGCGAGTGTGCGTGTACATATACAAATATATATTACTATACAAAAAACGTAAACAGATCAGAGGAAACACGACCATGACTAAACATGCAAACTTCAACTGAGAATCAAACGCATGAAGGCACCAGTTGTAAAGTATATTAGACCATATTGTATCCAATAATAGACAAGACACATAACAATTTGTGACCCGTGTGGTATAAATTCCATGGTCCTTATATCTTGATCCTTATATCTTAATCCTTATATCTTGGTCCTTATATACTTGTTTCTACCCGAGTGGTAAGCAAGATTTTGATGGTCAAAGAGGATGGTAAAATTCACCTTCGCACACTAATTCCATCTCACACTTGATGAGGCTGAGTATATATTACTTTTATTTTATTTAAGTGTTGAGTCCGATTCATATCCAATTGATTCGATTAAATTACATCCCATAAAATTGATTCACTCCATTTCATAAATTAAGCACTGTTATATGCCTTAGATGATTCACTTATTTGAGTTCGGTTCTGATCAGACATGAATTATTGACAAAACTAACCAAACAGAAGTCATAATCAAGAAAGTTGAAGATTCATCGATAAAATAAAACATTCATTCATTCGATTCATCCATAACATTAACTAATTAAACATACAAACATTGTCAAAATCCATACAAAAAGTTTGAAACAATCCCAAAAACATAAATTAATTTTACATAGTCGAATAAAGCGGGGAAGGACATTCGGGCACCACATTCACCCCCTCGGAGTTAAGAAGATCCGGATCAGTGAGCAATGACAGATAACTTTTCTTTACCTCGCTTCTCGTGATCTTCATACCCTCCTGAATAGACCTTCGTGATTTGACATTAAGCAGCTCATCCGAATCCACAGTGATCAGTTTGATCTGCTTCCTTGAACTCTTTGAGTCATGAGAGAGCCCCGTCCTCAAGCTCTTTTATTTATACGACCAAGTTTATGGCGCTTGGCCCTTATGTCTTGCTCTCGTCTGGGCCTTCGCCGAGCCTCGCCTAAGTTGAATCGCCCGAACCACCGGTTCATTTGAAGGAACTCTCATTTTTGGCCTTTAAGAGCGTGTTTTCCTCGACCAGCAATGTGACGTTAATATCGGTTAAAACTTGTTGATTGGCTTGACGCAACAACCCATCCTGTGGCCCTTAGCCGCCGTCGTCGGGGCGTCTTTAGAATCCATCTAGCTTTCGATCTCAAGTCTCTTTTGAAGTCGTCGATGTTATGAAGACGTCTTGGTGATCGGCACTTTCTCGAGCGCTAAGGTCGCATTTCAGATATTTATCTCACATCTCATGAAATCCTCCTCGGCCTCCCCATTTATGTGCCTCGACGCTTACGCGTCAAGACAAACGAGCATTAACTGCGTATGTTCAAGCAGTGTTCAAATCAATGTTCAAATATCTAAACATGAACAGAGAAATAAAAAATACTAGCATTATTTACCTTAGCGATATATCGTCCCTGCGTGATTTCCATCGTATGGTCACTAAACCGATGGTCGTCATGCCCCGACGAAACTCTGAAAAGATCGAATGGAAAATTTGTATTGAATCTAGGCTACGAGTTGGGGACCCCATAGCTTCGACAAGATGATACGACACAGACACGAAAGGCCGTGGTCGACGGGGGAGGTCTCGGTCTTCGGGAGAAAGGGGTGGCCATATTCGGGAGGGTGGGGTCCGAGTATCTGATTTGGGAAGGAGATTTATTTGGAAATGGGTTCTCGGGGAGATAGGAAAGAAGGCGAGAACTTGGATGGTGTTGTCGGTGTGTACTTTCTCTTCACGGGCAAAGCGTTGGAGCAGTTTTAGTTCTCGCTCACCTTCTTGGCAATTTGTATTTCTACCAGACCTGACGAAAGGTGGGATGATCGAGGCCCCAGGGCACCACCGAGTTTTTCTTGATCGGTGAGTTATTTTGGTTTTTAATTTCCTTGGTTAGGAGGATACTTCTTGATCGGACGACGATCGAAGCAAACCTCTCGTCGGGAGGATTGGTTGGGTGATCAGCTCGGTTTACAGGATAACTACGGAAGAAGTGAGAAAGAGGTGTTGATCTGGAGTTTCTATGAGCCCTCCTCTTACGGCAGGACGGAGGTCTCTTCGATCTGGGAACCTCATTAGCTACAGCTCTTACATTGAATTCAATCGGTGTGTATTTAGGGGTTGGCTCGACTTTTAGGGGATAGATACATTGGCGGACTCTCAGCAAAGCTTCGAAAGACTTCCCGGACAAAAAATCTTCAAACTCCTTTATTTCTAAGAACTCGATGTACGATCGAATCTTGCCTGAAACAAAGCAGTCCTATGTTAGATCTACATCGTAAAAAACATTTTCAAAATTTATATATAAAATAGACCGATACTTACATTTGTGGTCATATAACCATACACTTGAGGAAGATCCATAGTCCAGCATACACCTCCTTAGGAAAATTATCAAAAAGCTCCATCATCTCAACTTCCAGGTTCTTGAAATATCAAAAGTCAGACAGAGATCTTCTCGTCGGTGGCCCGATTCGGTGAAAGAAGAGATTTGGGTGGACCTTTGACGAAGAACCACTTCTCGTGCCATCAAGTATTACTCAAGAAGAGTGCGGTGTTCACCAGCGAACGTCTCGAAGTTTCTCCCAACTTCGGAGAGTGTTTCTTTGAGGAGGCTTTCAGATCCTCTCTCTGCAGATTAGACGATCTTGTACCGCAGTGAAGAAGAAGTCGAGGAAGGCTCGGCTGTGACGCCTTCGTGTGTATGCGGAAGGCAAGGCAAAATGTGAATATAAAATTTGGTACCAATTGGGCGAACCCCGCCGAGGAACCTAGTATAGTCACTATGAAGGCGTGCAAGGAGAAAGCGAACTCCCCCTCTCCAGCGGTAGTACAGGACGAGGGCCCAACTGGCTACATGTGCCAGTTTTTCTCTCACGGGACACAGGAGCCCCTAAATGCGTGAGTATCCTAATGTGGTACCGAGAGATCGAATCCTCTTTAATTGACCTTTCAATGACAATCAGCAGGGGAGGCGTCTTGAAAGCGTCCGTATTCTTGTAGTATTAGGAAGGAGTTTTGGGGATTTTTGGAGGAGGATTCTTGTCGGGTTTGTTCCTTTGGGATTCAAGGTCGAGGTTTTAGGTTAGGGTTTGGTATTGCGGGAGGGTGAACTTTGGTTGTAAAGTATATTAGACCATATTGTATCCAATATGCAAGACTTGGGAATTTTTGAATGGGCCAGGATAGCTTAACTCAATCCTTCAACGTCAATTATTGTATGTGGCTTAATAAAGAAGCTAACATAATAAGAATATGTATTAAATCATCCAGAGTGAAAAACTATTAGAAGAACAACAAAACGAAACATGTTAAACAATATCTCAAATGGAATTCCAGTTTTTAACAAGCCAAAACTCAACCATAAGCACATGCTACTTTACAATCTTCACCCTGCTGTACTAAAATCACCCAATATTATACTTGTGACAAGTAACTATCAAGCACTTGTCGCCTGAATATGTGATGTATGTGTTGCATGCACATGTAATGCACATGGCATATAAACAAGTAATGCTCCTGCACAACTCTAGTGAGAAGGTAAGAAGAGATATTTGGTGAAATTTGAAAAGATATTGCAAGCTTAACACATACTTGGTTCATATTGCCAACTTTGGATCCACTGTTCCTGTAGCATTTCCTTCTCCTGTTAGGATGTGGTCTGGATCCTGCACAAAGATACAACAAACCAATTGGTAAAGACCAAATAAGAACAAGAGATGGATGAGGAACAGACAAGTAGGGGATATACCTCCATCCCCCATTTTATGTAATCTGGGGACTCACAGGCCTTGTATTCATCAACCAAGCTCTCGATTATGTCTCTAGATTCATCAAATTCTGAAAGGTCATTGTCCTGCCATATTTCACATCATATGGAAATGTGAGCAGATTTTAAAAACATTTGATGAAGGAAAGCTGAAAGAGATGACACTATGAATGTTAACGGTCTGGTTGAAAACGATTTCAAGTACAAAAAATAACATGCAAGCTTATTGTTCAAAACTTTGGAGACGGTTCGAAATTCAATCTGTTTATGTCAAGCTAAGGGAAGAAAAGGAAAGCGTGTTAGTTTAGGATAAGATGGTGTAGGATAGGTTAGTTGATAATTTAGGCATATCTAGTACAAGTATGAGAATGATATCAATGAAATCTGAGAAAAACATTAGCTCTATCTATCCTCTTCTTCTACTACTTAATTTCCTGCTATAAATCTTCTTCCTTCCCTCTGATGTCTTCGTCCCCGTATACTCATCTCCTAACTCTGGTCTTGACATAAACTACCAATGGCTAGATGAATTATTAGGAAATGTAGACACCAAGAATTGAGCAAGTCCCAATTAAATCTCATATTTACTTTAGTACTAACTCTTAATAGAGCACAAGAGCCTTTCTTGCACATAATGTATTTAATTGATCAATGGCTTTTCACAATACAATTTTATTAAGGCATATAAAAAACTTGGCATAAGTAGTAAGGCATCAAAGATGTGCTAATCAACAGGATTAGGAACAGCTTAATCAATCTTGTACTCCAATTATAGCAAAAAGAAATATGTAAGAAATGAGCTTCAGTTGGGATATGTAACAAATACTGGACTGTGCGCATAACGAATACTAGTTGATTATCAGTCACAATTTTAGTCCTTAAAAATTTAACAAATTGGGGTAGTACCAACATCCCATTGAGGAGAATACGAGAAAATAATCAAAACATAGGTTGAGATGGTATGATCATATCCAACGTAGACTATATATGCTTTGGTAAGAAGAGGAGTCCTCTATTAGGAGGATGATATAAGGAGGAAAAGGGGTAGGGATAGACCAAAAAGACAAAAATTACTTGGAAGAAAGTAATACAAAGGGACTTTAAGGAGTGGAAAATAACTGAGGACTACAATCTGTATTTTAGAGGCCGGAGTATAGTGTCGCTGAAAAGAGGATTTTATACCACGAATTTAGTACTTCTGACTTGATGAAATTGCGTGTTTTTAAGTATTTTATGTTTTTTTATGCAGTTATTGTATTTTTGCAGAAATAGAGTTTGGAAGAAGAATAATTGGAAATAGAGTCAATACAGATGGGTTATGGTATTTTCTGCTAGAGATGGAGTAAATTGGTGCAAACATGTTTGGTGTATGAGTAGGGATAAGCAAAAGAGGCGAAATGGGTCAATTATGGGCATGTTTGGATCGTGGGTCAAGATTGGGTTGGATCCGGTTTAGAAGGGCTTGGATATGGGCGAGCTAGCATACAAGCGCAGCAGCGCACGAGGATATGCGCAGCAGCACCTGTTAAAGGACACAAGCGCAGCAATGCTTGAGTATGATGAGCTGCAGCGCAAGGTAGAAACCAGGCGCGTGGGGGAATGTACGCAGGCAGGTTTGGCTTTGCAGGTTTCCTTGTTCGCTTGGATTGTTACCATACGAGGACAATTAAGAGTAAAAGTCTATGAGCAAAAGGAATACCATATATATCTATCTATGTGAGAATTTAGAAAAGACAGGAGAGATGAGATTCATAATTCTGAGGGTAACACATATATTCAGATTGAGAGCAGAGCACAAGGAGACAGAATTGAAGACGAAAAATTGGGGATTGAAGCTGTCTACAGAATCTTTATTTACTCTTTCTTTTTAATTTTTGTACTTCAAGAATGTTTAAGGATATTATGTGGATGTTTTATTTTTGTGCTACGAACTAAATTATCCTTTGGGATTACAATGAAACCTGATGATTAATTTATGTTGAATTACTGTCTATTTAATTATGATGGATTGTTTACAAGTAGTTTATCATATTTGCACTTCATATTATAATTGTCTGACTAACAATTAACTTGATAATCTGGATGATATTGGGAAATAGAATCTAGGGGTTGGATTTAAAATATGATAGCATGTGTTGTGATTATTCTTCTTCGGAATGAATATCATGATTTACATATAGAATAGGAATATATCTATATGTCACATGTAACTTGTATGAGAATTGGTACTTGATAAATTCGTTCTAATTGTTCACATAGAGTATAGTAAATTAATTAAAGTGAATTTTATTATTAATTATTCTTCGAAAGAGGATTGTTAATTAACTTTAAATTCTCGGTTAGCAACTTGTGACGATTATTTAATTAAGAAGAGAGTGAAGAGATTTAAGTGAGTCATTGGGGGAAATTGTAATCCTAATTTTCTTTAATATGATATTTATCTATGTTAGTTCTTGTTTATTTAGTTTAATTAAGTTAATTTCTTAGTTTATCCAACCTAAATTATTTGTTTAAATAAAATCGAATCCATATAAAATTAAATTAGTAGTTGGGTTATATTAGTAGAGATTATTCTTTGTGAAAAAGATACTCTTATACTTATTCTTATTGCCGCAATATCACTAGTCGATCGCGTATACTTACGTGTATTTTGCTAGTATAGAATTAGTCAAACAGTCACTCATTTATATTTTTGTTTCATGTTTATCTTTTTTCCCTTCCTGTCTTTCTTTTATTTTCATTTAACTTTTTATGTGTAATTTTTTTTGGTAATAAGTATGTATGTCCTTTAATATATATATATATATATATATATATATGCACTTATTTTCGTATTCGGTATGTTTGTTCTTCATATATTGTTTTTTTGTCAATTTTCTGTAGTTCTATATTATTTTCTGGTATTTTCTTTCTTACTGATTTATCTTTCTACTTTTACGCTTTCATAAGAGATCATTTTCTGCCTAATTAAACTAGTTTTGGATAAAAGGTATTGAATTGAGAAAAGCAAAAAAAAAATAGAGCTAAAACAAAACTAATGATAGTAGTGTAGTAACTTACTTCAAACAATGGGAAACTCCTGTATTTGTCAAGAAAGGCTTGCCGCTTTCTCAAAAGAGAATACTGACTCAAACACTTGCTGAATAGGTGCCGGATACCAGTATAACTTGCTAGCATAAGGCCACTGACCTAAAAGATATATAAAGAAGTTTTTGTCAATCATAGTTTATGCGTTAGCCTTCCAACAATCTAACATTGGGTCATATAGAAACCATGGCACTATAGTTAACAACTTGACATTCTCAAATATGTAATAAATCAAAAACATATTAAATGATCAAAGAAGGAAACTATATAAGTAAATTCTCACCCTGTGGGCAGTTTGAACATAAGGAGACTTTCTTGATAAAGCAACCTGCCAAAAGAAATGGAAACAAATGAAAGGTAAATATATGATATAAAATTCTAATAAAAGGAAAGAACAAACGAAATATAATAACTAAGCATGGGTATGAAACATGCCTGAATGCTTGCAGGACCCCATTCGATAAAATTAACAAGCTTTCTTTCACGGATTCTTTGCAAACTATCATGAACCTGGTTTTGAGAACAGGAGTATTAGAATACAGATCCACAAGCCTTCTCAGCGTTGCAGATATAGACAAATGACAAATCTAGAGACACTAAAGATCAGTTCTTATGAACATTGCCTAATTATCTCAAAAATATTTATGTACAACAACTAAGCAATAAAGATTAAAGTAAAGGAAATTTGAGCGTAACAGTGCATTCATATATGAATTTAACTGATATTGTGGCCTTGAGTGAAATAGAATGGAGAAACAATAATTTGATGGCCAACCGTAAGAGTCGGTACAACTTTGTATAGGATTTGCTAGATACCAGTAATTAAAAACAATAAATGATAAACTCTAACCCATGGATGTAAATTTTAAATTGTTGATGCATCATCGTGGCTTAATCTAAACTCTAAACTGATTTAGACAGCGCATGCTTAGCTCCCTTACTAAAGGAAACAAATTTTTGAAAACCAGAGACAATTCCTTGATGCATATAACTATTCCTTGCAGCTCATCTAAGGAACTACAAGCTTATGTTTTTATTATTTTTGAATACTTAAGGAGGTAAAGTTAACCAAAATTTACGTCCATTCATCTAGAATTTCTTCCCCGTAATAAGCCATAGAATGTTGAACACGGCCAATAAAAAGCATGTTAATGAAAACAAGAATAGTTAAGGAGAATAAAGATCCTCAATTTCCT
Source organism: Panax ginseng (assembly GCA_020205605.1). Classification (NCBI taxonomy): domain Eukaryota; kingdom Viridiplantae; phylum Streptophyta; class Magnoliopsida; order Apiales; family Araliaceae; genus Panax; species Panax ginseng. Next base: position 1,510,114 of record CM035134.1, on the reverse strand, counting down.
TTCTAAGTTATACTACTATATAAGACAATTAAACAAAGTTCAGAAGATGGCAATTAGACAAGCACTCGGCCCTGTTCTGGGCACCTACAAACATTCATTATTCAACTTAAGGAAAATTACCAAATTCCTAGACTGAGCTCTTAGAGTTGCTACAACATTCAAACTGGTGAACTACTTCGATTATTACTGATAAAAACAAATCATCATTTTACCAGATATACTAACTGCTTTTTCCAGATCCAGATATTTACTTAACTTCATTCACAAAGACTCCTTAAAAAATCATCATCGAACAAATGTCAAAAAATAAGTGGTAAGTTATAAAACATTAAAAATTAATGCAAGTACTACTACAATTACCTGAGTAGGATCAACTTCCCCCTGGATAATGTTTAATATTGATATGTATTTTGCCTGACTAGCTTCTTTTGTTCGAGCATTAGAGGAAACCATGATATTCTTTGTCTACAAAAGAGACTACTGTCAGGAAACTCATATCCATGAATTGATAAAGCAATTTCTAAGCAATGCATATCTTACCTGAAGAAGTCTTCTCATCACATCTAGAACAGTGGTTTTACGAATCATATTAGCCTGGCAAAAATAATATTTATATGAGTCTGCAGCTTTGATATTTAGATGGATGATTGAATTCTCAATAAAATGACACACCAAAATAATCAATATCCATACTTCTCTGCAAATAAGGAGACCAGTCTTAATATTATTCCTTAGTAAATTTAACCATATTTTCAAGGGTAAAAAAGAAAGAGAAGTATGTAACTTTAATCTGCTATTCGAATCACTACTTCTTTGCTTGCATCTACTTCCTCTTCTAGGCTATCACTATCTATACAGTAAAGTAATTGCTCCAACATAAATTCTTTTTCCTTTCTCTCTATTTTTGCAAAACTAAACATTGTTTTCTCTTTCCCAGACATGTAATCAAAAGGTGAGTAAGTCCCTCTGGTGACAATAGTTTATATGGTACCACTTTGTTCCACCCAAAACATGACTATTGACCATACTGGAATGAGAATGAAATCTGTAATGATGGTAATTAACTAAATTGATTTCTCTTATACGCGCGCGCGCACACACATACAATTAATGAAATAACCAAAGCTTTTAAAAAAGGATATCTAGCAAAAACAATCACTTAACTATATATATAGACTTAGATTTAATCAACATATGGAAAACCATTACATTACATATCACGATCAATTCAAGCTGGGCACATTCAGAGCTAATCGGAATATCAATACTCTTTCCAAATTAACTCATGAAGAAAGAAAAAAGAACACTCCGCTCAAATAAGCATTCTTCTGAATGTGATTTACCTTGATGAGAATCATGATAAAGTCTTAAAAAGGTAAAACTGATAAGCTTTTACAACCTAAATTCAGATTCACAAGATATTCCACTGTTAAAGTGATGGCCACAAATCTAAATTCTTGATGCTTGTGTTGTAATGTCATACAACTGAAGTCTGAAACATATTAGACATCAAAAAATTTCTTAGGGATACATGATTGAAGCAATAGGTTTTGCATCAAAGGAAGATTCACCAGAGACCAAATCGCCATGCTTCTAACCAAGTTCAAACAAGCTTCCACCAATGAGTTTAATCAGAGTACTTAATTGGCTATAGAAAATTTAGCACGCAATATGGCAATTGAAATTTTACCTGCCGCTCCACTGTAAGAGGTGTATATCCTGTCATTAGAAAATGGCATCTTGGAGTCGGGATCAAAGAAGCAAGAAGGCCAACCAAGTCATTGTTCATATATCCCGGGTAACGTAGTGTGGTTGTGCTTGCAGACATTACCGTAGATACTAAAGAGTTGGTCTGGGAGACAGAAGGATTAGGAATATGAAGGCGCTCCACAGCAATTCTATTCAGAGCAGTATTATCAAGAACAACTACACAATCAGCATTCAGTGTAAGCCGCTTGAGTGTCAAAAGAGAGTTGTATGGCTGGACCACCACATCACTTGTCTCGTGCTGGTTAGGAAATACGCTATATGTTTGTACAAGTTTCTTACTGTAGCGATCATTTAAAGTCTCCAATAGATATGAACCCATACCTGAATCAGCATGAACTATTAATAATCAGAAATTCAAATAGTGAAACCACTTAGAAAGTTCTTTGGCGAAAAAGTAATCAAGCAAGCATTTCACAATATCATATAGTAAGATATATATATATTGTTTTGTTTCACCTCTTCACTTTAAAAAAAAGGGTAAGGGTCCAGAGAAGCACCAAGTATGCACACTGAAATTTCAGAGCTTAATCTGTGGTTTTTCAATTACATCAATACAGATGACCAACATATATTTCTGTGCAAAACTGTAAAAAGACAAAAAATTCAAGTGCCAGAATTTTAGACATTTGGTAGAAAGAAATGGTAAGTAGTCAAAACCTGAGCCTGTTCCCCCAGCAATTGAATGGCATAAAACAAAACCCTCAAGACTGTCACTTCCATCTGCTTCTCTATCAATCATGTCCATTAGATCCTCTTCAACACTCTTACCCTGCACAAAAGACAAACACTACATGAAAATTTTGAATATCTACAGCTTTATGAGCACAGTTCTCTTAACAACCAACTAAGCAAAAGCTCAAGAAAGTGTGCCACCAAAATTTACAAGCTATCAAACATAACTTTTAAAGTTGCACTACTTAAGAATATAAGAAATTCTGACACAAGAAAGAACGAATATAAGAAAATCTGACACAAGAAAGAACAACTATTAACCTGATGATATCCACTAGCCCAATTGTTGCCTGCACCCCCTCCCTCTTTTGACATAAATAAATTCTCGTGATTAAATAGATTTCGATAATCACCAGTTTGAATACCATTAATCACCCTGGGCTCCAAATCCATAAGCAAAGCTCTTGGTATGTAGTGTTGATCATCAGCTTGATAGAAAAACACATCCTTTCTGTCACCTCCCTGCAGCATTTTAAAAAGCAAATCAATAAAATTGAACGTATGCTCACATTTATTAAGAGGAGTTACTGTTGAATGAGGAGGTAACTTTCCCATTGAAACCTACTCTCATAAATACCATCACTAACCTTAGGCCACCTATGTTAATATTTAAGCATGTTCAAACCAAATACCTAGGGTTGAAAATGTATCAGTACAACTCATACTTCAACTCAACTCACTAAGGACTTGGTTAGTTGGTATGACTCAACTCATGACCTAAATGTGATGAACTACAACATGATTTTAAGCTTGAGATTAAACAAGAGATAATCTAGTAATACCTCCATCCCAGTTTAAGTGAGTTCCTTTTGGTTTTGCATGCGAGCTCACTGTATCCTCACATTTCATCTCTCTGATAACAGATAAGTAATTGTAATTTCTCTATCCAAGGGTTACAAGAAAAAGTAGAGCATTCCTTACATTTCTCCTAAAACTACAACTATGTCTATGTGGCCGTCAAACCAGCTCACTTAAAAGCTAAACAAACAACGCTTGAATACACAACACTGAGCTCAACACAAACACACAAACTCTATAAGAACCTTAAGCAGCCGAGCTCGAAAATCCATTACTAGACTCCACTCATTTACATCCCTGTTTTCAGTGTAAGGTTGTAATGAGTGGGATTAGAGTTTAGACATATTTGTTGAAACAAACACAAGACCTTATTGAATTCAGAATGAAAAACCTAAGCAATATTCATGCTGCATTTAGCATTCCCCAATTTGAAATGGAAAAAGTAAAATCAGCTTAAAATTTAACTAACCCTTTCTTTTAAATGGTATTTCCAGCCCAAAACAAAACAAAAATTTGGTGGATCGCATTTTCCACACAATATATATATTCTCGAATCCTAATCCAACACTAAAATAATACCAAGTATAACAGCACCACATTTACATAAAAAAATATTTATAATATGTGCTCTAATGAACTGATTCCAACATAATTAACAATAATTTTTACATAAAACAACCAAAAGATTAATAATAAACTACAAAAACTCTAACTATACCTTGGTTAGAGATTCAATTGTTCTCCCAAAAAAAAAAAAAAAGTATAAACCTTATAAAGTAGTACAATAATTCTAACCTGAGTGGCGAAATCTTCGAGAATGCCATCTTTGCTGATGCCGTGCTCGAGGCAAAGTTGCTTCCAAAACTCCATTCCGATCTGGTTCCCGCATTGTCCCACTTGCAGTGTTATAATTTCTCTCGGCATTTTCCTCTCCTTTTTTTCTTCTTAGGGTTTCGATCGAGGAAGACAACTTTCGGATTTTCTCTCTCTCCTCTTTGGCGATGACAGTGTTTTAAAAAGACAGATCCGGAAAATAATTATGAGCTTTTTGATTCCTCTCGCTGTTGTGGGGCGCTGTGTTGAAATGGAGTGTGTTTTGATTGGACCGAACTTGGGCAAAGTATAAATCAAGCCCGAAGTGAAATTCGGGCCGAACTTGGTCAATTGATCATTCGATCCGTTATAGGCTCGGCGGAATTATAGTATTATAAATATATTAAATATATCATTACATATTTTATCTCCCAATTTATATTTATATATAGTATTCTCAACTAAAAATGAAGTACCATATTTTTTTTGTAAAGCCGCCACTTATAACATTTTCATAATAAAATATAATAATAATAAAAAGTTGAGATTAAATAATAAATACTAGAGTACTTATAAATAACTTATTTATATTAATTTCAATTTCAATTCAATTAGTCAAATAAAATCCAAAACTCGTGATCTTATTTTGACCCAATTTGGAAAAATTTATTATAACTAACCCGAACTCGAGCCCGATAATTTTAAAATAAATTGAACTTAAATATCATTAAGGTACAATTACATATTCTATTACATTTTTAAAAATAATTACAACAATAGTTCATTCATAAAATATTTACACAATTAATATATTTTTATATTTATTTACAATATTAGTGCTATTAAGATTCCTTAATTTAGAGAGTAGTTATCTCTGTAACTTCTTCTCTCTCTCCTCATCTAACAACTGTATACTAATCAAAACATCATGAACAAATCAAAAAAGTGACATCAGCAACTTTTCTTAAATGTTACAGCGGATCAAAACATCGTGAGCAACAGACAAATGGGAAACCCATTTCTCTCTCCTTTCAAAACATTATGAGCACAGAAAACCCATTTCTCTCTCCTCCTCTTAGTATTTAAATTCCAATCTTATTACATCTTGATTTGTCAGGTCCAGTTCTTCAACCATTTCACCAGCAACAGCGGTTGATGTATCAACCTCAATATCAAATGAGAAGTGGATATTACGAATATGATCACTTGGGGGCCCAAATGCAATATTTCAATTACAAGTTCTATGGATGAAGTGAAGAATTTTTTTTGATAAAATAATCAAAAGCACTGAAAGGAAGAAGAGAACAACAGACAACCTGTGTAATCTGTTATCCTTCATCTGCGATTTTTTTACAGTATAGTTGCTGCGATTTTTTTATAGTAAAATTGGTAGCTAAACATTCATACCAAGGTAACCAATTCAGTGTTATTAGGTTTCTAATTTATTTTTAAAAAATCTTTTATAGTTTTTTTTTAATAGTGCAGTTGGTAGCTAACACTTTATACAAATGTAACCAATTCAGTTTTATTGGATTATCAATTAATTAAAAAAAATCTATTGTATGCAGTTGGTAGCCAAACTTTAATGCAAAGGTAACTAATTCAGTTTTATTGGGTTACCAATTAATTATAAAAAAATCTATTATAGATTTTTTTTTCATAGTGCAGTTGGTAGCCAAACCTTAATACAAATGTAACCAACAAAAACTAAAATTGTTACCTTTGAAAGTTTTGGTTACCAACTGCACTGAAATTTCTATTGGTTACCCACAAAAACTAAAATGGTTACCTTTGTATAAATATTTGGATACCAACTGCACTAGAATTTATCTTTTTCTCCTTTTAATTTCTGGATTAAATCAACCTTCGTCATAATGGCAGCTGTGGCCGGCGTCCATGGTGTTGAAGCGACGGCGAAGGGGAGGAGGAAGATGACATTGCCAAACTTTGAATATTTGAATTTTAGTTATTATTTTTGAATTTGAATTTGTTTTGTTTATTAAATTTAAGATATTTTAATTTGAATTATTAATTATAGTAGTTATTTCTCCTTGATTTTAAGTTTCCTTATTATTATGAATTGAATCCTATACTAATTCCCTAAATTAAGGAATCCTAATTGCACTAATATTATAAATAAATATAAAAAATGTATTAATTGTGTAAATATTTTATAAGTGCACTAATAATATAATTATTTTCTAAATATTGAATACTTATGTAAAGGACCATCATTAAACCCCGCTCACAAAACCCAATTGACAAGCCAAGTCTTAATAAAAAAATTCCTTGTAACCAGTAAACCAAGAAATTTATTTTCTAAGCTTACATGACCAAAATGTTCTCTGTTTTTTTAACAAATTACTTGTATATTAATCCAACATCATCTTAAGAACTCAACCCTTAATTTCTAAAAGGCAAACAATTCAATAAATTACTGCAAATTCAGTTTTAAAACATCATAGGAAGGAAATATTTTTGGATAACTGATAGACTACCTTCACCAATATTTTAATACGTTACATCTGACAACTCTTCATCACTTTGATTTCCAGCAATTCATACATAATAATACATTACGATCAGTTATTTTATGTATGCACAAGTTTTTGCCTTTTCTCCTGAGATTCAATCTATAGTTGAAATAGCAAATAACATAGAAAAGCTAACAAGACCACAGGAAGGCTCCCATCCCAATAGCAAGCTTCCTCTTTTGATTGACACCACCGGAGACCGACAACCTGTACTCGGTGAGCAAGCAATCAAGTTTCCACTCCGGCATAGTCTCTTACTCAGGTCGGGTGTACCTTGGGTAGTGCAGTGGCATTTGGAAGTGTCCGCACCGGTCCTTAGCTTGCTGTCCTTTTGCACCACCATGGCCACCACCTACGTGCCATGGAACCCAATCCTCCTCCACTCATCTCTAGCTCTTTTGCTTCTCCTTGTTCTAATGTTTTGCACTTGCTGCCTGTAATCTAGGAGACAATCCAAGGGTACCAACATGGTGGTCTATTTATAGACTAATATATATATATATATATATATATATATATATATATATATACTGGTACTGGCATTGTCGAGGCAGGTGTGAAATTAAATCGGAGAAAACGATGGTTTTTGATAAGATTTGATATGTTCACATTATAGGCTCAAGAGCTAATCCAAGTACAGTACAAATGATGCAATCAAAGTAGGCATTCCTCGAGGATTTCGCACCTATATGCTTGCTTACCCCCATTACTTGCACATTTCATAATTATAAAGAAAGATCACCTACTATATCACAGTAGTAGTTTTAAATGTCACCTAGATATCCGATTGGTATGTGATATTCAGCTGACAAGGTGAAACAAACTAATAAATAGAGAATATTATAAGATAGTTTATTGGCAACATCATTATCAAGTAGAAAACTGATATTTCCACATGTGCTTTTGATATTTTTATACGATAAGAAAGTGATTTCACCTCCATGTGAGAAGGGACCGCGTGAAAATATTAAAAACTCATGTAGAAATAGTGCTCCCCTATCAAGTAACTAAATAAACGTCTAATGGAAAGTTGCACTACAAAAGTTGCTAACTAGATACTCAAGTTTATCTGCTAGAGAAAATGATAACATATTTTATGTCCACATCACTCAGCAATGTTATCGACAATTTAAATAAACATCTAAATTTAACTCTGCAGTAAACAATTAGGCAAAGTTGCCAACCTTCCATGCAAAAATTCAAGAGCAGGTTTAAAGTTGATAGAAATGATTCAGCATATGTGTATTCAATGCAGCAGCAAGTAGAACCCAGTTATTTTAGTTCACATATATACTTTCAAGAATTAAATCAGCTCAATCAACATGTTCATGAACCATAGATTGTAGTAGCCATCCTATTAACATAGGTGCTCCTAACTGATGAAAGATACATATAATTTTTTGGACATCAATGATGTCATTGGTGGCAACCCCAATTGAGACGCGTGGGAAGTATGGTCATAGTATTCTATTTTCATCAGTATCATCGTGTAGGGTTTTTAGCAAAAGGGTATTCGCAATATACTTGACCTACATACAAGTATGAGCACAAACAACCAACATCAGTACTCTTCCTTCAATATATCATCTTCTTCATTTTTATTTTTATTTGCAATTTTTTTTCTTTATATTCAGAACTAATTATCAGTTGCAGATTAAGTTTGATATGGTTTTCTTTCAAATTCTCAAGATTCATTTAGGTTGAGCCATTTTTTGTTCACCCATGCCCCAACCAACAGTTAGTTATAGCAGATATTCAGCAGAAGTTACTTATAATTTACTCCTTGTATCTTCACTTAGCTAGTTAGCCGGGTATGTTTGTGCTTGTTCTATTTTGAAAAGTTACAACACAATATTTTGTTTCCGTGACAGCCAAAATGACTAAGGGGTTGTTTGTTTTCTGTTGAATGGCTGACCGATTCAACCATTCAGTGCGTTTGTTTTTTGAAAAAATTGTTTGAATGGCTGAACCAGTCAGCCATTCAGACGATTTGGGTTATGTTTTAGTCCCATTTTTTTGGCTGAATGAGCGGCTGAATGATTTTTTTTTATTTTTTTTACAATATTAACTATTATATTAAGTAATATTAAATAAATTTATAATAATTTTTTGAATTTTTTTAGAGGGGTAAAATAATAAAAATCTGTTATTTAGACGTGCCAAATATCAAACAACTTTTTTTCATTCAAATTCAGCTCATTCAAATTCAGATTCATTCAGTTTTTATCAAACACCCCCTTACAGTCCTTCACTTTTTAGTTTTGGCAATAAGAAATACTTCTATTTCCTATTTATTATATTAGAATCTTTTTAATCTCTTGGAAAGAACACAAGCTCACCAACTAGTTGGGTCAAGCAGAAGGAATTGTTCCAGGTAATAATAGATATTCTCTACTTTTTTTTGGTTTTTAAAAGCCATGGATATTCTCTTCTTACGAGTACATGAAATATCAACCTTTTATAATATTAGGGTTTTTCAAGCTACACACTGATACAGGAGTCTGGATTAACACCGATTATCTACCACAACCTTTCTCTTTTAGGCTTGAGGCCAACTGTGTAGAGAAGAAGCTACACTCTAGAGATAGAAACTAAAAGAAAGATATTGAAGTTTATAATTAATTTCTTCCTCAAAAAAAATGTAGAATAAGAATTGCATAAGCTCATTCTAGATGATCAAAACATCAGACAACTCATCTGCTACATGTCAGCGCGGATCTATCTAAAAATATAATTATATATCAACACTGGACACACTTCGCATCTATCTTAAGCCCCATATGGTGTTAAAGCTTAGACCAAAATACAAAGATCTATTTGGTTTACAATTTTTAAGAACCATGCCTTTAACTTGAATGAATTTCTTGTATACAAGGTGAAGCTAAAAATTCACAATCACAAAAAACCAGTTTCATAATATTGAAACAGTATGATATGTTTGCTTTTGTTAGGATCTTTTATCCCTTTTATGTTACATGTCATATAATACATCAGGAATCTGTTCTTGATCAAAAAATGATTTTCATCCCAAAAAAGAACAGCTTGCACAAATTATTCTTAGGGATAGACATACCAAAGAATTGATTGCTTTCGCGGAGATAATACATCAGAAATCTGTTCTTTGATCAACAGAAACTTTGACAATACCCTCGGGAGCTGTTTTGACAGGCAAATGCAAATCTACAAGCATGTTTCCAGGTGCAAAATACATGTGTAGCGACATGATGCAGACAATAATACCCAAAAAGAGCTGCACAGGCAAGGAAAGGATAGACACAGGTTATCAACAAATATATTGAAAGAGCATAATTTACATGGATTTCAACAAGCCAATTGAAAGAGCAAATTTAAAGAATGTAGCATCACCTCTTTATGACACAAACATCATGTTGAGAAACAATTATAAGCAAAAAGAACAATTGTATATATACAGTAAGTACCATATGGAGTTGCACCTAAATTGTAAATATAATATAAAACATATAAAGATTGCTTTCAGGGAGTTGAACTAGTTCTTTCTGCTGATTGATATCAACCCCCAACCCCAAAAAATAGCAAAATAATGTGGGAGCTTACCTGCAATGTGGGCTCGAAATTGAAGAGCAATACAGAAAGAATCATCGTCAGCAGCATAGCCATGGATGTGGAATATACCTAAAAGAAGAAGACATTGTCAAAATAAAGGGGGAATGGAAAGAATGAAAATATCTGGGGTTGATATAAGGAAAAATGAGCCTCTATCAAGCTTATATGCCAAAAAGTCGAAGATAGAATGTCAATCCATCAAGATTAACTTTGGCTAAAGAGTAAATGTATACTGCAGTTAATCCAAATTAGAAGGCAACAAGGACATTCAAACATACCACACAACACAGATTAGCACAATAAATATAAGGATCAAGAATGCAGTTCCATAGCACCTTAACGTCCTTGGTCCACCCAAACCCCCAACAGTCTGGTTAATATAACTCTCTGGAAGGAGGAGGACACATTCAGCCCTCTCCAGAAGCATCAAAATAGACTCCCAGAAACGGAGCAGGGAAGTGCTAGTGCAAGAACAAGTGAGCATGAGTCTCACATCTCCGTCTGCACATAATGCAAATGTCCAGAATTAAAGCTTTTGCGAGGTACTAAGATTTATGCTCCTTAAAAAAACTTTATTAATATTAAGACATTAGAGTGCTAATGACCAAACAAAACCTTACCACTTGAGACCTTCCTTGCTATTTCAGTACAGTTTCAACCATAAAAGGAAATCTCTACTATTGGTGAACTCCATCTTACATATGTGCTAAATTCATTTAATTTCACTACTATCTTCCCTTCAATAACCATCACCAATTACTTAATAATATTATTAGTAAAAGAACTAGATTCAGTTTTCAACTCGGTCAAACTTTCATAGATTAAAATGTACACTTCTGTTTTTCTAGATTGAAATGTACTCTTATGTCTAACTTTAAGAGGCCACATGCTTTTGAAATTTTTCTAACGAATCCAATTCTAATATGTCCCAAAAACACATTTTCATATTATACTTTCAACATGCAAGTAAATTCTCGATATGTTTAAATAAATTCTAGATATATATATCTAGAGAGAGAGAGAGCAAGGATCAAGAGCATTCTCCTTAAATAGCATTCCTCCTTAAATAACACTCTTTTATTAAAACTGCGTCGTTTTGGCCACTTTTTTAAAAAACAAGTGGGGTTGTGAGTGGCATTTTTGTAAATAACAGAAAAGCAAGTGGGACCACTCTCTTTTAAAAGACTCCAAAACAACGTAGTTTTAATAAAAGAGTGTTATTTAAGGAGGAATGCTATTTAAGGAGAATGCTCTTGATCCTTACTATATATATATATACTATATATATATATATTACATTTTCAATTATATTGAAAAATATATATAACACACGTGTCTTCGGCACATCTTAAATCCCGTGCAAAAGACACTCAAATGAACGAGTCTGCATGAGGTTGGACAAAGGGACTACAATATAACATATAAGTTTAAAATGCCAACAATTGTATTCAAATTATAGATTTAGAAGGAGAAACACTGATTTTCTGGCAATAGAAACAATATTTGCATGACCTACCCAACAGGTAACATAACTACGCAAGTTGTAACATATCACTCCACAACAAAGCCAGGTATCCTTCAGTTCATAGATACCATAAAGATAGTAATGACGAGCTACAAAAAAAGTACATAATAAACCTTTGTAAAGTTACATAAAGAGAATACCACCAGTGAAAAAAGCTTTGAAGCACAAATTTAAGTTTGAAGTATTTGCTATTGGTTATTGCAGATTTAATTTAAACATCAAAATGTTTGCTAAAGGCACAAACTAGAGAAATTTAAACATTTTGTTTATTAAAGTAAAACTTACTTTTACTTTCCTCTTTCATGTTTCTCTTTCTCTGTTTTAGCTAATTTCTTAGAGGGAGGTCCAATTAACATTTGATCCAAGTCCGGTTTGACAAAATTAAATAGGCCTCAATTTGATGACCAAAACAATTGACTAAAAGGCATTGTCATGCTAATTGAAAGAAGAGTCTAGTGAGATCTCCAAGTGCATCATACTCATGGTTTAAAAGATGACTAAGAAAGTGAATGAAAGTAAAATAAAGAGACTAAGATAGCACCTTTACAATGTTATCTGCATACTTCATTAACCATGAAACTAATAGACCAGTGGAACCAAGATTTAACACCACCATCCACGTCGTGATACTGTATCCATTGAAAAGTCGTTGCCACCATGGTCCTCTTTCAAACCCTCCTCTAAAATCATCCAAGAGAAGTCGTGCCACATTGAAAATTGCCCCAAACCTGAATGCAGAAATGTTCGAAAGTGAAATATAAATCCCATTGAGGGCTTTCAGCCACGGACCACAATTTGGTCATATTAATGTTTTGAAGCCAAGAGGCAGAAATCATTAACATAATGATCATGTTATGTCCTCTCAGTCAGAGAGTTAAACTAGGTTTGGACAAACCATTTATCAAAAAGGCTATTTTACTTTTATTTTGATTAACATATGTGGAGCTTGTAGACCCAAATCTTGCAAACAAATTAATTAGAAGTCATATTCATTTACCCCGCCCCCAACCCTACTGGCCCGCCCTCCCACGCGTCTTCCATGTGTTCTAAATCTTGCAAAAATAACCCAATGCTGCTTTTCTTTTCTATTTGGTGTGATAGTTTTGGGTATGTTAGCGAGTGTAGAGGAGAAATTGAAGCCTATAAGAAACTTAAAGGTAAAGGCTTGATGTATTTAATAAGAAGTTGGCAACTGATAGCTGCCTTTATTCAATCATATGCTTAAAGATTATAATAGCTAGTAGATACAAAAAAAATCAGACAAAAGGAGATTTGATTAGATAAGAAAGAGGGGAAGTGTTACATTTAGTTTCAACAATTCATAGAAAAATGATTTCTCCCAATTCTGAGTTACTGAAAGGTGAAGTATATCTAAAATTCGCATAAAGAATTAGGTCTAGCTTTCTTTTTGGACCATTTTATCCATAGTTCTTATGATTATCCAGAAGACAGTCCTCAAGCATTTTTACAGTGGAATTAAAAAAGAAAAATACTACTATGATAGTATGATTACATCACTTTGTATGAGCCATGAAAAATGGTAATGATAATATTATAACATCCATGTTAGTGAAATGATGTTAATCTTGAAATAAGGTATAGTGAGCTTAGCTCAAAGAATAGAGGCCTACGTGTATAACTGAATATTCTGCCAGTACAAGGAATCATTATTTTTCTTCATCAAAAATTCTGTATAGATGCCAGCTAATGCAGAAAGACAAGCAGACAACACCCCCAGCATGTAACCCTGGATTGGAAATGAAAATATTGAGTCACATGAAGCCTCTCCACATCCTTTGACCTATCAATAGGAAGAGGTATTAGAGGAATATGAGGAAACAATAGCAAGTCCTATCCACACTGTAGATATTTCCACTGAATCAATCACAAGAAGTGTGTCACCCAAGGAAAAATCTGAATCAAAAGTGGCACTGAAAAGGACTGTTAGTTTGTTTCCAAGATGGAGAAGGTAAACCAATATGTAAAAACTGAGAACTGACTAACCAATATACAATTGCTGACTAGAAAGTGTTTTGTTTAATAGTGTTGTGGCATAAATTTAATATGCCAAGTTGATAACTTCTTTGAAAGAGTATTAATGTTATTCCACAGCTGACAGCTATTGTTCAGAACAAAAAATATTTTAATGATTCCACAGCCACTAGTAGCCTAATACAATCTGGATCTCAAAGTGAAACTAGGTTCTACTAATTATCACCTCAAAATACAAAACGGAATTGACTAATCATGGGGTCTTAATCTGGTGAGCAGTTTACCTAACGTGTTATGCTGACACCTTTGCATGACCATGATATGGATGGTCAACCACCTCCATAGATGCTAATCAGCTAGTTAACCGTCATGATTCATTAAGGCTCATCTTATTCCTTAGGTCTAGTAGCTCTTCAATTAAGACATTACTACTACTACAACTTAATGGCCGGTGGTTATTTGGAGTTTCAAAGGAGAAGATATACAATCTGTGATGTAACAGACTAACAGATACACAAAGTAGAATGAATTATGTAGGAAGTAGATGTCAGTAGCACCTGGCTTGTTGTTGTTCCTATAGCCAATAGAACAATTGCCATCCACTGTAAATTAGAGAGCTTTCTCCTAAGAAACAACCTACAAAGTAAAATAAACATATCTGCTAACAATTAAAAATCCAAGATAAACACCATAAGTTATAAGACCGAGACTAAGACCAAGACCAGCACCTGAATAATATTGCTGTCGTTACAATTTTCAGATTGCCCATAATCTGATATGTGGATGTATCAACATATGTTAAGGTAGCGAACTAAACATTATTGTGGATGAGGTATATGATAGAAGGTATAGGATATAAACGAATGCTCTTCCATTCTGTAGTCATCAGAGGAGGAGGAGACCTCTGCCACTCTCGCCAAAGAAGTATAGTAGACACAAGAAGCTGCAAGAATGACCATATTAACAAGCTCGGAAAGTGGAAAATGCATTCTGCCATTATAAACCTTGGTTGACATGACACGGGATATGTAAATTATAAAATACCTTGAAAACTTCAGCAAGAAAAGGAACAGTTGCGTAGTCATATTTATAGCCCCCATCACTCTGTGATAACGTCGTCAAAATTCCCTGCCATAAAATAAATTAATAAAGGACCATAAACCACAACAAAACTGATACACGTACAAACCTAGGGATGTAAATGAACCGTATATAGTATGAAAATTTACGTGAGCTTGACTTGCTATTGCTAAGGACTTAATTCTAGTATTCTACTCAACTAATGACCTAACTTACCCGAGTTTAAACATGATTTTAGGCTCCATAAGCAACAACTAGACTCTTTGTGTAAGCTCAACTAAAAACAAATTCTAAATGTTATGTACAATACATATTATATAATATTATACATGTTCGATAAAATATTGAACTCAACACAATAAGAGCTCAGCAAAAATTGATTCTTGAGTTAAATTAGAAAGTTTGAACACGCTGGAATGAGCTCAACGTGAACTTGATTGAGCTTGAATTTGATAAAAATAAAAATTCAGCATTGGAGTTTGTCACAGCCCGACCAACCTACCAATAAGCATTGGCAATTTGGCACTGCTAATATTATTCACTTATTTATTTATAATTACGCTCCAAATTTCTTGTGCTCAAACTGAAAAATAAAATTATCGAATCAAACACAATTATTCTGACAAGGCATTTAAGACCGTCTGTCTGCATCTCAAGAAAGAATGCGAGACATTAAAACTTATAACTTGAAACAACTACCCTTAATTCCAATTGCAACCAAACATATATTTATGCTTGTTGATCAAAATGGTGGTTATAAATGTCAGATTCTATGTCTTCCTTGCTACATTATAATGTCAGGGATGCTAAACATCCATTTTATTGAAAAATGCAATACAAATGTAACATTTTGAAAGTACTATTACTGCCCATGTTTTCAAAAGTAAAACATTTAATTTGAGCATGCTAAAACCAATAGAAACATCAAAAGCTGATTTCAATCGCTAGAACAAATTGAACTGATACACAACAAATAACTTTTTTTTTAAAGGAATGAATACATCTAGCATGTATATTATACTAAAAGACTGGAAGAGAGAGAAAATGTGAATAAACACAATATACTTCACATGGATCAGATTTGCTTAAAATCAAAAACAAATACAGCAAATTAGAACAGGAGTTCGGGCTTCTGAAAGTCTTAAGCACCTGAGAACTGGTGAGAACGGCGAGAAGCGAAGCGACGACGTACCACTCCATCTCACTCTCCGACGTTGTCACTTGGACATTCGCACAGGCATTGTGCTTCTGTAAAACTTTGGACTTGGTATATCTTTTTCTTAATTTAAGTAAAATATGTTGTCTTTTTTGACTTTTTCTTCTTTATAGTAATTTATTTATAGGGAATTGATAATAAGAATAATGCTAGAAACATAAATTATTCCACAAATATTTTATAAACTGCTGATGTGGCATACTCCACCTCAACATATTGTGTGAGGCCGAAGACTATATTGAAACAAGTTGTTAATCAATATGGTAATGTGGAGTATGCCACATCAGCATTTTGTAAAATGTTTGTAAAATAATTTGTGACTGTAGCATTACTCTGATAATAAATATGATAATTCCCACACTCATGTGTGAGAGTGATTTTGTGAATTATTTTATTATATTTGAACGTATAAAAAAATGATTATTAATTTAAAATTTATTTTTTATACTCGTATATTTTGAATTTGTGATTTTTTTTATTTAATTGAATGAAAATAATTTAGTGAAACCTTGTAAAACATATTGATGTCATGTTTATAGAAGTATCAAAAAGAAAGAGAATACTCCTTTGATGAAAATTACACAATAAAAAAAGAATTCTTGTACAAAAAATTTTGACAAGAAATTGTTGGCATTTTCTACTTTAAAAGTTGTAGTCTGTGAATCTATAATTGTGCTCTCTTACTTTTTATATATCTATATATATACATGAAATTTTTTATTTTTTCTATGGGTGATAATTGAGTCGCCATTTTCTCATTTTAACATTATTTAGATTTTTGTATATTTCATAATGGATTTAAAAGTAAAACTGAAATAAATTTATTTATGTCAAAACAATTACAAATATCATAAACTATTTTAAAAAAATATTAATAGGTGTTAAATTTATTATTTTTAAAATTTAAATTAATCATGTTAATTTCAAATTACCTTTTATAAACTCAATAGTGATCTTATAGAAAATTGCTAAAGTATAACAAATGCATGCATGACTATTATTACTTGATTATTTCGTCACAAATTTTCTATGTAGATAAGCCGTCCAAATATTTAAAATTAGATAATATAAGTGGCCAAATATTCAACACGAGACGATTAATTTTATTGTGGCCTTGTAGATGAGCTACGATCTACAACAAACAGGACCTGAGAAATGCATTATATACTATAACAGCAAACAGGAAACAGCAAGGTGTTTTATTATTGCTTTCCTCCTAGCAACTTGCAAGTACTTATCAAGCAGCTTAAATCTAAAGCATTGTCCAAAGAAACATAAATGTTCTAAACAAGGGAAGCAATTATAGACAGGCTAGAAAATGTGTCTAAATTCTTGCCGAGCTCGTCTGTCTGTCCTCTACAAAAATGGCACAATTTGAAAGAATCAATACTTCTGTGTATCAGTCGGATATTCTTATCTCAACTCCCAAAATGTCCTTCACTTGTTCATAGGTCACAAAAGCAATTGCTATGGATGGGACTACCTGAACAAGAAGATGACAGCAAATTCAACAAAATCAGTTGGATTTCATATCGCATTTAAAAATATAGCTCAACCATATTCTATTAACGAGTTAAGCTCAGCGCTAAGAACATAATGACTTCATAATTTTTGACTGACCTTAACTGAGTTGGGGACCAAACCCTTGTACAATGCTCCGAACCCCTCATGCTTCACAGTTTTCCTAAAAGCATCAATCATGCCAGTATATTCAAGAGGGGCCTTGCTCCTCCCATCACCGGTTATGATGGAAGCCGCATCTTTCCAACCCACCATCTGCATCCTTCGCCGAATGACGTCAAGAGGGTAAGCAACAGTTTGTCCAACAGTTCCTGCAGCAGCACCGCATGCAAGCCTTGTGGTAACACCCAAATCAGAACCTTCGGTAAGTCCAAAAGGCTTGGATTTAATCAGCCAATCCTTTAGGGATTCGTAGACAGCAAAGTTAAGGCCCACATACGGAACCTGAAAAATACCAAATAGAAAGAAAAAATAAATAACTTTGGTTATCCATTACCCATCTACGCTAACAGCATGACAAGATCCAGAAAATTATGTTCTCGAGAAAAAAGGGCTACATATAACGCATATTTAGATGTTAGATTTTTTGTTTTTGAAAATATGTTAAAAGTAACCGACTTGCACGGTTAATCTCTATTTCAATTTCTCCGGCTTTAGACGATAAATAGAAGGAGCTACATGGACATATCTATATAAACACTCAAGATTCAACTTTCCCAATTATATTTCAACAGTTGCAGGTCAAGATCTATATAAGGTACACGGGAAAATGCTCATATATTGAGGTAAGAAAATTAACACACATTTGAGTATAACCATCACAGATCCTTCACTAACATGTGAATCTTGCATATAATTAAAAGCAAATAACCTTATAACATTAAAGTGAAATTCTAATAACTGAAATTATGAGTTTCGGGATAATAATGACAAATATAAGACTTACCACTCCAATAACAGAAGGAACCCAACCCTTATATAAAGCTCGCGGCCCTTCCTGATGGAGCACAGTTGACAAAGCATGGAACATTCCTCTGTATTGATAAGGAGAAGTCTCTGTCTGCAAATTTAAGAGCGTATAGGCATATAAAAAATATGCTTCCTATTTGCAAACAGAATCCACAAAAAACTTTGAATGTATAGTTCCTCTACATGGATACTCCTAATAATACCTGTACAGTCAGTCTGCCTCGCACCATATCCATTGGGTAAGTTGCAGACATTGCAATTATTCCAGCACAGGCTCCAGCTCCAAGGCGCAATACAGGAGTAAGCTGAGCATCCTCTGCCAAAAACACAAGAACGGTTACAAATTTCTTCCTCAAAAATTCATTTAAATCTAAATATCTAACGCATCAAAAAATAAAAATAAACTCCTAAATTACTGTGGGGCATGATGCGCACACATATCACAATACAAAGGAAATTTCACATCTCTTTATTGATGATATGTTATCTACTCCAAAACTTTCGCAAGGCGATGTGTAACAGAAGTAGATTCATAATTATCATTAGAATATCTGGCCCCATTCCCAGAGGATGAGCTTGAATAATATCCAGAAATGCAAATTTTACTACTAGTGTGGTATGTAAAATCCGCTGAAATGAATGTCTGAACCCAAGAATAGGGATAGCAGAATGTAGAAAGAGAGATGAACATACCATTGCCCGTTTTCTGCCGATATAGCCACAAGATACCCCTGTTGCAGGTTAACGAGAAAATCAGTATAGGGAGAGACATTAAATAAACGAATGCTCTGGCTGGTCATGGAAAATATAATAATTAAAATGACAGTTCCAATAAACCTCAGATGAAGATGCAAGAAATCCCCATAAAGCAGTATAGGTTGTTCTTTCTTGCATCAGTTCTATACCCGATTCGAACTACTTAATAAAGGAAAACAACACACTACAAATTGACAGTTTCCCTCATGTGGAGGAGCCTTTTAAGATGTTGAAGGGTTATGAATCAACATCATACGAGTCTCTAGCGGAACACTAACAGGACAATCCCGGATAAATGATAAGGGTCAAAGTGGTTGTCCATTTTCAACCTTAGATAATGGTTCAGTGACTGACAACAATGTTGAAAGGATTTCTTTAGGTATGCACTTTCAAAAATGAGACAAGTGAACTTTGTCAAAAATAGTTTGGCAAGCAAGTGCTGAAGCATCACAAAGATCTCTTGGCAATGAGTGAAATAGCTCATGAAGAATATATTTAGTACCAAGAAGCACAATTTCTCTTTGAGTAGGCCTCTTCATTTGTGGAAAATACAATATGGTAACTTATCAATGACGACAAACTGAGCAACTATAATAAGGTCAAGTAGGAAACCAAGTCTAACCAACACTCGGGCGGATCCACATGTTGAAGGTGGGAAATTGCCCACCTTTATTTGAGCCTTTGAGGAGTATAAATGAATTTTTAGTAATAAAGTTTTATTATCTTTAATAAATAAGACAAAAGTATGAATACATATAACTTTGCCACCATGATTTAGATGGAAAAAAACACTAACGCTATTCTTCGCCCACCTTACTGAAAATTTCGGCTCCGTCATTGCCAACACTATAATATTATCACATAATACAATCTCGTATTGGAGTAATATCAGAATCAAAAATAAATAAGCAGTAGTATCAACAAATTATGTAACTCTTTTAATGTAAAGAAATATACTTTGAGGCTTCCTCATAGCTGAAGAACTTGACAGCTGAATTTGGGACAATACGAGCACAATTAGTACCATTGCCCTTAAACAATCCTCTGAAACCTTCAGTTCTCCATATATATTTTAAACCATGAAAGGTACCATTGTACTTTATGTTATGGGGATTTTGAACCTGCACACCACAGGAGCAGCTTAATAAGCAGTCTGCACGGTAGTAATGTGTAAATTTTCACTTTTGACTTAAACATTTGATGCTGCTAATACATCATTGCAGTTGATTAAGGTATGACTATAAAGACTATTTTACTCCAATCATATTTTAGCAGCTTCAGCTAGACTCAAAATTTTTCTTTCCCAATATGAATGGAACACAAATCACAAGATCCATAATGAGAGAAATCATAAAAGATTTTGTCTTAGTTCAGCAAAAAAAATTCAGGATTGATATGTAAAATTCACAGAATGTGGGAATGTATATCAAGTTAGTCTAGGACATAAATTGGATAATATTTTACACAAAATTTCATCTATATCCAACTTCTTATCATTCATAATACTGATCAAGACATAAGAGAATAAAGAAGACTGCGGATATTAATAAATAATTATAAAAAAAATAAATGAGATGAGAATATGCTTTGGAACATCAAATGCTTGACCTGTACTACTACTATCAAATTGAGAGAATATTTCATTGAATAACTTTAGGGGATATAAAGATTCATTGCAAAATTCTAAGTATCCTCACGAGTCACAAAGAAAGGTAGTCAACCTGTAGCAGTATCTTTAATCGTTCCAATGGGGCTACAACAGTCCGCGACCTGCAATAGACATTCAGAAAATCTGTAAATATCAATATGGAACCTTAAAAACTATGGGGGAGAAGGAAAAACTCATTAATAGGCAGCCTACATGTTATCCTCATGTCACTAAATATGTAATTAACCACTTCCAATGGAATGCTTGGATAAGATACCACATAATCAGGTTAAGTCAAATTAATATACATCACTCTCACTGGAAGCAGCATCCCGTGTAACTTAGCGAATGCTCATAACAAGAGAAAGTGGATCTTAGAATTACATCTAAAGAGAAATTTTAACCTCCGTATGCTGTATAAACATGTGCTTAGAAAACCAAGTCATTCTTAATTGATAGAACTCCCCCAAGAAGCAATATCAGAGGGATTACTATTTAAAATTAGGTGCTTAATAATATTATAACCTCTTCCCGCATTAATTCGTTGAAAAGCAAACAAAATGGATCAAAAACATTTGATAGCACAAAAGTAGAAAACACAAAAATTGAAACCAGGTTCAAGAATAAGGGAATATATAATTCATGACACTAAATAACAATGCATATGATCAGAAACAATTAGAGATTAAAGACCAGACTTTAGCAGAAAAATCTCCGCGGAGATAAAACGATATTCAGTTTTGAAGGCATGAAGAAATACTAAAACCACCACAAACCTAATGCTCTGTGAATAGGTGGAATTGTTGTATTCATAACTAATTCATTTACACACACACATATTAATTCAAGTATAAACATTGATGTGTGCACCAGCTTGCATGATTGCACACATTTCTTCATTCAATCATAATTTTAAATTAATTATTCTTAATCTAAGTATTTTGTTTTTCAATTAAAGGAAAATGTGAACTTTCAAATTTTATTGTCTCCATTTTTACTCCTAGAAATCAAACAGAATACTTAAAACTATGTACCAATACCACTAACAATTGAACTTGGAACAAGTAAAGCATTGTCTTTGCTTTACACGGAGATGAACATGTGAACTGATAATAGTATAAAGTAGGATTAAAAATGAATGAGGGTATTCTGGTAGTTACTGAAGTGAGTTAGTTAGGTGTTAGTCTTGTTTTCTGTCAGCATATAACAGCTAAGCTGAGATAATCAATGAAACTAAGTTCATTTTATGAAAGATATTTTCTCTCTTTATATTTCTATCATGAACTTCCGAAATTGTTTCTCTCCATTTTTATGGCTAAACTTACTCATCAAAGCATTTCGCAACCAACAGAACAGTGAAAATTCATTTCCTCAGCTTAAACTAAATAAACAAAATTGATTAAGAGATCATATTTTCTATTACTGAATTTCTCTGCAACCATACAGATTACTTGAATATTCAGTTAAACAGTAAACCAAAGTAAAATTAAAAACCTTTACCTAAGCATTGTGACATTGTGTTTGTTTTTTCACCTAAAACTAAAATAAGAACTCTCTAATTTGATTTCCTCCTGAAACAACTTAGCATTGAGCAACCAAATATCATACTTTCATCTCTTCAGTACAATTTAACGCAAGCAAAATAGCACGATTCCGTCAAAATTCAAAATCTAAATAGCTATATTAACTTTACAAATAACAGAAAAGGTAAATCTTTTTATTAAATTTTCTTCCTTTACATCCCTAAAGTTGCTCTGCATTCAAAATACACACAGAATTCGGGAATTCATTTTCCACAGTTCTACTCGATGAAATAAAAAAAATCAAGAGGTTAGACAAGTAAACTCACAAGCCTCCGGCGACACCTCCGGCTACCAGAGACTTACAGATGCTAAAGATCTGTAAATTCGGAGCCTTAACTACCTCTCTCGCTAGCTTAGCTTCTTCAGCTAGATTAACAATCGTCGAAACAGCTGACTCGCTCCTTTTCACATCCTCCGAAACCATATCAGAAAAGGCTCGAAATCAGAGGCCACGCCGTAGCCCTAAGTCGACAATCGATATTGATATTGATATTGATACCGGTATACGGCAGGTGTTTGAGCCACCGATCGTTGTTCCGGCGATTATCCGAGAGCGAAAATCAGCATTTCTTTCTCTCTTTCTTTGGCAGCGGGAAAGTGAGTGTTAATATGCGGCGGCGTTATGTTGTATCTATAATTTTTATATTTATATTCCTATATTGGAAAGAAAACTGCACTCGCTAGCTGCAGCTTTTGTGTAACACGTGGAATATACAGCTATGTTCTGCTGCTTGCTATACTAATGTCTATCTTGTGCAATTTTTTTATATTTTTTATTAGGAGTATTATCCGATGGATTTAAATGATTTAAAATATAACCAATTTTTTTTTTTGGAGAAAAAAAAAGGAAGGATACATTTAAATATTAGTATTGACTTCTCTATAGATTAAATTAAAATAAACTCTAGTGAAACAATTATTCATTCAACGTAATTTACGCATCAAAGATTTAAAATCAATTATTGTTAGTTAAAAATAAAAGGGCTATATGTATATACACAACTATGTATTATATAGTAGGACTATGACGATGAATTTTTTGAATTATGACGACGGTTCACCCATAACTATAGCCCAAAAAATTATCATCGTAGTTGTGTACATATATTTTTCCCAAAATAAAATATGCGTCATGTAAATTTGTCAAGATTGGTTAAAAAACATTATTTTGATCACCCAAATTTAATACTCTTTTTGTTTTAATTATAAAATTATTATTAACTTTTACAAAGCAATTTAAAATATTTTTAAATTTAATAAATTTATTGTAAATTATGAAGAAATAAATATTTCTGTTATTTTCAACAAATATTTGTTATTTATCAAGTTGTACCTTTTTTGCTAGGACTGTTTTGTTATCTGATTTGATTTCATGGGTATTTATACCCTTAGACTATAATAGGAAACATTTTGTATTTATAACTTTGTTTTAATGTGATTATATCATTTTTTTTTTCTAAAAAAACACAAAGAAGGGAATGACAATTTTTTTTGGTGAACTGTATATGTATTTTTGATATTTTTATATAATTATTTTATTTTTAAAAAAAATACGTGAAAATATTAAAAATATATATAAAAATAGTATTCTCCTTTTTTCTGCAATCTCCAAAAGAAATCTGCCATATATAATTTTCTAGTATTTTATTCCTACCATTTTTTGGGGGAAAAAAGAGAATAAGTAAAGATATTGAAAGAAAAATCAAAGCATGTAAGATGGAACCACAGAGTTGACTGGCTGGCTGATACTGCATGTATGGTGGTGTTGATGATAGGAGCAGCAGATTAGAGCCTTGAAGAGCAAAAAGACGAAAATGATATCACCAATCACCATCGGATACCAACACTAAAAGTTGAGCATGGGTATTGAAAAAGAATAAGTCTAGCCCGACAGGGAATTGGGACCGGATTATTGGAGCGGTTAAATTTTATTTATTTTTTTTATTGTGATTGTATAACTCTGTATTTATATATGTATTTAAATTATATTTAAAATATTATATTTTATAAAAAATTTTGTTAAAATAAATATTATATATTTTTTAAACGCCACAATATAAAAAAATAATAATAAAATAATTAACCAGTACAATAATTCGATCCCAATTCTCTGTCCGCGTAGCATCACTGATTAAAAAAATGTACCCGGATACCTAACGATTGTAATTTATAGCTTGACGACAATATAGATGATCACATCGTTCTCAGAATTCAGAATAGGAACTTTTATCCAATCGAAAAAAATATAAGTTGATGAGTTATTGGTCTAATCAATGATGATTTAATAACGTTATTAATATATAAAAATATATATTATTAATAATTAATAAAAGAAATAAAAATTTTATTTTTTATGGACAAAAATATAAGAAAGATAAGTTGTAATATTAATAAAAGTGGTTAATTTTAATATTAATTTTTTTATTGTAAAACAAAAATATTAAAAATTTGGTCAATTGAGTCGATTAATCCGGTTAAACCGATGGTCAACAGGCGATTTAAACTAAAACAGAGTCATTGGTCTTTGTTTTGATTGAAAAGTTAAATATTTTAGTAGATAATTAAATTAAAATTGAAGAGTCTATTAGGATTTTGGTAACTCCTATATTAATTTCTATTATAATTAAAGAGTGAAGGTGTAACTTTAATCCTATTCAAATTTGATTAGTTGAATTTCGAATATTTATACGCGTTGCAGTTCATTAGAAAAATCATAATTAATTAATCTGATGTCAGAATTTAGTGAATCCAAAACATATGTATTCAATTTTTCGTCCTCTACAATTTTGAAAAAGGAAGAAACTAAGACAATTTTAGATCGTCAAGAGCGGGTTATGAGGAAGACATTCCCATTTGTTAAAAATTTATGGAAAAATCATCCGGAGAGCGAAATTAATTGGGAGGCGGAGGAGACTATTTGGCAGGAGTATCTTCACCTCTTTTATGACAGGTAAATCTTTGTTCCTCTTCTGATTCCGGGGACGGAATCCTTTTTAAGGGGAAGGTAATGTAATACCCAAAAAAAATAATAATTAAATAAATAACATTTAAATCTATATTTTTAAATATTTTATTGGGTTTTTCTTATGTTTGAATCAATTTGTATTTAATTTATGTGGACTATAATAAGTAAATTATTACTTTAAGCTAATTGGGTCTAATTTGTATTTATGTAATTTTAAATCCTATTAAAATTAGAAAAATTAATAAAACATGTTAATTAATAAATAAATAACCAAAACCTAGTTCATTATGCCTGATGAGTTATAAAATAGAACGGAAGAGAAAGAACGAGACATAAGGAGAATAAGAGAACGAGGCTGAAATTAAAAAGGGCTCAGAACAAAATTACTAAGATTTTATTTACCATATTCTTCTTCTTGAAAAATAATTATTGAATTTATTCTCATATGTTAATGTTTACTAATTATTTTATTTTAATTATTTTGTGAGCTTCTAATACTTTCATATGGTGTAGAGTAACTGGTGGCCAATTAGCCCCAAAAAGGTTACAATAAAATTATAATAAGCAGTGTGCAATAGGAAATTAGAATATATCTTAAATAGATATGCTTCTAGAACACAATGCCATGTCATTATTAAATGAGTTGTCTTATATATACCCGCATCAAATTATTTGACAAATCGTAGATAAAATACTTTCGGTTAATAAATACTCTTTAGATATGGATAGGATATGGATTCATATACAATCACCAAAACATTAATATTTCCCCCTAATGCTACCCTCTGTAAAAATAAAATTTTATTTACTTCACATTTTTAATACAACATATCACCGCTTACCCCGATCGCATATTAGCATGACTAAA
Source organism: Panax ginseng (assembly GCA_020205605.1). Taxonomy (NCBI): domain Eukaryota; kingdom Viridiplantae; phylum Streptophyta; class Magnoliopsida; order Apiales; family Araliaceae; genus Panax; species Panax ginseng. Next base: position 1,483,759 of record CM035134.1, on the reverse strand, counting down.
AAAGACAAGACATGTGCATAAATGTAAATTATAAAATGAACAAACAGTTCAAACTCAATTCGTATTTACTCAATTAAAAGTTCAATTTGAACTCGTTTTAAAATTCGATAAATTACTCGAATCTACTCAAATTATAATTTTTAATGATACTCGGATCATATTCGTTCGAAAAGTTTAAACTGCTAAGGCTCGATTCGAGATCGAGATCGAGCTCAACTCGGTAGCTAAACGAGCCTCAATCAAACCTTATTTTATACTCGATAAAATTTGTGAACTAAATCTGAGCAACTCAATTCGACTCAATTCATTTACACCTGTTAACGTCAAGATCTTCTGCCACGTCCCAATCACGTAAGACGTCCTGATCCTCCACAATAAACACGATCAACACCAAAAGCTTGACGGCTTCGACCGTCGGGGGATAGCTCAAACGTGAGAGTCAGTACAAGCGATCATAGGATTAACGATGGAGGATAAAATATCTAGTGTGTTGAGAGAGATAAAATTATCAGTTACCTTTACTTGGATGACTTCCTTGCTATGTTATACTTTCTCGCCTTTTTGCTAATCGTGCCTCTCATCATTGTCCTGACGCCTATCCACCGACTCGGACGATCTCATCCGATCAGATGTACTCACCCTGTGGACGCCCCAAAATAGGTATACATCACCTAACTGAAGTGCCAAATACATGGTATGTAATACGAATACAATCTTTAATATACAACAAGAGAAATTGTGAGTTTTAATACAATTATTGTCTTCAGACAATATCCACTCTCAAAATAAGTCCTCATTACATTTATTGTCACACTATTTAATGAGAATAAAGTGAGGACTACTAATACTATCATCCGGACCGGCTACTCCGCTCCCCGACTAGTCATTCCGCCACGCTCTCATTTCTCAAGAGAACAGGTGAAAGAAAGGGTGAGCTCAACTAGCCCAGTAAGAAATATTATGACTAAGATAATGCAGAATAAATTATCATTAGTCTTCAACAATGTTAAACTGATAAAATACAACTCTTTTGTCGATCTTGCGAGATTTTTATACGTTGTCGGATTATTTGAATATTTTCTGTAGTCATACGTATCAACTCCGGTCCCAACAACGTTGCTTCACCTACCTCATCCCAGCATACTGGAGATCGACACTTTCTTCCATACAACGTCTCAAATGGAGCCATGCCAATACTTGCTTGATAACTGTTGTCGTAGGAAAACTCCAAAAATGGTAAAAACTTGTCCCAACTTCCCTTGAAGTCAAGGACACTTCAAGAGTTTGAATAGTCCTCTCTGATTGTTCGTCCGTCTGAGGATGATATGCCGAACTAAATCGTAAAGGTCTCGATCAAAAACTATGGATACTGGCATACCATGCAGTCTTACAATCTTGTTTATGTACATACGAGCAAGACATTCAAGTGTATAAGTTTCTCGTATTGGTAAGAAATGAGCAAACTTGGTCAATCTATCAACAATGACCCAAATTGCATCTATGCCTTGAGAAACCTTGGGAAGACTAGTAACGAAATCCATGGTAATGTGCTCCCACTTCCATTCTGGAATTTCAAGTGGTTGCGAATGGACCTTTTGGTACCGATGTCTACTTGACTTCGTTGACAAGTTAGACACCTTGAGATAAACAACGCTTATCTCTCTCTTCATATTGCTCCACCAAAATGTATGGACGAAGATCATGATACATTTTGGTACTCTGGATGGATTGCAGAACGGTGTTTTTTTGTGCGCCTCCATCATGATTTTATACTTTAAATCGGAGTCGTTAGGAACACAAAGTCCTGAGTTGACTCAAGTATTCCTTCATCATCGATTATTGCTTCCGCATGTAACCTTCTTGCACTTTCTTCCTCATACGCATCGCCTCCGTGTCGTAGCTCGAAAGCAGACTTTTAACTTGATCAATTAAAGTCTGGTTCTACTCATATATTCGCCATCATCACATGGGTCTCGGAGTCTTTATCTCTATCTCCATCCTTTGCAAGTCACACAAAATGGGCCTCATATAATAACAATATTGCACTCGTGCCGCATATGATCTTCTACTCAACGCGCCGCCTACCACGCTCGCTTTTTTCGGATGGTATTGGATGGTATGATCATAATCTTTCAACAGATTCAAGCCAACGTCATTGTCGATGTTGAGTTCCTTTTTGAGTGAAGAAATATTTGAGGCTTTTATGATCCGTAAAGATCTCCACTTTCTCCCCATACAAGTAATGCCTCCAAATCTTTTAGTGCAAAACGATCACGCTAACACTAGATCATGAGTAGGATAATTCCTCTCATATTCTTTGAGTTGTCGAGAGGTATAAAGCTATGACTTTCCCATGTTGCATGAGAATACATCCTAACCCTTTGCTCAAGCATCATCGTAGATGACAAATTCCTTGAGCCGGATGGTATTGTCGTAATAGGTCTTTGAAATGAGTCTCTCTCGAGTTCTTGAAAATTCTTCTCGCATTCCTCACTCCAACCGAATTTTGTATCTTTCCGAGTCATTTGAAGTTAATGGAGTAGCGATTCGAGAAAACCCTTCTACTTAATCTCCGATAATAACCGAGTTAGTTCGAGAAAGCTACGACTTTGGCCATCGATTTAGGTTGTTCCAAACTTTGAATGACTTCAATCTTGGTTTCGGTCAACATATATTATTCTATGACTTGATACCACGTGCCCAAGGAATGCTACTTCCTCGCCGTAACTCGTGATTTCTTTAACTTGGCATAAAGCTTATATTCGAAGCTTTTGGAGTATCAACCTCAAGTGTTGCTCATGATCTTCACTACGCTTTTGAATAAATAAGGATGTCATCAATAAAGACGACCACAAAGTGATCCAAATATTCCTTGAATACTCGGCTCATCATATCCATGAAGGCAAAGAGGAGCAAAAATTACGGTATACAATAGAAATATCACCCATCTATGAAGCTAAGAAAGCTCGACATCCGCTTTTCAATAAACGAATAGATTTATGGCTTGAGATGACAAATGATTGATTTTAATGGTTTGGTTGTTTGAATTCGCATAATAGGTGGTTAGAAATATGAATTCAAATATAATCAATTACTAATTAACCAATCAATCCCTAGAATTACGCCAAACGCAAGTATTTTCAATGAAATAAGATGGTAATGTGAACAATACTTATAAAAAGGGATAAAACACGTGAGTTTGAATACAAAGTATAATTTCTCAGTTAAAGAAATTATACAAACTCAAAAGGAGTCCTCATTACTAAAATTATTATCACACTATTTCACGTAATTCAAATGAGGACTACTAATGCTATCCTCTCGACCACAAAACTCCGCTCCCTACTAGAAACTATACAAACTCAAAAGGAGTCCTCATTACAATATTTCTCTATTTCAAGAGAATAAAGGAAAGACCAAACTGGTGAGCTCAAATAGCTCCCAAGAAGAAATATTATGACTAAGATAATGAAGTAATAAATTATCATTAGCCTTCAACAAAGTTGTTAAACCGATAAAATATAATAAACATCAAGTTTAACTGCAAATGAACCAAAGAATCCATTAAAAGAGTCAAAGAGAAAATAAAATCTACTATCTTTTTATGATTTAAAAGATTTTTCATAATCTTTATAAACCGAGACTCAACTTTTAATAAATATTCCACATCATCGAATCACCCTCGCACTACGGCCAAGGATATTCTTTAAGATCACGCACCACAATTATTCATGCACTACGCCAAGAATATTTGTGTATTCATTAATGGTCATGATCATGCCAATAACTATCCATCAATGCACTACTACCAATGATGACTTTTAATTTTTACATCATTTATAACATTACTACCATGATTACAATCAATAATCCCTCGGTCATAATCATACCAAGTCCATCTATGCATTATGGTGCCATGTATATGACTTTCAACAAAATATAAATATGAGGATGATGACAATGATATAAGAATTCAATAAAACAAGTTCAAGAATTATTTTATCCAAGAATTATTAACGCCCAAATTGTCAACACGATATCGCTTGTAGAGTAAAATTCAAGAATACTTATAAGAATATTTCCATGAAAGGATATCGGATGAAGCGCAAATATCAAGGATATTCCACTAATTTCATGGAGTATAGAAGTCAAAGTTTTAACCAACTCGAGTATAATAAAGAATGGAATAACAAAAGAAATCACCATGCACGCGATAGATCACATGCATGTGTTATTCCAATGTAATAATAAATAATCTTAACCAGTCCTGCCAGAAACGCATGCATGTGATATTCCAATGTAATAATAAAGAATGGAACCAGTCCTGCCAAAAAACACATGCATGTGATGTTCCAATGTAATAATAATAAAGATTTTAACCAGTCCTGTAAAACACATGCATGTGATGTTCCAAATGTAATAATAATAAAAAGATTAAGTCCAGTGTAAAACAACACATGCATGTGATGTTCCAAAATAATAATAAGAATGTCACCAAGTATAGGTAGATCAGAGATACAAAAGTTATTCCAATGTAATAATAAGAAATGGAATAACAACAGCTTCTTCATGAATAAGAAAGAATAACACCCTTACTGTACAACAAATAATATTCCCTAGAGTAAGGAATAATATACTTTCTTCTTTCTCTTATTCTCTATACTCATTCTTCTATTTCTGAATTATTCTCTATACTTTCTCTCTATAGAAGAATCTAATCTTCGTGAAAAATAATAAAGCCCTAGGCCTCTATTTATGTGAAAAGAAAAGATTTATTACTATTTGTGAAAGTATTTACTATTTTTAAAGTGTAATTACTATATTTAAGGTAAAGGTATTTATAAGGTATTATTTACGGTTAAGGTAATTAGACGAAGGTAATTACTATTTACGAAGAGACTTAGATGATGATACATATGGGCCCCCATAAATAATTAAACTTACCACAAACGCCTAATAATAGAATTTTATATACATCAAGGATCGAATAAAAATTACCGTAAAACATTTATTTTTTAATCAACACATATTTAATCTTTCAACAATTATTAATCATTTATAACTTGTCGCCTCAATTATTGATTTAAATAATATAATATATTATATGTATGATATCGTGACAATAATTGAATCAATAATATAAGAGATATGATGCAAAAATTATCGTGAGAAGAATAATCGAGTATATACCGAAAGTGACTTTCACGTAAAGATCAATAATCAATACCGGTGCTACTACGCAACCACGCCAGACATCGCATTTTTTACTACCGAAAGTAGTTCAACAGCTTTAATCTCAGAATACCTCCTCCAAGTATTATTTTCATAAAGTATTTTTGTTGCTTTCAATCCGATAATAATTTCGCCAGGGGTCCACTAATGATTGTGCCATTGCATTTAATATTCCCCACAAAAAGAATATTCTCCCACCAAACTAATATTTTATAACAACTTCATATTTTTTGCAAAATTTATAAATATTACCCACAACTATAATATTATATCAAATCCATTCCATAATATTTAAAAATAATATTTATAGAAAATTAAATCTTTATTCATAAAAGTGGGGTCTTACAACCTCCCTTCTTATGAAATTTTCACCCTCAAATTAGGGTACGACTGGTATGTCAAGAGGTAAGGATACCTTGATTTCATTTTAAATTCTAACTCCCAAGTCATTTCCTCAACATCGTGGTTTCTCCACAAAACTCGATTTGAGGTATAACTTTTGAGCGTAGAATATGTTCCTTCTTATCCAAGATTTGAACAGAACCTCTTCATACGCCAAATCTTCCGCTATTTCGTCCGATTCTAACTCAATAATGTGGTTCGGTCTTTCACATATTTACGTAATATGGATATGTGAAAACGTTATGAACACTTAGACATACTCAAGCAGTAAAGTCGTAGTCTATAGCCACGCCTCCTACCGATCGAGGATTAAAATGGACCGATGAATCGAGGATTGAGTTTTCTCTCTTCCAAATCTTGTAACTCCTTTCCATGGAGTAAACACGTAATAACACATGATCTCCTATATCGAATTCCACGCCCTTTCACGAAGATCAAGATAACTCTTTTGTCGATTTTGTGAGGTTTTTATACATTGTTTGATCGTTTCAATCTTTTTTCAGTAGTCATACGCATCAACTCCGGCCCCAACAACGCTGTTTCACCCACCTCATCCCAAAGATACCGAGAACGACACTTTCTTCCATACAACGCTCGAATGGAGCCATGCCAATACTTGTTTGATAACTGTTGTTCAGGAAAACTCCACCAATGGTAAGAACTTGTCCCAACTTCCTTGAAATCAAGGACACGAAGTCTTAATAGATCTTCAAGAGTTTGAATAGTCCTCTCCGACCGTCCGGTCTGTCTCGAGGATGATATGCCGAAGCTAAATCGTAAGTCTGCGCGCCATAGCTTTTGCAAACTAACCCAAAATCGTGAAGTGAATCTTGGGTCTCGATCGTAAACTATGGATACCTAAGATACCATGCAGCCTTACAATCTCGCTTATGTACATACGAGAAAGACGTTCAAGTGTATAAGTTTTCAGACGCAGAAGAAATGAGCAGATTTGGTCAATCTATCAACAATGACCCAAATCGCATCTACGCCTCGAGAAACCTTAGAAGACCCAGAACTAAATCCATGGTAATGTGCTCCCACTTCCATTCGAATTTCAAGTGGTTGCAATGGACCTTTTGGTACTTGATGCTCCGCTTTAACTCGCTGACAAGTTAGACACCTTGAGATAAACAACGCTATCTCTCTCTTCATATTGCTTCCACCAAAATGTATGATTTAATATCACGATACATTTGGTACTCCTGTGATGGATTGCAAACTGCAGTGTGTCAGGCGCCCATCATGATTTTATACTTTAAATCGTGGTCGTTAGAACACAAAGTCCGGAGTCGACTCAAGTATTCCTTCTTCATCGATTATCGCTTCCTAAAAGATAAGACCTTCTTGCACTTTCTTCCTCATACGCATCGCCCCGTGTCTATAGCTTGAGCAATTTTAACTTTATCGATTAAAGTTTGTTCTACTCAGATATTCGCCATCATCACACGGGTCCCCGGAGTCTTTAACTCTATCTCCATCCTTTGCAAGTCACACAAATGGGCCCTTCATACGACAATATCGCACTCAGATTTCAGATATGATCTTCTACTCAATGCGCCGCCTACCACGCTTCTTTTTCCAGATGGTATCGATGGTATGATCATAATCTTTCAACAGCCTCAAGCCAACGCCGTTGTCGCATGTTGAGTTCCTTTTGAGTGAAGAAATATTTGAGGCTTTTACGATCCCAGAAAGATCTCCACTTTCTCCCCATACAAGTAATGCCTCCAAATTTTAAGTGCAAGAAGATAACAAACCGCTAACTCTAGATCATGAGTAGGATAATTCCTCTCATATTCTTTGAGTTGTCGCGAGGCATAGGCTATGACTTTCCCATGTCAGCATGAGAACACATCCCAACCCTTTGCTCAAGATCATCAGAGATGACAAAACCCTCCGAGCCCGATGGTATTGTCGTAACAAAATAAATGAGTCTCCTCTCGAAGTTCTTGAAAACTCTTTCACATTCTTCGCTTCCAACCGAAACTTTGTATCTTCCGAGTCACCGAAGTCAATGGAGTAGCGATTCGAGAAAATCCTTCCATTAATCTCCGATAATAACCAAATTTAAACCGAGAAAGCTACGATTTTGGCCATCGATTTAGGTTGCTTCCCAACTTTGAATAGCTTCAATCTTTGCCGGGTCAAACAGATATTCCATGACTTGATACCACGTGCCCAAGGAATGCTACTTCCTCGCCGTAACTCGTGATTTCTTCAACTTCGCATAAAGCTTATATTCACGTAAGCTTTTGGAGTGTCACTTCAAGTGTTGCTTTCATGATCTTCACTACTTTTGAATAAATAAGGATGTCATCAATAAAGACGACCACAAAGTGATCCAAATATTCCTCAATACTTGGCTCATCATATCCATGAAGGCAAAGAGAGAGCATTAGTCAATCCAAAGGACATGACTAGAATTCATAATGCCCGCATCGAAGTTCGGAAAGCCGCTTTTCGAATGTCATCTGCTCTAATCTTCAATCGGTGATATCCTAACTAAGATCAATCTTTGAAAAGAATTTTGCTCTCAGAATCGGGTCAAACAGTCATCAATACATGGTAATGGATACCTATTTTTGATGGTGACATGATTCAACTCCCGATAATCAATACAAAGTCGATACTCCCATCTTTCTTCTTCACGGTAATGTAACAGAGCACCCCAAGGAGAAGTATTAGACTTAATAAAGCCAATGTCTAACAATTCCTCGCAATGGGTTTTTAACTCCTCAAGTTCAATAGAGCCATTCGACATGGGTTTTTGAAATGGGTTTTGTACCGGTTCAAGGTCGATACAAAATTCAATTTCACGCCCGGGGTAGGCCAGAAGTTCTTCGGGAATACATCAGAAATTTATTAACAATAGAAATATCATTCAAAATCGATTTATTTTTGTTTAAATCGCGGATATGAGCTAAGAAGTTTTGACATCCGCTTTTTCAATAAACGAATAAATTTTATGGCTTCGAGATGATCGTGATTGATTTTAATGGTTTGGTCGCTGAATTCGCATAATAGGTTGATTAGGAATATGAAAGCTAACAACCTTATTTAAAACAATCAATTTTTGCATGATGAGTAGTTAACCAATCAATCCCTGTAATCACGCCAAATGCAAGTATTTTCAATGAAATAAGATCGACAGTAATGTGAGGGTACCGATTTGAACCAAAACAAGACTTATAAACAATGGATGTAATGAAGGTTTCTCCCAATGGAGTTTCCACAGATAAGTCAAAGTCTAATTTCTCCTGAGTCAAATTTAATCGATGAGCGCAAGTAGAGAAATAAAAGAATGGGTAGAACCCAGATCAAATAAAGTATAGACTTCGCTAGAGTTTATGATAGCTTTACCCGTGATGACCTCATTCGTTCCTCGCTTTCCGAGGTCACAACAAACGCCTCCTCAGACTACTATTTTGATTTTTCTCGACGGCCTTTGGTGCTCCATCCTAGTGAATTTGTCTTCATGAACGACAAAATCGAGCTAAGTTGACCTTCTTCCACAATTATAACATGCTTTGACTAAGATCGCTAATTTGATCGATGTGTCCCCCCTCCGCATTTGAAGCATACGATAGTGGTCTTTTCCTTCCTTAACAACGGTGTCGGTGCCGACGCCTTTCCATCATTGTTGAATCTCTTTCTTGAAATGTCCATTCTTATTGTTTTGGCCTCGATTACCACCAAGTGGTTACCATTTTCGCCCGTTGATTCCTCCACGCTTGTTGTCACCGCTCGATGACTACTTTCACTGGTATTATAATTTTGCTTACCGCTTCTTTTAGTCAAGGCTGACTCGTTATCGCGCTTCCACTAATCGAGCCCTCCTATTTACAACATCCTAATACAAACACAATTTATGAGAAATAAGATGTCGACGATTCCCGCTTCAAACCTCTTAAAAACATTCGCGCCATTCTCTCTTCATTATCCACCAAGTGGGACACTAAACCGGATAACTCCGCAAATTTTGCCTCAGATCATATTACCTGGCCATATTGTTTTGTTCCAACTTGATAAATTCCACCTCCTTCATGTGACGTAATACTTTCGGAAAGTATTTGTCATTGAACAACTCTCGAACTTCTCCCAAGACATCTTCAAGATGCAAGCAGTCGAGTACGCTTTATCGATTCCCACCAATAAATCGCTTCTCCTCGCAACATAAAGGCAAGAAGGGAACCTTGCTTCTCGTGAGCATCCCAAGACATCAAATATCTTGGTGATCTGTTTTATCCATGTTTCCAATTTATAAGTGGTTTGGGCTCTCCTTAAACTCCGGTGGTCCCAGCCTCCTCGAATCTGCTTAATGCATGATCGCCGAGAGTTTCAAGATTTCCACCAGCGCATTTTGGACAGAGCCGCTTCTCATTGTTGCATGAATTGCAGATAAAGCCTCCAACATTTGATCATTCATCATTTGGTCAAGTTGTTGTTGTTTATATGAGGATTGTCGCTTCCTCGATGCACATTATCCTCGATTATCGATACATGGTGAATCAACGGGTCGCCGTGCTCCATGCTATTCTCAACATTCTCGATGTCATTTTCAGACATCGCCACAAAACAAAAGGTTAATCGACATGTAATATATTATCCCTATATTCTCGACCGACCAATAAATAACACATAAACTTAGTAGGTCATACTAGCGTAAGGAATTTCCCCGCCTCCCTCCTAGTACTATTCTCACATCTTAGCCTGTGGATCATATCCCTAAGCTTTGATATTAAATCGTGACGCCCCCAAAATTAGGTATACATCACCCATCTTGGGTCGCCAGATACATGGTATGTAATTCAAATACAACTTATTAATACAACTGCCGTGGTATAATACGACAAAACATAAATCGTGAGTTTGAATACAAATATTGTCTACTAGAGATTATACAAACTCAAAAGGAGTCCTCATTACAATTATTATCACACTATTTCACGTAATAGTGAGGACTACTAATGCTATCCTCCGACCATTACTCCGCTCCCCGACTCGTCCCCAATTTATATTCTCATTTCAAGAGAACAAAGGAAAGAAAGGGTGAGCTCAACTAGCCCAAAGAAGAAATATTACGACTAAGATAATGCGTAATAAATTATCATTAGCCTTCAACAAAGAAAGTTAAACCGATAAAATATAATAAACATCAAGTTTAATCGCAATGAACCAAAGAATCCATTAAAAGAGTCAAGAGAAAATAAAATCTACTATCTTTTATGATTTAAAAGGTTTTTCATCACTGTTATAATTTAGACTCAAATTTTAATAAATATTCCACATCATCGAATCACCCCCGCACTACGGCCAAGGATATTTTTAAGATCACGACCACAATTATTCATGCACTACGCGCCAAGAATATTTGTGTATTCATTAATGGTCATGATCATGCCAACAATCGTCCATCAATGCACTACTACTACCAATGATGACTTTTAATTTTTACATCATTTATAATATTACTACCATGATTACAATCAATAATCCTCGGTCATAATCATACCAAGTCCATCTATGCATTACATGTGCCATGTATGACTTTCAACAAAATATAAAATACGAGGATGATGACAATGATATAAGAATTCAATAAAACAAGTTCAAGAATTAATTTATCCAAGAATTATTAACGCCCAAATTGTCAACATGATATCGCTTTCAGTAGAGTAAAATTCAAGAATACTTATAAGAATATTTCCATGAAAGGATATCGGATGAAGCTTAAATATCAAGGATATTCCACTAATTTCATGGAGTATATAAGTCAAAGTTTTAACCAATCGAGTATAATAAAGAATGGAATAACAAAAGAAATCACCATGCATGCGATAATCGCATGCATGTGTTATTCCAATGTAATAATAAATAATCTGAAACCAGTCCCACAGAAACGCATGCATGTGATATTCCAATGTAATAATAAAGAATGGAACCAGTCCGCCAGAAACACATGCATGTGATGTTCCAATGTATAATAATAAAGATTTTAACCAGTCCTGTAAAACACATGCATGTGATGTTCCAAATGTAATAATAGAAGAATGTCACCAAGTATAGAAGAAGATCATCACAGACAAAAGTTATTCCAATGTAATAATAAGAAATGGAATAATAATAGTTCTCTTCATGAATAAGAAAGAATAACACCCCTTACTGTACAACAAATAATATTCCCTACCTTAAGAAGAATCGATATAAAGAAGAAATAATACTCTTCTTCTTCTCTTATTTTCTATACTTTTTCTCTCTATAGCTTGAATCTAATTGTGAAAAAATAATGAAGCCCTAGGCCTCTATTTATAGAAGATTTATTACTATTTACTTAAAGTATTTACTATTTATTTAAGGTAATTACTATCGACGAAGGTAATAACATTTTACGAAGGTAATTATTATTTATTTAAGGTAATTACTATTTACTTAAGGTAATTACTATTTATGAAAGAGACTCTTAGATGATGACATATGCCCCCCATAAATAATTAAACTTACTATAAACGCCTAATAATAGACTTTTATATACATCAAGGATCGAATAAAATTACCGTAAATTATTTTATTTTTAATCAACACATATTTAATCTTTCAACAATTATTAATCATTTATAACTTGTCGCCTCAATTATTGTTTAAATAATATAACATATTATATGATGATAATGTGACAATAATGAATCAATAATATAAGAGATATGATGCGTAAATTATCAGAAGTAATAATCGAGTATAATGAGTGACTTTCACGTAAAGATCAATATTCAATACCGTGGTGCTACTATGCAACCACGCCAGACATCGCATTTTTACTACGAAAGTAGTTCAACAGCTTTTAATTCAGAACACCTCCTACCGTTATTTTCAAAAAGTATTTTTATCAAAAATAATTTTCCGCAGGTCCGCTTTTTAATATTCCTCGATAAAAAGAATATTCTTCACCAAACAAATATTTTATAACAACTTCATGTTTCTTTTGCAAAATTTATAAATATTACCCACAACTATAATATTATATCAAATTCACACCATAATTTTAAAAAAAATAAGAAAATTAAATCTTTATTCATAAAACTGGGTCTCACAATATACTTTTAATAATCTTATTTATTTATTAATAATAAGTATTAAAGGCTTTTAATTATCTTGATGTCGCTTTTATAATATGTGATAAACCCATACAATGCTTTTAGAATAATGATGATGATCATTCTAATGAGATCTAAATTCTGTAAATATTTAAAACTAAAATTGTTCCTAATCGTTGGATTACTAAATCGGGGATTAAGAATCCGGATAGATCGGGTACATATCATCGATGAGGATGATCGATCTCACGATCATTTGTGTGGAGACACTAAAGCAAAGTGACACGTAGTGCTTATTAGAGAATAAGTTCAATCGAACGTGACTCGCTAAGGAATACCTAATGGAGTTTACTTTCATTTCGCCAATAGAATTTCAGAAGTGATAATAAGACAAGTGATCCTCGACTTGAGATCATCATAAGATTCGTGTATAATGAGTTATACTTTGACTTATTCCTTAAGACCCTTTTGGTATATCAAAGGGTACGCTTGGGTATAATAAGTTATACACGGAGATAATGTATGATCAATAAAGAATCTATCACTTCTAAGAAAAGAAGAAAAATATCCTATGTGATTCGATAAATGACAACTCAAGAGTCCTTGGCCAGGTAGTAATGAAATTGTAAAGGAGTTTCTAATTTGCATTATTCGAGTCAGTACATTTAAGGATCTAAATACATATAATTAAATAAAATAAGACTTGGATGTAAATTTCATGTCTTATATTTAATGAAGACCTCAAATTATTAATAAATGAAATTTATTTTCCTCTATTTATTATTTTGAAATAAGAAGGGTTGATTTGATTAATGTGGATAGTTATGAGTAAAATACGCAAATATTTCTAATAAAGTTAAAGTTGGTTATAAAATATTCATTATTGTTTGGGAATATTCGTTTGGTCGTGGAATATTCGCATCGTTTGGGAATATTCGTGACGACTGCCAAGTAAATTTTTGTGGGCCCCATAACGAAAAACGATTGGATGAAGATAACGACAAATATAAGTTGTTTATAAATAATCTACAGTAGTTGTTACAAGTATTATCGTTGGAATACCTTGTGGTTAAAACACAAGAATACACGTTGTTAACAAGAAGATACCAGATTGCACCAATTATTGATTCTTACGTAAGAAGGCACTACTCAATAATTGTTACAAAGAATTATTGTTCAAGATTTTATTTTATTGATTCAATAATCACGATTGATATTTTATATTATCGTTGTTTCAATAAATTATCGCTATACAAAGATTTTCCATTATCTGAGAGTAATAATTCATATTATCCTAATAATATTATTAGATAACATTATTGGCAATGTCTAGAAAGTTCTTTAAGGAGAGGTTTGGTCACCTAATCAGTGCGCCAAAGAAGTGAGAAATTTTATCGAAAGCCTCTCTTCCCGGAACTACCGTCACAAGATTTATGATTCTGTAATATTATTTGTGAATAATTAATTATTGATTTATATGATGAGGAAAATATTGATTTTATGTGGATATAGATGGAGAAAATTTTTAATGTGACAATTGTTGAAAATTAATATTTTTCTTTTTCTGATAAAATAATCATTTAAATATATTATTTTAATAATATATTAACGGTGATATTTTTATAATGAATGTGGGATATATGAGTATATTAGGAGGAAGAGTATTTTTGTGGCATTAAATGTTTAACACATATTTTGTGTGTTGGTGGACACAATTATTGACCGAAATTTGATTATAGCCTGTAAAATTGCCCGTTTGTGGATTTTTGTCAATTTCTCTTTGGAATTTGGAAAAACTTTCTTCTGCAAAGTTGTAGAGAATTGAATTTCCTATAAAAAATAACAAGATTCAAATTTTCTGATAAAAGAGCTATTTATTATGAATTATTGAAATTTCAGAGTTCCAAAATAATTGATTTTTGGAAGTTTTAATTATTTTTATTATGAAAAACGTTTTTATCATTAAAGGCGGGTTTTGCATGTGATGTAAATGCTGAATTCAGATCCTTAAAAGTGGGTGTAGGAATTGTAATATTAATATTAATATTTTAATAAATTTTCTACTTTTGTGTTCTAAGCATTTTCCTATAAATAGAGTGTTTAGGTTGTAATTGAAAATCACACCGTAAATCAAGTTTTCTCTCTATATTATCGAGTTTATTCTTATGAGTATTTTGAGTATACTTTGAGTATTGCTATACAAAGGCAAGTTCAAGTCATACTATATCCTGTTTCAACTGTAAGATCGCCTTCGAGGTAAGTGGATATTATTTTTTAGTAATGATATTATTTCTTCAATATCATTATGTCAAATATTGATCTCAAGTTTTTATCAAATTTGAAACTTTTGGTGCTCTGAGTTATTATTCACGATACGCAAGACTATTCACGATAATGCATAATTATTCACTTAATACTCAAGACTATTCATCTAAAAATAAAAATTTTCCTTTCTCGTCTAAAATATCTATTGTGGATACTAAATTTTGATCAGTATCCATGTTTTGATCATTCTTGAATTTTACACCATTATGATTATTTTTGAGGTATTGTTGGATATGGATAAAATAAAGTACTAATCCTTAATCCTTAATCCTTGTCATTTTGTTTCACTAGATTCGCTTTTTTAAAAATATTTTTCATCATCCTCGCCTTAAATGATGATATTATTGAATATCTTCGGCCCAGAAGCAGCAAAGATGAATGATTTTTCGATGAATATCTTTGGCCCGAAAGGCAAAGATTTAACAGTGTGAGATTTAATACGACCGATCGATTAATATCTTTGGCCCAGTAAAGTAAAAAGATGAACAAAAGTGTCGAGATGAATACGACCGATTGATTAATATCTTTGGTCAGAAGTGCAAAGATGAAATGTATGTTTAGATGAACATGACTAATTGATGAATATCTTTGGCCCAGAAATAGAAAAAGATGAATATTTGATTCCGTATATATATATCGATTGATGTTATAGGATAAAATATCGACGATGAACTTTTAAATTCATATATGTAAGATATTAGTTTGCATTCTCTACTTAACTCTTCTAATGAATTGTTGTTTCACCGCAATTGTTGATTTAAAACGGGTTGTCTATCAGATTCTATTAGATTTTTCCCGTCAAGACTAACGATAATTTGTCAGATATTATCTCACCATAATATTCTTTATCGGGCTAGTTGAGCTCACCCTTTTCCTTTTTGTTCCATTTTTTCTCGTGAGGGTAGAATGTAAATGAAAGTACTAGTAGGGTAATGGAATGAAGGTTCTCAGAGAGAGTTGTTTAAGTAGTCCTCACCATTTTGTAAAATAATGTATCAATAATTATGATGGGGATTTATTTATGGTGGATATTGTCTAGATGACAATATCTCAGATTTAACTCACGCTTTATATGTTGTAATAATAAAGTTGTAGTTATTTCTGCACATCATATATTTGATTTACTCGTAATGGGTTGGATGGAATGGACCTATTTTGGGGGCGTCACACCCACCCTCCCAAAATCACTTTCACTACACTCTTATGCATTTTATTATCACACACACACACACCATACACCTTTCACTATCACACACACACACACATCTTACACCATCACTATCATACTATCACTTTTCTATCATTTTCCACTCACACACACATCATACACCTATCACTTTCACCTATTCTTTTCTCCCACAATATACTAATTACATTCATATATATATATATATATATATATATATATATATACCTTCCATACGTATACTCTTTCTCCCCCCATTTCCAAAATTATTTTTCCAACACAAATGGGCCCCACATGTGGGCCCCGCTTTTATTATAAAAAAAATTTTCTACCGATTATTTTGGAAAATGGGTAAATGGAGATTCAAATAATAAGCAAAAATTTACAACAACTATTTCATAAAAATTCTTTCAATATTTTTTTAACAACATTTATCATCATTATTATAATTCACAATATTAATTGACCAGGTCGTTCCCAGGAAAGAGGGGACTTTCCAATAAGGATTTCTCACTACATACTGTCACTGTCACTATTCCCACTACATACTGTCACTGTTCACTACCGCCGACCGACTATAATTCCATCCACATTAATGTATGACAGAGATCAATCAACTGCTTCCGAAGCTCTTTTAACTCCTTCACCAAGAAATCTACACCTTCTGGTTTCGAGGAGACTTCCTTCTCTAGAGATATCTTCTTTTTCTGAGTGGATCGACCTCCTCTATCAGATTCCACTGCCTTCGATAGACTTCTGGATCTACTTCGGGGCGTGGCCCTGTCATCACGATGAGAATATTCACGTTGGTGCTCTCTCCTTCTATTCTCAGGTGCATACTCTCTTGACCGGCTTCTTTGTCTACCACTATCACGACCTTAAGAACCGATCACAAAAAGTGCTTTCTTTGACACCTCAGGAGTTCTATTCCTTGATCTCCTTCGCTCCCCGAGGTCGCCTCGAGACACACGACCGTAATGGATAAAGTTTCGCCTCTTCTCGCCGCCCATCTATAGTTTCATACGCCTTTCGTGACTCCACATAAATAGATGCCTCGCCCTTCAACTCTTCAGAATCCAAGCATCCGCTCGGCTATGTCCTCCCTCTGCTTCAAAAGAACCTCTAAAGCCTTATCTGCCTCATCCACCATCTTCGCCAACTTAGCAGCTTTATCATCTCGACCACCTCGATGACGAGTTCTAGGCGGTGAGCCTTCTACCCGCCTTCTGTCCTGGTCACGACCTCCATCATCAACAAACACCAACCTTCTTCGGGCTTCACCATGGGTTTTCGAACGAGAACCCCTCGAATCATGCTTGGAAACTGTACTCTCATGGGCACTTTTGGAAGGACCCAAGCGATCCTTAAATGTAAACACGTGGTAAATGATTT
Organism: Panax ginseng; assembly: GCA_020205605.1. Taxonomy (NCBI): domain Eukaryota; kingdom Viridiplantae; phylum Streptophyta; class Magnoliopsida; order Apiales; family Araliaceae; genus Panax; species Panax ginseng. The sequence goes on along the minus strand of CM035134.1, from coordinate 1,466,128 downwards.
AACTCATAGTCATCTGGCTGTCCCTCCGGTACTAGTTCTACTCCTCATCATTCTTTCCGACGTAGAACAAATAAATTAAGTGATTGAAATCTCAAGGACACTCGTGTAAACACGTACCTCCTTCTAGATCTTTCACCATCCACGTAAGACGCTAAGAATCACCACGATTGACCCCTTTGGACCGTCAGATCACGAGATTAAGCTCCGCATCAATAAACACGATAAATATCTATGACGAGGAGAGATCAATTTGACTGATACTTCCTGTTACGCATCGTTCGACATCTATCCATCGACGATTCAACGATAACGTCATCGCATCATCACGCCGACTATAAATCCATTCTATGCCATTAAATATAGATATTTAAATCAATGGTTCAAAATAGCCCAATATAAAAAGGATGACCCAATTTGATTAGGTCCAACCGAAAATGACCCGGAGAATAACCAAATAAATAGGCCTAACCCATTCTACTAATATGAAATATCACGACTCAACATTTAAGAGGGTGAACCGATATTTCAACATGGTATTTCATATCAATGAATGGGTACGCCTATTTATTTGGTTATTCTATCGGTCATTTCAGCTGACCTAATCAAATGGATCATCCTTTTTATATTGGGCCTAATTGTTGGACCCAATCCATTAGATAATTAAATATCTATCTTCGACCAGAATGATGAAAATAGATGTAGCAATTGATCGATTTGGCCACGATTAATGTGGATGGGATTATAATACACTTACCAGAAGTGAACAAAGGATAAGATGTAAGGTGAGTCAGACGCAATGATGAGATCGTCATAACAAATGGATAGACGCCGACATGCCAGTAGGAGGCATGCTTAATCCAAGTGTAAGAGTATAACATAGCAAGGAAGTCATCCAAGTAAAGGTAACTGATAATTTTATCTCTCTCAACACACTAGATATTTTATTCTCCATCGTTAACTCATGATCGATTTCAGATCGATTTCTCACGCCGAAGCTATCCCCGACAAATACGGGTTGGCCAAATTTTTTGGTGTTTATCGTGGTTTATGCGCAATGATCGTGACGCTTTTACGCGATTGTAACGCGATGTAAGATCTTGACGTTAACAACACCCTTACTCATAATCACATATTTTCTCAATTTTATGCATAACTTGAAGGCAAAGTCGTCTAAGAATTAGGGAAAAGGTCATTCTGTACAATTTTATGTACGACTTGAAGGTAAAAATTAGGAAAAATGTCGTTCTCTAAGGCTAACTCCTTCCATTTCTTCGAAGATTATGAATAAAAATTACACAAAAACACAATAACTACACTTCTTTAGCTAGTTTCCAGCACTACAGAAAATTACATAACTACTCTATGATTTAAGAACTTGATATATAATGTTTTGGAATATATTATCATATCTTTATTATTAAACTACATAGCCAATAAATTTAGAAGTAATTATAGAACAAAAATATATTTCAAAGCTTTATAAATTTTGAAAATGATTTTTTTTTCGTATATAGAAGGGAGGTAATATCTAAATTAGGGTATATTACTGTTTGTGAAAGAAAAGGGATCCCATCAGGTCGGTTGTTGCTAAAACAAGTGCTGAATTCAGGGGATACTTAGAGTCTTTTGTTTAGGTTGAATCCGTCGTCATATTAAATGCGTTTGTTTTGAATGGTTGAATTCAGCTATTATTTTGATTATATAATTTAGTGTCATTTTTTTGACTGAATAGATTTTTTTCTTCTTTCAATATTAACTATTATATTAAGTAATAATAAATATATTTATAACAATTATTGTAACATTAATTTTCCAACCAAGATGAATTATTGTAACATTGCCCTCTAATATTGAGCTGAATACTTAATTATTTTCGTTTTTAATTACTCCCTCCCTCCTTATCATTTATTTTAAGTAGTTTCAAATTAAATATTTACTTATTTTAAATAATTTACCTATAATACCTTTAATATTAATTATCATATTTCTATTCTTTATTCATATTTATGAAGTATTATTAGTTTTGTGCAAAAATTATGCAATTACATAATAATTTAAATATGAACAATTTTGTCATTTTATCATCATTCTTAATATGCATAAAAAGTCAATTATGATTTTTATCGCGGGACAGAAATGATAATATATTTTAATTCACACCAAATTATATTTGTAACGGACGATGTAGTATGAAATTCGCGTCAATATCTTGCAACTCTCCAATTCAGTTAATTGGTTGAAAGATACTCCCTCTGTCCCTAATTATTTGACATTTTAGAGTTTTTTATTTGTCTCTAATTATTTGACGTTTGTTAAAATCTAGGAGAATTAATGATAATTTTTCTAAAATTACCCCTCATTAAATTCTTTCACTCTCTTTATCCCAATAAAACTCTACTTATTCCAACAAAAAATTTAAAAATATTATAGACAATTGAATACTATATTTAATATTTTTCAATCATTATCTTAATTTTTGTGTCTACCTTTAAAACGTCAAATAATTAAAAACGGAGAGAATATACTAGAAGCATCTTATAACGATTTAACTCGTAACAGCTAGGATAATGGTCGTGGTGGGGTTAAAATGGTGGTGCATAAATTAATCATTATAAGATTGATCAATACTCCCCCCATTTTCATAATTTTCCACCATTTCTAGCCATTTTCATGAGGACATATATGATCACCTTGATCTTTCTCTATGTATATTCTATAAATTATTATTAAATAGACATTCATTGTCAGTGGCAGAATCAGGACATTTTTAGAGGAGAGTCAAAATATATCAGTAAAAAAAATTATTTATTGACGTTTGGAGTACTTCTTTTATTTTGCCCAATTATAATATTTTACAGCATTCTATTATAACTCTTGTTAACCTTTGAGTTGTGAGTCTAATGACTTTAAACACACACACACACACACACACACACACATATATATATATATATATATATATATATATATATATATATTAATTTTCCTCAAACTATGGGACTATTAATCAGACTTTGAAATTTTTAACCAACTGAATAGCTATTTTTATAGATAAATTATAAATTATAATATTATATATTCAAAACCTTATATTGTGGTTCATGAGATTAATTAACTTGAAAGAAGAAATTCTAGCAATTAAAAAAATAGAAGAAGAGAGATTTAATAATCTTGATCGATAGAATAAAACTATGGTGCACTTATGGTCACTATAGTAGAATCCAAAAAAAATTATTTTATTTCTTATCTTTTTATATTTAATTAGTTTACAGAGAAAATTACTTCCAAATTTTTTGCCACGCTTTAATGATAAAGCAAAATTAGGAGAAAAGAAAAGACAAAAAAGAAAATACATAAAAAAAAACAAATAACTTCCGAATATTATAGGGTGGGGGACATATGACCCCCTGATTCTGCCTCTGTGGACTCATTTTGTGGGACAAATAATAGTAAATTCTCACTTTTAGTAAACATTCCTAAGATGTTGCCATCGGGGGTGAATGACAACTAATTAATTAAGCATATCACTCAAGATTAATCGAAGATTTTTATGATCATAATTAATAATATTGAGAAATAGCTACTTAATTAAAAATAACTTAGGAAATAAAAGATTATTCTTTAGTGAGTCTAGCTATTGATTTTCTTTGGTACGACAAGTCTCTTGCACTTAAGAGGCTAGCTAGGAACACGAACGAAAATCATGCATAATGCACGAGAATTGTACACACTTCTGCATACTCCACAAATTCTTTCTATTTCATCCATCCTCTCATGAAAAGTAGAAGACAATTTTTAGATCTTTAACGTACAAACGAATTTCTTTTTTTAAGTATATTATAAAAAATACTAGATTTCTTTCTCGACAAACTTAACCATTTTATTTATGGCAAAACACCATTTAGGATATATAGTCATAATATCAAAACACCATTTACAATGTATAGTCGCACCAAAAAAGAAAAACAAACAAACACTCGCTTGAAAGAGGAAAGCAATGACGACCTAAAAAAGATTGCTCAAACATCAACCAAATACAACGATGATAATCCCTTATATATATATATATATATATATATATATATATATATATATTTCTGAATTACTACCATAAACTTAATATATTAATATTGTTTTCTAACCAAAAAAATAATTGTGGGTATTTTGTATGATCCGCTTTGCTCCATGCATGACACGTGATTTGGTGAAGAAAACAAGCAAATATATTTGAAAACATAACTACTTCGATTCCCTTTCATTTGGACCTGAGAAAACAACTTATTTGATCACTCACTACGTCATAAGGATAATGACATAGAATCAAAATTTTAAATATTGAATTTTCACTTATTTATAATTTATTTTAACCACATATTACAGTTAGTTCAGATATAAATCATATATATTCGAATCCTTTTTTGGAGACTGTCCACCAATTTTAGGTCATGTAACAATCAATCATATGGCATATATACACACGATACACTCGTTTACAAAAACGTGGCCTTATTAATCCACCTTAATTTCATTAAAATTAATTTTACATGATTAAATAAACAGTTCACATGCTAAATTATACGCAAAAGGGAGAGACACTTGCATATATCACACATGAAATGTCTCTAATAGCCCATTCCATCTCCATGAAAATTAATTTAAAGCTTAGGTTTACTCTACTTATTTTCGGTAACAATAATTGGGGGAACCAAAACACGATCTACTACACCAACCATTACTAGCTAGATAACTTGTACAATAGTGGAAATTAATCTAATTAAAGCATAGAAAGAAGAAGTCATTTAATAAGATTGACCAAACCAATCACATGTTCCTCACAAAAATAAAAAAATAATATAAATCGCATGGACCTTAATTAAATCTTTTCCAAATAAAAAAAATGAAACATATATATATATATATATATCGAAACAATTCAGGTCAATTCCGACTTCAAAATAATTTTGAGTCAAATTCTAAGTCCGAATCGAATCAAATTCATCCAAATAAGTCCTTAAACCCACAAAAGCATACAAACCAAATCTTTGGTCAAATTCCAAGTCCGAATTGAATCAAATTCATCCAAATAAATCCTTAAATCACTAGCACAAAAGCATATTTTTGGGTCATTTTAACTCATCACAGGCTTACCCAAAAGATCATGACTGAAAGAACTATTGATAGTAGCTTAATTTTTTACATACAAATAAATTTTTTTCATATTTTTTGATGTACAACTTAATTTTTTTTGCTATTATTATTGGAGATACTCTAATTGCAAGAGCTAGAATCAAAGAAGAAGGAAAGAGAAGAAAAAGAAAAGGAAGAGAGTGAGAATCCGATAGGGAAGGAGATACATAAATGAGTATTTTATAGATAATTTATTTTAAGCATAATTTTGGAGGAAAAATTATAACCAATTCCCTTAAAAATTTAGAATCTCAGATATTTAGGAACAAAAAATTATCCTAAAAGTTCAAATAAAACGGAACCTATAGAGTAAAATTTTCTGCCAAGTGCGAAGTTCTTGTTTTTGCAAGTTAAATATCTTATTGAGTATCTCCGGGTTTAACTAAAAATAAAAATGTAGAAATAATGTGATTACAAATCTCCGGAATCTCCGCCACCATGCAGCCATTAATACACAAACAAATACTCCTTCAGTCCTTCACTATTACTATTATTACAAACAAACAATTAATGCAGCATAAACATTACTATTATTTTTTTTATTTTATTCTTAAAAAATAAAGTAATTGAGAGAGAAAGAATAATAATTAATTAACACGCCGATAATAATAAATTTTCAAATTAATATTATTTATCAAATATTAAAACTAATAAAAATTTTATTATGTCTTAATCAATTTATATAATGGAAAGGAGTGACTAGTTATTTTTGAAAAATAATGGATTACAATATTACACGTGATGAATTTGAAGCCACCAATTATTTGTCCTTTCTCTTTATTACTATTTTTTTCCCTTTAATTTGAAAAAAGTAATTTACTTATTTTGCTATATGTTCTATTAAATCTGTAAATTATTTTTGAGTTAAAAGTTTGATACACGATAATATATACCAACAATTTATTTTAAACAAAATTATCACTAATTAATAATGTGTCATAAACTCATGATCTTCATATATATATATATATATATATATATATATATATATATATATATATATATATATATATATATATCATATTATTAATGAATCTGAATTTTGTTCATATTTTTAAATTATTTTTATATTAAAATATATATTATATTATTAATGAATTTAAATATAATTCGTATTTTTTCGAATCAAACTCAAATTTAATCCGAAATATTTGATTGATTTACGGCCTTAATCTCAAGTATTAACATTACCATTTTATTCGGCGGACCAAGTGTGTCATTTTCCATCACACCCTTTTGCCGCCTTGCCGTCCAAATAAAACGGAGGTCATTTGGTAATTATGTCAATATCCTGATGGACAAACTTGTACTTTAACACATTGAATCCACAAAACATATACTTCCCTGTAATTATCTCAACGTATCATGTCTAAATTCGGAAAATTCCATTTATACACTCCGTTTCTTGGCTTAACCCCCTATATAATGCATTAGCCACAAAAGAATCTTCCATCACTCAAATCTTCCGAAACAACAAGAAGAAAGAAAATATAAATACAAAATTCTCCCCCTTACTCTCACACACAGTAACACACAGTTACACTTTCTCTCTCTAAAAGTCTGTACGTAGATAATAAATATGTATATATATGTAGAGAGTAGAGACAGAAAACACCAACTCTTGTCTCATTCGCTTCGTTTACCTGATGACTCTTCAACCATTGACGAGCTCAGAAACTAAATTCAATCTAATTTTCTCTCTCTTCAGAGGCACTGAGTACTGTAAGAGATCTATAGAAGCTTCAATTCATCCGTTTTATCAAAAGAATTGCAAGCAGCTGCTGCTTCTTCTTCATAGTAACTTTCAAATTCCCTGTAACTAACTCTTTCTCTAGTGATGTAATTTACTGTGAAATTCTGTTTTCTGTTTACTGTATACTGTTTTAGCTAAAAAGAAGTCTATGATTTGTTTGAGTTTATCCGAGGAATTCTGGATTAAGTAGTTTGTTTAATTTGAACTTTTGGGTACTTTGTTTGTTTGTTTATGATCCCTTTTCTTCTTTTGTTATTTATTCGACCTTTCTGGTAGGCGTGATTCTCGTGTTTTCTCACTTTTTAATTGGATTTTTTGATAAACCCAGAAAGGAAAGTGTAAAATCAGAAAATTATTTGTTTTCACTAATTTTAATGATTTGATATTTGGTTGGGTGGGTACTGAATTATTAAGCTCAATTCATTGTATTTGAATGGATACTGTTACTTTCACTTTTAGTTGGGATTATTAATTACCGTACTGTAGCAAGATTCTTGAGTGTTTTTTTGTTTGTTTTGTTTTTACTCTTCATTCCTTGAATCTGAGTTTTTCCATTTCTGACTACTTTTTTGGATCTCTTTTATTGGCAATTAATATTACTTATATGATTTCTGACTTGGTTGACCACTATCAAAGAACACTTTCCTTCCACAGAATTGGGAATATATATGTGTTCCAGTAATTTATTAGCATCTTTCATGAACTTTTTTGCTTTTGATTCTATACTGGAAGATCAGCTTAATTTGTTAGGTGAGTGTATATATAACTAAAATTATTGCAGTAGTATTATAAACTGAATGTGTTACAAAATTTACCATAATTTTTGATGTAGTTTTTGGTATATTTGGGTCAATAAATGCTCCATATTGTCTTCTTTTTATATGTAAAGCATGTAGAATTATACTATGGATAAAGTTGCTGCTTTTGGTCATCTTTATCATTTTTTTTCTTCATAGTTTGAACTTATTGGATTCTTTTGAATTGATTAATTGTTTAAGGTTAGCAACCATGTTGGAAAAGATGGAGAAAATATTTGACCATGAAGAATTTATTGAAGAATTTGAGGCTCTGACGAAGGATGCAGGGAGAGTTCAAAAGGAGACCTTAAGGAAAATATTGGAAGAAAATCGAAATACAGAATACTTACAGAAATGGGATCTTGATGGAAAAACTGATCGGGAGAGTTTTGCAAAATGTGTGCCTCTTGTCACTCACAAGGATTTGGAACCTTACATTCAGAGAATCGTGGATGGTGATGTTTCCCCAATTCTCACTGGAAAACCGATAAAAACCATCTCACTAAGGTACTAAGTTCAGTCTTTAAGTTGTGTACATTTGATGGTAAAGGGTCTTTACATTGGAAACTAATTAAAAATTTCTTGCAGTTCCGGCACTACTCAGGGTAAGCCCAAGTTTGTACCTTTCAATGATGATTTGGTGGAATCTACTATGCAGATATATAAGACATCTTTTGCCTTTAGAAACAGGTAGTTCTGAAATTTTGATTTTCTCATGTTGTTGTTTACAAAGTCATTTTGCTTTGTTTTGGCATTAGAAAATATCTCCTTCAATGGTTATATGATTTCACATAGAACTATCCCAAGTCCGCATTCACTCTGAATCAATATTTTTGATTTTTTTCCATTCCATCATTCGCTTTTGTTTGGCATAAGAATAATGTATATTTTTGGTAATAACTGATATAGCAAGCTTAAAGTAATTAATTAGGCACATTTGTCCAGACTTGGGATTTTTTTACTACTAAAGGCTTCAGTTTTCAAGAGGTTCAAAGTTGGCTAATGGGCAAGTTTTTCTTAGAATTTTCTCCAGACTCTCAATTGTGCTCTATTTTTTTATTTTTTTTAAATCAGTTTATTTTTCTAATTCTTTTGTTATGTTTTTTGAACTTATATGTCTTTTGTGTTTCATCATGTCTTGTAATCTTTCTGCCTTGTATGTGCTGTTAGTTAGTAATCAGCTGATGTGAAGAATTTCCTTTCTGCAGAGATTTTCCAATTCGAAATGGAAAGGCCTTGCAGTTTATCTATGGTAGCAAGCAGTTTAGAACCAAAGGGGGACTGCCAGCAGGAACTGCTACTACAAATGTGTATCGTAGTTCACAGTACAAGAAAACAATGAAGGCAATGCAGACCCCGTGTTGTAGCCCGGATGAAGTGATATTTGGTCCTGACTTCCACCAATCCTTGTACTGCCATCTCCTATGTGGACTTATTTTCCGGGATGACGTTCAAGTTGTGTCCTCTACATTTGCTCACAGCATTGTTCATGGCTTCAGGACTTTTGAACAAGTTTGGGAAGAACTCTGTACTGATATCCAAGAAGGAGTCCTGACCAATCGAGTTACGGTTCCATCCATCCGAACAGCTATGTCAAAACTGCTTAAGCCAGACCCTGAATTGGCTGCTATGATTCATGAAAAGTGTTCAGGGTTAAGCAATTGGTATGGATTAATTCCTGAGCTATTTCCCAAGGCTAAGTACATATATGGTATCATGACAGGCTCGATGGAACCTTATTTGAAAAAATTGAGGCACTACGCAGCGGAGCTACCGTTACTGAGTGCTGATTATGGGTCTTCTGAAGGGTGGATTGGGGCAAATGTTAATCCAAATTTTCCCCCAGAGTCGGCAACTTTTGCCGTGCTTCCCAATATTGGGTATTTCGAATTTATACCCCTGAGAGAGAATCTTGATGGCCTGGCTCAAGATAATGATTCCTCCTTAATCTTCTTAGAGCCTAAGCCAGTGGATATGACTGAGGTCAAGATTGGCGAAGAATACGAGATCATCATAACCAATTTCGCAGGTACTAATATACTTTAATAGTAGGAATGCATTCTAAATATATAACAGAACTGCTTCCAGCATCTGCTCAATTTGAGAATTGTTTACATTCCCTTATATAAAACATATAAAAGATTATAATTTGGATAGATCTTTGCCTCTTAACACATAGGAGCAGTTTGATTATTATTATTGGATCAATCCATTATCCTTGTTATTTGAACAATTGAACAAGGTCGCTTTTAAGTGTTAGCATCTATTAAATGGGTACTAAATCCGCTACCTAACTTCTTTCCAATGCTCTTCATGCCAAGTGTTTGCTATTGGGCGAACAATTGTTATGTAATTTATTTCTTAATCCTTCTAATATTGCCTCAGTTCTATTAGCTTGGGTTGTTTCTGCTTATTAATGTGAATGAAATTCTGACTTCCCATGGGTTTAAATTTTCACAAATATTATATCATATTTCACAAATCAAGGTGCACTTATTTGGTTGACCTCTGAATATGAGATCCTCAATTAAAGCATCCAACTGGAGTAGATAATACATGCATTATACTTAAAATAGAAGTTCACTCGTGCTGTATATATAATAACAAAATAATGAAAACATGTCTGCTGTGTCTTTGCAGATGTATTTATAACGTATGGGGCACTTACTACTGCTTCATGGTTCCATATGCATAGACAATAATTTATAAAGATAGTGCTAGATCTTGCCCTTTCTATTTCAAGTTTAAATGTCTAATATATTATTATTCTACTTTCACTTTGAGGAAATTTAGTTTTGAATGCATGTCGGCATTGAAACTACAATTTATTGTGCCTCAATGAGGAAGTGTTTAATTATGTTTTTGTTTGTGCATGTAATGGTGCTAGTGAAGGAAATTGAACTTTAGACTTGTCTGGTGAGTTGTATGTAGTGGCATTCTGAAAAAATTTCTTCTTAGTGTTTGTGGATAAGTTGGTTTATTCTATGTATGTAGGATAGGACTGATTGTGGTGACGAGTTAGTCAAGAAATTACCCCTAAGCATTCGCAGTTTGCCGCCTACTTTATTGTGGTTGTGGGAGTTTTTTTCTTTATTGTAAGTTTAAAATATATTCACCTTTTCTACATGATCCATCTTCAACTTCCTGTGCTTCAATTATTTATTTGTTGCGTCTTCACTTTTTGCCTGCAAGTGTGTTTAGTCTTTATAATAATATTTGTCCTATTTTCCTGCAACTTGGGGGGCATTTTCAATTTGTGGTCAAAAGTTTACAAAAGGATGTTTTTTTATCAAAAGATTATGTGAGGAGACCTCAATACAGTTTATGTAAACTAATGTTTCTCTTAATGAATTGCAGGGCTGTACAGGTATAGATTAGGAGATGTGGTTAAGGTAATGGGATTTCACAACTCGACCCCGGAACTCCAATTTGTTTGCAGGAGAAACCTTCTGCTCAACATCAATATCGATAAGAACTCCGAAAAAGATTTACAGCTATCCGTGGAAGCAGCAACCAAAGTTCTAGCTGCAGAAAAACTCGAGGTTGTGGATTTCACAAGCCGTGTTGATTTGTCCACAGATCCCGGTCATTATGTCATCTTTTGGGAAATAAGTGGCGAAGCAAATGACGAGGTTTTGACGGAATGCTGCAATTGTTTGGACAAATCATTTGTGGACGCAGGCTATATGAGCTCCCGCAAAGTCAATGCCATTGGAGCGCTGGAGCTCCGAGTCTTGAGGAGGGGAACCTTTCATGAGATTCTTGATCATTTTGTAGGATTGGGAGGTGCAGTTAGCCAATTCAAAACTCCGCGGTGCGTCGGACCCAATAATAACACGGTGCTGCAGATTCTATGTAACAATGTTGTTAAGAACTACTTTAGCACTGCCTATTGATTCAGCTTGTATCAAGTGTAGTTTGGACATTTTCATATGTAATTCAGTCTGTTTGTGCCTATATGCTCCACACTCCCACTTTCTTGTGATGGTATATAAATATTGATAGTTTTTCTCAATCTCAACTATCTAATTTCCTCAAAATCTTGACTATCTAGCCTAGTAAAAAAGTTGCCTTTCTTTTTTGAACTGTCATTTCATATTTGGAGGCCATGGACCCTCCCACAGAAGAACTAAGTGACAAAATGGGAGTTGTAAGCCATTATCTGTCTTCCACTTGGGAGAAAGAGACAGGTAGACCCTGGTGGTGGTGGATAATACAATTCGTTTTAAAATTAGAAATATATTTTCGAAACGGTTTAAAATTTAGCAACAAATGATGATTATTATATAAATTTAAAATAAAAATATATCTCTAATTTTAAAATAAATTAAAAATAAAAGTGTATTTTGATTAATATTTTGAAATAGTTTTAGGATGAAGTCATCCTCCATGCTGCAAAGATATTGATTTGGATTAGTATGATCTACATATACTGTCCAATGTGGTAGAGGGAGTTGGCTGGACCACACTTTTGTTTGTTATTGACCACAAATTTTAGTCTCCTAATATGGAAAATGTTATCATTATATAGTTATATATTTTGGAAAATAAAAAATAAATTTATTCCCAAGTTGAATTAATATATGAAATTTAACTATTAATCTTGTTAGTATCGAATGACCTATAGAAAATATGGAAATACTATAATAAAGCTTTGTTTGGAAATTCAGAAAGTCTTTGCCTGTGAAGTATATTAAAAGGGAAAAAGAAGATAAATTAAGGTTATTAATAATGTTTGGTTGGTTTTTTCTCATGTAATAATAATAAAAAAAAAATAAAAAAATAACCCATGTCAATTGGTGCACATGTTCTGTTGACTAGTGTTGTCCTGATACAGAGCTTAGAGCTAATCATACTTACATTTTCTATTGATGGTCCAAATAATAAATGACAAACAGATCTGTAAACATAAAAAATTTAAACTATTTTAATGCAAAATGACAACTTTATCCCTAGTAAACATAAATTTAAGCTATTTAGTAAGTCTCAAAATGGAAGGCAATTTGGTAATTTTGACTTCCCAATTCCTTATTTATATAAAAGTTTGAAAAGAACATGTCCAGTTTATTTGTCCAAACTCTGAAATGGATCAAAAAGAGGAAAATGAAAAAGCTGAAATCAAATGGGACTGCCACTGCAATAGCAGCTCATTGTATGATACATATGAAGTGGTTGCAATTGGTAGTAAAATTGACAGCCATATAATGAAGTTTCCATTTTTTGGATCATCAAGAAGGCTATCATTTTCAATGACTGGTGCTACAAATGCAGGTGAATTTCCTCTGATGCATTCGGCATCCGAAAAGATCAATACCATGTCCAAAAAGGTTAGCTCTTTTATGGTTAAATTTTGGACAAGAATCGGAGGAGGAAGCAGCTTCAAGGCAAGAAGAAAAGGGAAAAGCTTTTGAAGTAGGATTAGTTGAGATCGAATTAAAGGAATAATTTCTACTTTAATTTTGCATGCATGCCATGTACATGTACAATCTTTGATACTATTCATTTATTTTTTTTTGATATATGAATGTTCATTGAAAGTCATCAGTTCCTTTTTGGATTTTATATTGATTAGCAAACTAGCATTATCTTATACTTTGTGGTGTTTTAAGTTCAATTTTTTTTTCATAAACATGGAAAGTGTATATGCATCAAGTAAGTAATGCTTATAAGAGAAACTAACTAAACCCCCAATGCCTTTCACCCGACTGTATATGGAAAGTGTATATGGATCATTGGGCTTGACCATTAGGAATGTAATGGTTTAAATTGGGCTTGACCATTAGGAATGTAATGGTTTAAATTGGGCTTTGACCGGTGATGATGATTTCTGTATTGCATTAATGAGAATTGGACAGATTAGGCCGACGGTGGACAAAGGTGATGGGATCAACTGGGCTGAGGGATGGTGTCAGGCAGGTCGGTTGCACTCAAAACCGGAGTTGGAATATATAAGGACCGGATACAACACAATTAGAGGTAACTGATATTTTTGTCTATCAAAACACTAGAATTCTTATCCTCTGTGATAAACCTTGTATGTGCCTGTACTGACACTCTCACGCCGGAGCTATCTCCCGACGGTCCAAGCCGTCAAGTTTCTGGTATTGACCTGTTGAAGTGTGCAGAATTGAACGCGCTCTTACGTGATTGAGGCGCGTGGAAAGATCTTGACATTAACATGTCTTATAAATTTTTATAATTTAATTGTTGATAATACGATTACAATAAAGTTTACACGACTTTTAATTTATTCAAAAAATTTTCATAATCAAATAAATCAACACAACATTAATTGTCACGACATCAAGAAAACTCTAGATAGTTCATTACCACTACACAAGAAATTCATTAATCAAGAAAGCAACAAATAATTTTTCTAAATTAAAAAAAAAGCTATAAACTTTTCATATATGGGCCTCTTCTAAGCAGGATCATTATTTGGACCACAGAGATTAAAGGTATTGAAGGCCTCACAGAAGCTCATTAGGCCTATAGTATAAGGCCTTCTTCTCTTTATTCAGTTAGCCCATCAGTAATCACAGGCCATAAAGCTTCTGGTTAAGTATATAAATTCCACCCAAAAAAAGCAGAAGTTAAGTGGACATCTATACCTATATCTATTTATATTATAAAGCCTTCACGGAAGGTTTGCTGTCAGGCTTTTTGTTTTTTTCTTTTGTCCTTACAATTTTAATTATAATATTATTTTGTTTTTTCAATATTAATTTTTTATTTAGTCTTCTAAATTTATAAATATTTTACTTTACCCCATATAATTTACACATCGACAATATGCTAGTTATTATTATTTATTTTTGGGTTTGTGTGGTCCATCTGATTCTGTAGACAGAATCTAATTCTTACTACGTAAGTTAACTTCATTAGCCAGAAGTAAGTCAATCGATTAATACAAATCTTTGATAGACAGAGAGATCATCTCTCATTTGCGTATCGACATTATATTAATCAATTGATCAAAGTTAATTTCATGTTAATCATTTAATTATACGTAGTCTACTGAGACAAATATAGGACTAACTTGGTTACAAACTTGATCAAGTCTTACAAATTTTTTTATTTTTTTTATTAATAACACATCAAATTGGGTGTAATTTGATTTGATCCAACCTATATAAGTTAGTGCTTCACACGATTAATTTTTTATTGAAACTGTAACAAATTCTTTTTTATTATCTTGATGGGGTCTTTTTGGAACCAAAAAATTGAGAGACATAATTAATTTAAATGACATGGTCCATATGTTCACTCCTTCAATCCTCCAATATTATTATAATTAGACCTCCATTTTCATCCCGGGAGAGTCACGAAAATTTGGCTTAAATAACTATTTATTTATTTTTCAATCCTTCTATGGGGATCGGCTTAGGGCGATATTGAAATTTTTATAAAAAATAATTATTTAGGTATCATTTGGATACATGTAAAAAATAAAATTGCACAAACTGTACAAACTTGTTTTTTACGTGTATCCAAATGACACCTATATCACAGTTTTTTATAAAAATTTCAGTTCCAATAAATCACAATAATTTTTTCAGTCATAACAAAAAAAATAAAAAATAAAATGGCTTGGTCGCCCTAGCATTTTTTGTTTTTTTTAGAGAATTATTATTTTTATAAGAATATGCAATTCGATATTTTTACAATATCTTACCCACATGAATGTGGGTTATGTTTATTGTGGAACTACTAAATTTTCTTATGTAAATATATAAAAAAATTTTTAATAAAAAACAATATTTTTTTAGTCCAAAAATGAACAAAATTATAATAATTTGAAGTTATTATTGTGCTCATTTTGATTGTAAAAAGTAAACTCGACTATAAAAATAGATAGTAATTCTTGAAATACATGACATGAGATTCATAATATCTGAAATAAAACAGGGTATTTTTGGAAGTAAAATTAAATTTTGAGGACCGGTAATTTTTAAAGGTTACTATTTACCATAATAATACATTCACATCTGAATTATAAATTTAATTTGCAGTTAGGCCGCCAAGGGGTTTTTTCCTTTTTTTGTGTCCTTTTTAAGCAAGGAGGAGTTGTTATTTATTTTGAGGATGATGAAATTGTTAATAGAAAAGAAAAAAGATTAAGAGCATTTAATTTTCTTAGAAAACTAACCAACATATGTCATATCACATGCTAAGGTTGAGTTTGCAATTAAGTTAAAATAAAATAAAAATAAAAAAGTCAAATTCAATTATATTTGTATCCTTTTGACTTTTTATTTTATCAAATTATTGATGGACTTTTTGAAAACGACATGGAAACTTGGAGTTGACCGACTTCCAAGACATGGCCAAAAAAAGTCAACAAATTAATAAATGTTTAATATTAATTATTTAAAAATAATTTAATAGATATTTATGATAATTTTGATAAAATTTTTGTCGAAAATATATTCAATTTTGTTTATAGTGTTATTTTAAAAAATAAATACTGATTTTATACTTTAGAGTAAGAAGAGTAGTGCTTTAAGTAAAAATAAATAAACAAATATCAAGGGTTTACTTTTTGATGCATGACAATATCTTTTTCATCGTATATTTTTACCATTATTATAATTTTAGTCAATGTTTTACTTTAATTCAAATTTTGGTGAAGGGAACATTTAATAAAAAAGAAACCTTTTTATTTCAACTAGGGTAGGGATAACCAAAAAATGTTGCAATTTGTACACCAAATAACATACACCGTAATTTATTTTTTGGTGACAGTAAGAATATTCTCAGGAAAAGTTTATGTTATTCCATCGTAAATTCATAATATTTATAATATAATATGTTACAAGTAATAGAAATATTGCATGCTGTTTAATTTTTTATTAAAAGTTATTATGTTTGTATATAGCGCGATAATGTAATCAAATCACATAAAAGGTGCGGAAGCGCGATAAAACGAATTTTAAAATTTTTTATACAAACCATCATCATGATCATACTTTGTGCATAATTATCAATTAAAATAAAAGAGATGGATATCAAATTTGTTAACGCCAAGATCTTCTCCGACGTCCCAATCACGTAAGGCGCCTCGATCTCGCAAGACAAGAAACACGATCAACACCAAAAAGACGGACTTGACCGATCGTCGGGATAGCTTCGAGCGTGAGAGTCAGTGTTGGTGTTCACAAGAGTTAACAATGGAGGATAATAATATTTAATGTATTGAGAGAGAATTATCAGTTGTTAATGTGTGTACCTTTTGCTTGAAGACCTCCTTGCTAGGTTATACTCTCTTGCTCGGTTGCCATCGTGCCACCCACTCACCGTCTCGACGACACATTTCACCTCAAATGATTTCGCCGACTACATGCAGGCTGTCACCTTTTCCATGCACTGTTTAAGCAGCCGGCCGGTTATAATCCCATCCACATTAATGCATTGCAGTTACAACAATAAACTATCATGCTTTTTCATCATTACCGGTCAAAGATAGAGATATTAAAATATCTAGTGGGTCGATCCACTGATCCGACCCGATCTTAAAAAGAACCCAACAGGAATAATGTAATGACCAGGCCCAATAACTTTAAGACTCAACTATGAGGACCCAATGGACTAATCAAATAAGTAGGCCCAATCTATTCGGCCCAATAGGAGAAATATCATGACCCAACATTGCCCCCTAGTTTTTTATTAAATAGGAAGTTTAATAGAAAACTATAAACAGTCCATGATATTTTGGGAGTTGATAGGATCAAAAGAAGCCCAAACTGACATTTATCAAGGCCTAAACGGTAAAAAAACAAAATAATAACGTAGGTAGGTTAAAACCGGAAGCTCAATACGAAAGACCCAATAGTGAAATATCTGAGATTTGGCTCGGTTAAAATGTGAGGCTTGAATAGGACGCTAACCTTTCGAATTTCCCATTATGACTAACAGTTAAATGCGCCGCCCTCGAGTCTCATGCAACTATCAATATAAAAGGCAAACTTCCCCCAAATTGACGGTTTTACCTGCCAATTTGAATTTTAGACTCTTGAGTTTTCTTCCTCGCCCCCGAACCCCTTTTCCTGCAAAAAAAGCCAACAATGATGGTCCTAAATGCGAACCAGAATTCTCCCCTTCGCATAACCCCGATCACCACCGTCCCTCCTAGCCTCAATCCTACTGAAGGAGCCTCAAGCTCTAACCCTAAGGCCACCAATCCCAGTGAAAAACCTTTGCCTCTGAAACCCATGCCTAATCCCACCGACTTCTTCAAAAATAAAGAACATTATCCTCACGCCAACACCCCCTCCATTATTTCTGAGATTGAGTTGCGAAGGATTAAGGCTCGTCACCACATCCCTGATACCCATTTGATAAGAGCCCCCAAATCTGATGAAAAGATGTATCAACGTCCAGATGGGTGGACGGCTGTTCCAGTGACTCTCCTCGAAAAGGGGGTTAGGTTTCCTCTTCATGTCTTTCTGGTTACCTTGTTAGGGTTTATTGGGGTAGGATTTGCCCAACTGGTGCCGAACTCCTATATTCATATTTTGGCTTTTATCGCATTCTGTCATGAATTAGGAGTCGAACCTACCCTCGACTTCTTCTTTACTGTATACAAGATTGTCCAAACCAGGGAAAAGGGATTCAAAGTTCTGGGCAAACATGCGTAAAAGGCTGGTGAAAAGTTTGAGAGGCGGTCGTTGATAAATACTCCTTCGAGCAATAGAGGATGGCATGAGAAATGGTTTTTCGCCAAGGGGCCGAAAATCGCCTCTTTACCGAATTGGACCACTGACGAAAAGACTTCTGCTGATTTTGGCGAAATATCCGAAGAACGTATAGCCGAAATGGTTGAATTTTTGAATAATTTTCCGAAGGAGGAGTTGAAACATGGGCTCCTTTCTAAGCAGACATGGCTATATGATCATAAACGTAAGTATCGAACTACTCTTGTGCATATTTCTGTGAAACCTTTGATAATCTTGATTCTGATTTGTCATTATATAATCTTTGCAGTGTATTTGATTAGACCGAACTCTACAGAGATAAAAGAATTTGAAGACTTTTTGGCTGGGAAGATTACGGATGCAAAGGAGGAGCCTCCAACAGAGGAATCTTTCCAAGCCGATCCTCTCATTACTGAACCACCCACTGTCGATCTTCAGATTGACGAACCACAAATTGATGAGCCCATTTTACCTGAAGAATCTCTCAAACCTCGACGAAAAAAGAGAGCTGCTAGGAGATCCAAATCCATCCGCCCGGATACAGACCCTGAGATAGACCCGGAAACAAACCCAGAAATAAACCCTTCATCCATTCCCACTTCTGCACCTCCTGAACCCGCTCCAACCAAGGGAAGTCTGTTTGACATACCTCTACACGAACGGGCGAAAGTCCTTCGTGTCAAGAAATTGAGGGCAAAAAGTACCCCCTTAACCGCTGACGAACTTTGAGTGCCCACATCTTCGACCATTATTCCTCTAGTAGTCCCCATAGAAATTCAAGTGCCAGATGATGATGAGTCAATTGAAACCATCCCTTCATTATCTCGTAAGAGAAAACAACCGTCTGATAGTCATCAAGGTTCATCGTCGGCCCCTTCACCAGTTCGCGAACTTATTCCTGCCCGGTCGCCCTCTCCAGAAAACATATATATGGATCCATCACCAACTTGTGACCAGCCCATGTCTTCCACTCCAAGACAATCACCTTCCGAGTTTCAACATGATGCTATGGCCTCTCCAACCATGTGGCCTCGGTTTAATGCCAACTTCCCCTTTCTACTGTTTGACGCCTTCGTCCGTGAGACCAATGACCATCGATTTGGTAACAGTTCGAACACGGATCTGCTTAATGAAGGCATGAGCTATCTGGCGAAGGTAAATGGTTTTCTCTTTGATTTCCATGCTTATCTTTATACTTAGATACTTGAAACTGATCAAGTAATGCCGAATATGTGTAGGCGAATGCTGTATTCGGACGTTTACGTCCAAAGTCTATTGAAGTCGAAGCCGAAGAAGAGGCAATAAGAAAAGAGAACGCCATCCTGAAGTCGGCTTTGGCTCGGGAAAGGGCTCAACATGAAGGCGTTCTTCACACTAATGAAGGTCTTCAAAAGGAGTTGGCCCAATACCAAGAAATTGTCAAGATGAATGCTGACTTGATTCAACGGAGTGAAATAAGGATGGAGAGAGTTAAAGAGCTGAAGGCCAGCAATAAGATTCTGGCCAAATCGATCGAAAAGCTGGAGTTAGCAGAAACTCGTCATCTGAATAGGCGTCAGAAGCTCGAAGAAGAAATCCGAGAACTCCGGGCTCTTCGGGATCTTGGACCTCCTTTGACCGATGATCTTCATAAGCAGATCTGTGAAGAGTATCGAAAATCGAATGAGATCAACAGAGAGATCATGAAGATATATTCTGAAGGCTATGAGCTATATCGAAGTCGCGGCAAGGAAGGGCTGATATCAGCTAAAGTAGACCCAGCTTTGCTCGACTCTTCAGATGGCGAGGATAATGCATGAAGTGAATATTCCTGTTTTCTTTGAAATTGTTAAAAACTTTTGTGAAAATTTCTATCTTTATGTAATCGGATAATGTTATGAATAGTTAATGAAATTGCAACTTTCTTTATCATGACTTCTGTTTGGATTCATTTCTTGTCAATAATTCAGCATCAATGACCTGTATGAGCTTAACTTAGGCTATGAATCAGATAAGGCATATAATAATTAAGTTAAGAAATGATATGAACTGAATTCAATAGACTGAACTGAATGAACCGAACTCAACACTTGAACAAAATAAAGTAATGCATACTTAACGTTTCCGAAGTGTGAGGCAGGCCATGTATAAGGTGAATTCAGCTGATCCTCTTTGTACCATCAAGATCTTGTTTACCACTCGGGGTAAAACAAGTATATAAGGATATTTGTCTACCATGCGGGGTAAAACAAAGAAATGAGGATCATGGAATTTGCTTACCACTCGCGGTAAGACAAATTCATAAGGACACTCATGACAATAAGGCTTCCATCGAATGGCCAGCGAGTCTGACCATACCTCCTTACTTCGATGAATTTTGTTTACCACTCGCGGTAAAGCAAATTAAAAGGACTAAGGAATTTGTTTACCACTCGCGGTGAAACAAACCCATGAGGACACTCCTACCGAAAAGGCTGCCATCGAATGGCAAACGAGTCCGCCCCGTCCTCCTTACACCGATGAAGTTTGCCTACCCTGAAGGGCCTGACAAATTCATAAGAACCACCTGCCAAAAAGGCTACCATTGAATGGTCAGCGAGTCCCCCCCCCCCAACCCGTCCTCCTTACACCATTGTGAACTTAGGACCAATAAGAAGAAGATCAATTTGCAAAAAAGTGAATCTTTTATTGATGACGAACCACCATTTACAGACTTCTGATAAACTGACTCGATCTCTATTGGAAATATTTTCGAAGTCTGCCGGCATGCCAAGTGTTCTTGATTTCGGATCCGTCCAATGCCATTAATCGATAAGTGCCGGGTTTTGGTACTTCAATTACTTCATATGGCCCTTCCCAGTTCGGCATCAGCTTTCCCATGTTATGAGGTGTAGACGCTTCGACTTCTCTAAGGACGAAGTCCCCCACTTCAAATTTGCGAAGCTATACCCCCTTATTGTAATGCTTGGCCACTCTCCGCTGATATGCTGCCAGCTTGATCAAAGCCACCTCTCTGACTTCTTC
Organism: Panax ginseng; assembly: GCA_020205605.1. Lineage (NCBI taxonomy): Eukaryota > Viridiplantae > Streptophyta > Magnoliopsida > Apiales > Araliaceae > Panax > Panax ginseng. Next base: position 1,444,694 of record CM035134.1, on the reverse strand, counting down.
TAACAGATCCAAGTTGACCTTCAGTCCTTCTTCATTGTAGATCTCTTTAAACTGACTAACCCGAAGACTTGGGGATCCAATTTCAACTAGGACTAAGGCATCAGTAACATAGGCCAATCTGAAAGGTGAATACCCTGTGGTAGTCCTCGGGGTAGTCCGATAAGCCCACAATACACTGAGCAGCTCCTCTGGCCATCTTCCTTTAGTTTCGTCCAATCTGCGCTTGATCCCATTCAGCAGCGTTCTGTTTGTCACCTCCACTTGCCCATTCGACTGTGGATGAGCCACCGAAGTCTTCTTATGTTGAACTCCCAGCTCTTTCAGAAATCCTTCAAACTTCGATCCAACGAACTGGCGTCCGTTGTCCGATATCACCACCTTAGGAATTCTGAATCGGAACACTACGGATTCCTTCATGAACTTCAAGCACTCTTGCTCCGTTATCAGCCGGAGTGGCTTTGCTTCTACCCATTTGGTCATATAATCGATAGCAACTATGACAAAACTAACCTGACCTTTAACTTTCGACAACGGACCCAGTATATCTACCCCAAGACAGCGAAGGGTATAGGAGATAAGATCGAGTATAGCTTTTCTGGTGGCTGATGTGGGATCGAACTATTGAGCTGAAATTTCTCACACTTCTTCACATACTCCGTAGCTTCCTTGAAGATCGTAGGCCAGTAGTATCCTTTCCGAAGTACTTTATAGGCCAGTGATTTAGCAGCCATATGATCGCCGCAAATACCCTCGTGAACCTCCCGAAGAGCATACTCAGCTTCAGATGGAACCAAACATTTCAACAGTGGTGACGAAAATGCCCTTTGATAAAGATCCCCATCAATAAGAACGAAGTTGGCACTCTTTTACTTGATCTTCTTTGCCAGCATATGATCTGAAGGAAGGACGCCATCTGCCAGATATTCAATGTAGGGAGTCATCCAACAGTTGGAACGTTCAATGCACATCACGGCTTCATGCTGAATACTCGGCTGCTGCAAAACCTCCAAATAAACCGACCCATTAAAAACATCTGCATCCGTAGTGTCCAACTTCGACAATGCATCGACAATGGAATTGTCGTTACGCTCTATGCCATGAAACTCATAAGAAACAAAGTACTGAAGCTGGTCTTTCAACTTTGCCAAGTATTTGATCATCCTCATCCCACGAGCTTCATAATCTCCTGACAACTGTTTAATGACCAACTGAGAGTCGCTGTAAATGATCAGCTTCTGAACTTCTAGACTCTTCGCCAGTCGAACTCCTGCTAGCACTGCTTTGTATTTGGCCTCGTTGTTCGTTGCTCGGAACCCGAATCTGATGGTCTGCTGTACCTTGAACCCCTCCGGACTCGTCAAGATAATCCCTACTCCACTGACACTCGTAGTAGAAGACCCATCTGTATATATATAGTCCACGAGCTCGACTATGTTTGAAGAAGCTCAAGAATCTTTCGATCGGACGTCTCGGCTTCGGCAAACAAAGATTCGCTTCGGAGAACGAGCATTCCACCATAAAATCGGCTAAAGATTGACCCTTGATAGCAGTTCGGGGATGATATTCAATGAAAAATTGGGATAATTCCATCGTCCATGCTGCTAGTCTCCCCGAAACTTCCGACTTGCTCATTACCTTCTTCAGTGGTTGATCCGTGTAGACAACCAGGAGCCGACCTTGAAAATATTGCCGAAGCTTTCGACTAGCAATTATCAAAGTAAAAGAAATTTTTCAATATTTGGATACGGTTTCAAAGATCCTTAGGACATGGTCGACATAATAAACCGGATCTTCGCTCTCCTCCCGCTCCCGAACCAGAACAACTCCGACCGCCAATGAACTAACAGCTAGATATAAATACAACGTCTCAGTAGGAGCAGGTTTCACCAATAAAGGAGCCAAAGATAAATATGTCTTTATGCCTTGGAAGGCGTCTTTACACTCCCAAGTCCATTGAACGTCTTAGCATTCTTTGATCCCTTCAACGTATCAAAGAATGGCAAGCACCTCTCTCGCCGACTTGGACATGAACCTCCTCAAAGTATTAATCTACTACCAATCGGGACGTTGAACGTCTTTGAATGACTGAGGAGTCTTCATATTCAGAATAGCCTGGATCTTCTCCGAATTGGCCTCAATCCCCCGTTGACTGACCAGATAGCCCAGGAACTTTCCTGCACCGAGCCCGAAGGTGCATTTTGCAGGATTGAGCCTCAACTTGTGATGGCGGACAGTCTGAAAGCATTCCTCCAGATCATCCAAGTGTTTATGAACATTCATGCTCTTCACGATCATAACATCTACGTACACCTCCATATTCTTCCCAAGTTGCTTTTGGAAAACAAAGTTCATCATTCTTTGATAGGTCGCTCTAGCATTAATCAGGCCAAAGGTCATCTTCTTATAGGCGTACACCGAACGGTGTGTGATGAAAGTTGTCTTCAGAATGTCTTCCTTGCATATGGAGATTTGATGATAACCTGAAAAAACATCCATAAAGCTTAGTAATGCATACCCCGAAGTGGCATCAATGAGCTGATCGATATGGGGCAGAGGGTAGAAGTCTTTTGGACAAGCTTTGTTCAGGTCCGTGTAGTCGATGCAAACTCGCCATTTCCCGTTCTGCTTCTGCATCAGCACTACATTCGCCATCCACTCCAGATAATCGATCTCAAAGATAAAGTCAGCAGCTATCAGCTTCGCAATCTCCTCATCAATGATCCTTTGTCGCTCGGGTGTAAAGATCCGCCTTTTCTGTCGAACTGGCTTCTTTGATAGATCCACATCCAGTCAGTGCTCTGCAATCTTTCGGCTGATCCCAGGCATGTCTTGTGGCTCCCATGCGAAGATGTCCGCATAACAGCGAAGAAGTTCCATAAGGTTTGTTCGGAGAGGTTCCGACAAACCCGAACCGATTTTCACTGTTTTGTCCTTCTACCCCAAAATTAGCTCGATTTCCTCCGTCTCTCCTGCAGGAACAACCAATGGCTCCGAACTGCTTTCAATGAAGGGCTCGATCTCAATTGTCATGGTCTGCTTCTGCTTGCTGACCCCTACTCTCGAGGCGATCACTGCATTCCTATAGCATCGTCTGGCCAGATCCAAGTCCCCCGCTACCTCTCCAACTCCATGGGCTGTTGGGAACTTGACCTTGAAGTGAGGGATGGAAGTCACAGCTTGGAGAGTTGTTAGAGTAAGTCTTCCTAGTATGGCGTTGTAGGCCGAATCTACATGCACAAAATAAAATTTACATGTTATTTACTACTGTGTGGAGCGAAGATCAAGATGACCGGTAGCTCAATAGTTCCTGCCACTTTGACTGGATCGTTGCTGAAGCCGTATAGAGGAGCTTCCTGCCCAACCTCCATCTTTTGCCCATCAAGATGCATCCTCTGATAAGCATGGGCGTACAGAATATCCACAGAAGAGCCGTTATTTATCATTATACGCCTCATATCCACCGAACCCACTTGTGCTGTGATCACCAAGGCTCCTTCATGGGATTCGATGGGCTCCGAAGGATAATCTGCATCACTGAAGGATATAACTGCCCCTGGAAATAGTTTGTTGATCTTCGGGGGAGCACCTACCACGGATATAACCGAGTCCAGATATCCTCTCCTCTTCTTCCCTGCCAATTTTCCTGCCGTCCCACCAGTTATTACATCAATGACGTGCCTTGGTGGCTGATTCGGAGCAGGTTGCATGGGGGGAACCATTTGGACCGTCTGAACGGTACAGTCAATATTCTGCTGCTCTTGCTTGTCCCTTCTGGCCACATATTGAACCAATAAACCGCCTTGAACCTTTCTCTCCACAAAATCTTTCAAATTACAACACTCATTAGTGTCGTGACCTACAGCTTGATGATAGCCACAATATTTCTGAGCATTGCCCTGTCCTGGCTTGAAGTTATCACGAGGCGGTTAGTAGAACGGTTGGTTCCTAATCTGATCCAGAATTATCGACCTATCCGTATTCAGTTTGGTATAAACCTTGTTCACTTTCGGGGTGGGAGCAGGTGGGCGATTACTTCCCTGTTGCCATGAGTTATTATACTTATTTGAACTACCCTCGGGCCGATCATTATACCCTCCCCCTTTCTTCTGATCGCCTTTAGCCCGAGGAGCTTCCGCCTCCTTCATTCGGTCCGAAGAAGGACGTTTCAGGCTATTCATAACTTCCTCCACTACAATATAGCCTTCTGCTTTATCAAAAGCTTCGGCTAAGCTCTTCGGATGGTGAAACATCAACTTCTTTACCAACTTCTCGGACTTCACCAGATCTAGCTCGTTCTGAAATAACCCTACAGCCTGAAGATCATTAAGGTCGGACACCTGACCAACTTCCTCCCTGAACCTCTTCACATACTGACCTAAGGATTCATTGGTGAACTGTCGGACCTGTGCCAAAGAACCTGGAACTCTTCTCCGGTTGCTCCCAAAACGAGCATGGAACTTGTCACAATGCTCGGTCCATGAAGATACTGAATCTGCTGGCAAAGTCTCCATCCACTGCCTCGCATCCTTTCTTAATGTTGTGACGAACGTATGGCACTTGGCAGCATCTGTAAAATCATAATAATCCATCAGTCGGTCGAACGCCTGACTATGGTCATAAGGGTCCCCGGACCCATCGTAACTTTCCATGTGAGGCAACTTCTTAGTGGTGTCTGCCTTCTCCTTAAGAATATCCATGGAAAAGGGAGATGCCTTCTTTTTCGGAGTATCCTTCACCTGTTGAACCTCAGTTAATTACTTCCAGAGCTCCTCCAACTCCTTAACCAAGAAATCCACACCTTCTGGTTGCGAGAAGACTTCTTTCTCTGGAGATTTCTTCCTCTTCTGAATGGACCGACCTCCTCTATCGGAAACTACTGCCCTTGATGGACTTCTAGATTTACTCCGACATATGGTCCTACCCTCACAATGAGAGTGCTCATGACGCTGCTCTCTCCTTCTACTTTCTGGTACGATCTCCCTCGACCTATTCCTTTGTCTGCCACCATCCCGACCTTTAGAACCGACGATAATAAGTGCTCCATTCGATGCCTCAGGAGTTCTGCTCCTCGATCTCCTTCTATTATGGAACTACCGAGATACATGCAATCAATGCTCGTTCCTTCCCTCTCGCCGTGGTGGTACCCTTATGCCCGCTTATGCCTCTTGATCGACATAAGTGGATGCCTCATCCTTCAGATCGGCCATCCGAAGCATTTGCATAGCTATATCTTCTCTCTACTTTAGAAGAACTTCCAAAGCTTTATCTGCCTCTTCGGCCATCCTTGCGAACTTGGCAGTTCTGTCATCTCGACCACTTTGGTGGTGCATTTTAGGCGGAGAACCCTCCACCTGTCTCCGATCCTGATCACGGTCTTTATCATCAGCGAACACCAACCTCCGTCTGGCCCCACCATGAGCTCTCGAACGAGAACCCTTGGAAACATGCTTGGTAGCAGTGCTCTCACTCTCATGAGCACTCTTCGAAGGACCCAGACGATCCTCGATGTAAATGTGTGGACAGACGAATCGACAAATTTCTACCGTCTTCCTTCCGCGATCTCGCTTATATTCCTCACCATCTTCCGATGTAGAACAAATAGATCTCTATGATTGAAAAATCTCAAGACACTAGAACTCAGCCCTGCTTCTAGCTCCAACGCTAACGCCAAGATCTTCTCCGACGTCCCAATCACGTAAGACGCCCTGATCCTGCACAGTAAACACGATCAGCACCAAAAGCTTGACGACTTCGACCGTCGGGGGATAGCTCAGGCGTGAGAGTCAGTGTCTGTGTTCATAAGAGTTAAGAATGGAGGATAATAATATCTAGTGTATTGAGAGAGAATTAACAGTTGTTAATGTGTGTACCTTTTGCTTGAAGACCTCCTTGCTAGGTTATACTCTCTTACCCAGTTTACCGTGCCACCCACTACCGTCTAACACAGCCCCCCACTCCTCAAGCGATTTCTGCCGACTACAAACAGGCTATCACTTTTTCCATGCACTATTTATGCCGCCGGTCGGTTATAATCCCATCCACATTAATGCATTGCAGTTACAACAGTCAACTATCATGCTTTTTCATCATTACCGATCAAATATAGAGATATTAAAATATCTAGTGGGTCGATCCACTGATCCGACCCGATATTAAAAAGAACCCAACAGGAATAATATAATGACCAGGCCCAGTAACTTTAAGACTCAACAATGAGGACCCAATGAAGTAATCAAATAAGTAGGCCCAATCTATTCGGCCCAATAGGAGAAATATCATGACCCAACAAAATTCATACCCTTGTAGAAACTAGCTTCCTTAGATACAAGTTTATAGGTGATATTCAAGAAAATGGGTGTTTGACAAATCTCTACATTCTATCTCTATAGAATTATATGCACTCTCCGAACTTTTGGAATAAAATGTGTTGTGTGTCCCAATCCATAATAAAACTTTCTTACTTATAGATGTAGGCAACTCTCCTAAACTATTTAAGAATAGAGTTTTGATTTAATTAATTAAACTTCTTTAATAATTATATTTCTAATCTAATTAAAAATTAATGAAAGTACTCTTATTAATTAAAACTCAAACTCCTTTAGGGATTAAATAAAAATAATGGTAATAATAATAAGATTCATATTATTAATTTATATTTAATATTTTTAAAATATTTAATAATAAATATTAAACTATTTAATTTATTCTATCACTATAGATTAAATTAAATTTATATACACTTAACTTATTATTATGATTATGCCATTTACTTCATAAATAAATTTTTTTTTTTATGTGTGACCCTTTAGGTTCTCCATATTAAACCAGTTGTAAATAAATCAATTAGAATAATTCTAATATTATTTAAGTAAATAAATTAAACTATTTAATTCATTTAAATAAATAAAATTTATTCTATAATAAGGGCAAGTACTCTCCTTAACGATCAACGACTTTTCAAATAATATAGATTTCAACATTAATCATAAAATAACCTTTAAGTTAATAATTAATGTACAATTCAATCATTCCACCATACAATATTTCAAATAAATATAAAACATGAAATTACTGTCAATTCTTATTTTATTTAATTATATGTATTTCGATTCTTAAATGCACAACTCCAAATAATGCAAATTAAAAACTACTTTCTAATTTCATTCTACATTGGACAAGGACTACTGAGTTGTCATTTATCGAATCACATAGGACATTTCCTTCTTTTACTAGAAGCGGTAGATTCTTTGTTGACCATTCATTATCTCCATGTACAACTTATTACACCCAAGTATACTCTCTAATATATCCTAAGGGTCTTAAGAGACATGTCAAAGTACAACTCATCATATACAAGATAATATGATGATCTTAAGTCTAAGGATCACTTGTACTACTACCACTATAGGAATTTCTATTGACAGACAAATAAAACTCCATTAGGTATTCCTTAACTAGACATGAACTTATTTTCCAATAAGCACCTTCAATATACTTGCTTTAGTGTCTCCACACAAATGATCACGGGATCAATCATACTCATCCAATGAGCAAACAACATATGTATCAATCTATCTAGATTCATTAATCCCTTTTTTAGTAATCTAACGATTGAAAACAATTTTAGTTTTAAGCTATCTAATAATTTAGATCTCATTAGCATGATCTCATCATGATTATAAAAGTATTGCTTAAAATTATGTGTTTATCACATATTAAATATAACAGTACCATGTAGATAAATTAAAACTTTAAGAAATTAATATTTTTATTAATAAATGAATAAGATTGTTATAAAGTATATATTTTATCATATCAAATATGATTAACTTTTGTGCATACTACTTTAAAAAATAATTATAGAAAGTAATATAAAAAAAATTAGAGAATTTTATTTTAAACAAAAAAATAGAGTAATCGGATAAATTGGGCGGGGTTGAAATGGGCATAAATATTACTTTTGGGATTGGGTCACATTCGGGAATAATTACGAGTCTGGTCGGGAATGACCAACTTATAAGTCATTTGTTATTATTCTCATGTTTGGGAATACCTTATTTTTTTACTTATAAGTTGAGTTTTAAGTCAAAAAAAAAAGAGTAAGTATTTATAACTTATTTTAAAATGACTTATAGTTTGACCAAATATAATGTCAATTTTGCCTCACTTTTTATTAATGTTCTTTTTAATAATATTTCATTTAATTTTAACTTATAAGTCATTATGAGTCGAACACCTTCATAACTTATTTTTAACTTAATTTCTGACTTATAAATTAAATTAATATCAAACACTTTTATTTATAAGTCTCAACTTAACACAGCTTATATTTTAATTTTTCATAAGTCATTTTAAAATAAATCATTCCCAAAAAGGCCCTACATATTAAGGGAAAGAGTTTGAGGAGAGACCATACTGGTTGGCAGTAGGGGTGAGCATGGTGCGGTTTGGTGCGGTTTGAAGTCCAAACCACACCCAAAACCGCTTAGGTGCGGTTTGAAAAATTCAAAACTGCACACGAAATCGCTTGTGATTGGTGCGGTGCGGTTTTAAAGTGTGCGGTGCGGTTTTAGTTGGCGCAGTTTCGGTTCCAAAACCAATTTAAACAATAAAAAAGTAGCCTTCAATAAAATTTAACATAGAACTTACATTGAGAAATTAACTCAGTGACACAGTCGTCAATGGGAATTATATCAAGCATAGAACTAAAGTTCCTTCTGCTAAACATGTCAAATTCACCATCAAATCATAAAAAACTGAAACACATAAAATAGTTTTAGTTTATAATAAAGGAATGATGCTTTAAAACTAAAACATACGCTATATAAAACAACGGAGACCATATATTCGATAACAAACAAGAAGGTTTATCTAGTTTCCCAAAAATTAATAATATATACTGGAGATAGAATGAAATTCTATCTTATATATTATAGGGATGACTTATAAAATATAATCCTAACTATACCTAATTTGAAAAATAATCTATTAGACTATTACTATAATAGTATTGACCTTAACCAATGCATCAAGTGCTCGAACCAACGAATTTGGCCTGTGACGCCCCCAAAATAGGTATACATTGTAAGACCCCAACTTATTATTAATGAAATTGAATTTTCTCTATTTATTATTTTGAAATAGTAAGGGTTGATTTGATTAATGTGGTTAGTTATGGGTAAAAAGCGCAAATATTTTAAATATGCAAGTGGTTATAAAATATTCATTTTTATCGGAGAATATTCATTTTGGTCGTGGAATATTTTTCTTTGTTTGAGAATATTTTACGGCCAGTAAATTTTGTGTGGGCCCCATAACGAAAAGCGATTGAATGAAGAAAATGACAAGTATAAGTTGTTTATAAATAACGGCGTAGTTGTTATCGTTAATATTGTTGGAATACCCGGTGGTTAAAACACAGTAGCACATGGTATTGCACCAGTTATTGATTCTTACGTAAAAAGGCACTACTCAATAATTGTTACAGTAGTTACTGTTTAATATTTTATTTTATTGATTCAATAATTGCTACGTTGATATTTTATATTATTATTGTTTCAATAATTGTCACTACACAGTATTTTCATTATCAAATCAATAATTCATATTATTTGAATAATATTATTAGATAACATTATTGATAATGTCTAGAAAGTTCTGTCTAAGGAGAGGTTTGGTCACCTAATTGCTTTGCAGAGAAGGAGAAATCCTTATTGAAAGCCCTCTTTCTTAGGCGCACTTTGGTTGTCATTATTGTGATTACGTAATATTATTTGTGAATAATTAATTATTGATTTATATGATAAGGGAAATATTTATTTTATGTGGATATAAATGGAGATTTTTTTTAAAATGTGACAATTCTTAAAAATTAATATTTTATCTCTTCTGATAAAATAATTCATTTAAATATATTATTATATTTTAATAATATAATAATGGTGATATTTTACAATGAATGTGGGATATATGAATAAATGAGGAGGAAGAGTATTTTTGTTTCAATAAATGTTTAAAATATGTTTTTCATGTTTGTGGATCTCATTTCTTGACTGAAATTTGATTATAGCCTGTAAAATCGCCCGTTTATAGATTTCGGTCAATTTTTGTTTGGAATTTGGAAAAACTTTCTTTTGAAAAGTTGTAGAGAATGGAATTTCCTATGGAAAGGACATGAGGTTTGAATTTTTCTGATAAAAGGGCTATTTATTATAAATTATTGAAGTTCTGAAGTTCCGAAATAATTATTTTTCAAAAGTTTTAAATTTGTTTAAAAGAAAAACGTTTTTGATATGTTTGATGTGCCCCATTGATTGTTGAAATGGCTGATTTCAGATCTCTAAATGTGGGAGTATGAATAAAAATAAATAATATTAATATTTTATTAAATTTTCTGCTTTGGTGTTCTAAACATTTTCCTATAAATAGAGTGCTTAAGTTAGAATTGAAAATCACACCAGAAACTGAAGTTTTCTCACTCTTTCTCTCTATATATTATCGAGAGTATACTTGTGAGTATTTTGATACTTTGAGTATTGCTATACGGTGCAAGTTTCCTTCAGTACTATATTCGGTATTCCAGCTAGAAGTACAATCTTTTCAAGGTAAGGGATATTATTTTTTTTAAAATGATATTATTTCTTCTAATATCATTATGTCAGAATATTGGTAAGATTTTTCTTGTGAAATTCTTGTCTTTTACTGTCGGGGTTACTATTCACGTATATAGAACAAATTATCGTTAGTCTTCAACAGGGAAAAATCTGATAGTAATAAACAACAAGTTTTAGATCAATATTCGCAGCGGAAATAATAATTCATAGATGAGTTACGTAGAGAATGAAATTAAACTATGAATTTAAAAGTCCATCATCAATATTTTATCCCTGTAACATCAATCAATATTCATCTTTGCACTACAGGCCAAAGATATTCATCAGTTGGTCATGTTCATCTCAACACCTGTACATCTTTGCACTACGGGCCAAAGATATTCATAAGAAAATCAACCATCTTTGCACTACAGACCAAAGATATTCAGTAATACCATCATTTAGGACTGAGGATGATGAAAAATATTTTAAAGAAAACGAATCCAGTGAAACAAAAGAACAAGTATTATGGATTAAGTACTTTTAAACAATCCAGGAGTTCAAAAATACTTCATAAATAATCATAGTGAAGTAAAATTCAAGAATGATCAAAACATGGATACAATCAAAGCTAGTATCCATAATAGATATTTTGGACAAAATACAAAAATTTAATTTTTCTGTGAATAGTGTCGTATACGTCAATAGTAACCCTGACACTAGAAGACAAGAATTTCACAAAAAAAATCTTATAAATATTCCGGCATAATGATATTAGAAGAAATAATATCATTTTAAAAAAAATAATATCCCTTACGTTGAAAAGATTGTACTTCTAGCTGGAATACCGGATATAGTATTGAAGAGAACTTGCACCGTATAGCAACACTCAAAGTATCAAAATACTCACAAGTATACACTCGATAATACAGAGAGAGAAAGAGAGAGAAAACTTCAATTTCTGGTGTGATTTTCAATTCTAACCTAAGCACCCTATTTATAGGAAAATGTTTAGAACACCAAAGCAGAAAATTTAGTAAAATATTAATATTATTTATTTTTATTCCTATGCCCACATTTAGAGATCTGAATTCAGCCATTTCAACAACCAATGGGGCACATCAAACATATCAAAAACGTTTTTCTTTTAAAACAAATTTAAAACTTTTGAAAAATAATTATTTCGGAACTTCAATAATTCATAATAAATAGCCCTTTATCAAAAAAATTCGAACCTCGTGCCCTTTCCATAGGAAATTTCATTCTCTACAACTTTACAGAAGAAAATTTTTCTAAATTTCAAACAAAAATTGACCGAAATCCACAAACGGACGATTTTACAGGCTATAATCAAATTTCAGTCAAGAAATGGGGTCCACAAACATGAAAAACATCTTTTAAACATTTATTGAAATAAAAATACTCTTCCTCCTCATTTATTTTTATATCCCACATTCATTGTAAAATATCACCATTATTATATTATTAAAATATATTAATATATTTAAATGAATTATTTTATCAGAAGAGATAAAATATCAATTTTCAACAATTGTCACATTTTAAAAAAATTTCTCCATCTATATCCACATAAAATAAATATTTCCCTTATCATATAAATCAATAATTAATTATTTACAAATAATATTACAGAATCACAATATTGACAACCAGGTAGTTCCCAGGAAAGAGGGGGCTTTCCAATAAGGATTTCTCTTCATCGACGCCTTGCAATTAGGTGACCAAACCTCTCCTTAGACAGTAACTTTCTAGACATTGCCAATAATGTTATCTAATAATATTATTCAAATAATATGAATTATTGATTTGATAATAAAAATATTGTGTAAGAATAATTATTGAAATAACAATAATATAAAATATCAATGTAGCAATTATTGAATCAATAAAATAAAATATTAAACAAGAATTCACGTAACAATTATTGAGTAAGTGCTTCTTCACGTAAGAATCAATAATCGGTGCAATATCTTGTGCCTTCGTGTTTTAACCACGGGTATTCCAACAAAGATTAACGATAACAACTACGCTGTTATTTATAAACAACTTATACTTGTCGTTTTTTTCATCCAATCGCTTTCTGTTATGGGGCCCACACAAGGCTGCGCCGTCGTATGAATATTCCCGACAGTAAAAATATTCCACGAACAAACGAATATTCTCTAATAAAAATGAATATTTTATAATCATTTGTATATTTGAAATATGTACGCTTTTTACCCATAACTAACCACATTAATCAAATCAACCCTTACTATTTCAAAATAATAAATAGAGGAAATTCAATTTCATTAATAATAAGTTGGGGTCTTACGGATAACACTGTTTATCTCAAGGTGTCTAACATGTCAACGAGTCAAGGCGAAGCATCAGGTACCAAAAGGTCCATTGCAACAACTTGAAATTCCAGAATGGAAGTGGGAGCATATTACCATGGATTTCGTTACTGGTCTTCCCAAGGTTTCTCAGGGAATAGATACAATTTGGGTCATTGTTGATAGATTGACCAAGTCTGTTCATTTCTTACCTATACGAGAAACTTATACACTTGAACGTCTTGCTCGTATATACATAAACGAGGTTGTAAGATTGCATGGTATGCCAGTATCCATAGTTTCTGATCGAGACCCAAGATTCACTTCACGATTTTGGGTTAGTTTACAAAAAGCTATGGGCACGAATTTAAGATTTAGTTCGGCATATCATCCTCAGACGGACGGACAATCAGAGAGGACTATTCAAACTCTTAAAGATTTATTAAGACTTTGTGTCCTTGACTTCAAAGGAAGTTGGGACAAGTTCGTACCATTGGTGGAGTTTTCTTAGAACAACTGTTATCAAGCAAGTATTGGCATGGCTCCATTTGAAGCGTTGTATGGAAAAAAGTGTAGTTCTCCAGTATGCTGGGATGAGGTGGGTGAAGCAACGTTGTTGGGACCGGAGTTAGTACGTATGACTACGGAAAAGATACAAACAATCCGGCAACGTATAAAAACCTCCCAAGATCGACAAAAGAGTTATGCTAATCTTCATCGAAAGGACATGGAATTCGATATTGGAGATCATGTGTTGTTACGTGTTGCTCCATGGAAAGGAGTTACAAGATTTGAAAAGAGAGGAAAGCTCAATCATCGATTCATTGGCCCATTTTTAATCCTCGATCGAGTAGGGACTGTAGCCTATAGACTCGCTTTACCGCCAAGTATGTCTCGTGTTCATAACATTTTTCATATATCTATGTTACGTAAATATGTGAAAGACCTGAACCACATTATTGAGTTAGAACCAGACAAAATAATAGAAGATTTAACGTATGAAGAGGTTCCTGTTCAAATCTTGGATAAGAAGGAACATATTCTACACTCCAAGGCTATACCTCAAGTCAAAGTTTTATGGAGGAACCACGATGTTGAGGAAATGACCTGGGAGTTAGAATCTGAAATGAAATCAAGGTATCCTTACCTCTTCGACATACTAGGTATGTAACCCTAATTTCGAGGGGCTAAATTTCATAAAATGAAGATTGTAAGACCCAACTTTTATGAATAAAAATATATTTTCTATAAATATCATTTTGAATATTATGGAATAAATTTGATATAATGTTATAGTTCAGGTAATATTTATAAATTTTGCAAAGTACTCAAGTTGTTATATAATATTCGATTGGTGGGGAATATTCGTTTTAAACAGGGAATATTAAATACGATGACACAATCATTAAGTGGACCCCTAACGGAATTATCATCGGATCGAGAAAAGCGACAAAAATATTTTTATAAAAATAACGGTGAAAAATTTTACCGTTAAGCTGTTGAAACACAGGTGTTAAAGAAAATACGAGAATACTGGCGTGGTTGCATAATAAAGACACCAGTATTGATTATTGATGCTTACGTGAGAAGTCATTCGCTTTTTATTCAATTATCGCTTACGTAATTATTGCATAATATCTCACGTTAATTGATTCAATTATTGTTGATATTTTATAATTGAGATGACGAAGTTATTAATATTATTATTTGCATTATTAACTATGTTTGAAGTTCGCCGAGGAGAGGTTTGGTCACCTAATTGCGCATAATAGGAGAAATCCTTATCGAAAGCCCTCTCTCTCGGGGAGCGACACGGTCGATTAATAGTGTAAATAATAATAATGATGATGAAGTTTTGTTTTATTAGTATTATTAATGTAATAAAAATGAAAAACTTTTTATATAAAATGTAATACTTTTATAAAGTTATTCGTTTTATTAGGCTAATAGTAAAATCTTTTTTATATAAAATGAATACTTTTATAAAGTTATCTATTTTATTAGACAATAATTAGATTATATTATATTTTATTATACATAGTGTTTCAGATAGTGCTCGCAAAGTGTTTTGATAGTAAAATCTTTTTAAAAGTTATTCGTTTTATTATATTATAAATGTAATATATTATATTTTATTAAAATCAAACTGACCGTCTGCTTAAAATAAATCGATCCGGACCTGTTCATGGATTTAGTTCTTATTCATCCATCTTTCTATAAATAGAAGTTCATTCCTTCATTATTTCTTTACAATTCAATTTGAAACTCTAAAGAGAAAAACCGTAGAGAATTCTTCTTCTATAATCTTAAGCGTATTGCTTGAAAGCGTTTAAGAAAGCTTTGAGTGTAGTCTGCAAGTTTCTTCAAGTATATCCTCGCCTCTACCGTGAGTACTCTTCTTTATAAGGTAAGGGATATTATTTGTTGTACTCGTAAGGGGTATTATTATTTTTTATATTCATGAAGAGAACTTCTGTTATTCCATTCTTTATTATTCTGTTGGAATAACCTATATACGCGATCTACCCTATACTTGGTGAAATTCTTTTGTTAATCCATTATTTATTATTCTGCTGGAATAACCTGTCTATGCCAAGTACCGCATACATGGTGAAATTCTGTTGTTATTCCATTCTTTATTATTCTGTTGGAATATCCTATCTGCAATGCGTTTTTTACTGGGACTGTTTCGTCTTTATTATTACATTGGAATATCCCATGCATGCGTTTACTGCTTGGGACCGGTTCCGATTATGTAAGACCCCAACTTTTATGAATAAAATGAATTTTCTATAAATATCATTTTGAATATTATGGAATAAATTTGATATAATGTTATAGTTGTGGGTAATATTTATAAATTTTGCAAAAACATGCAAGTTGTTATATAATATTCGATTGGTGGGAGAATATTCGTTTTAACAGAGGAATATTAAATACGACCAAGACAATCATTAGTGGACCCCACAATGTAATTATTGTTTCGGATTGAGAAAACGACAAAAATATTTTATTAAAAATAACGGCGGAAGTTTTATCGTTATCTTGTTGAACTACTTTCGGTAGTAAAAGTACGAAGAATGTCTGGCGTGGTTGCATAGTAGGCACACCGGTATTGATTATTGATGCTTACATGAGAAGTCATTCAGTTTTATTCAATTATTGTCGATATTTTTATATATTATTAAATCAATAATTGAGATGACAGAGTTATTAATATTATTATTTGCATTATTAACGATGTCTAGAAGTTCTGCCAAGGAGAAGTTTGGTCACCTAATTGCGTGCCAATAGGGAGAAATCCTTATTGGAAAGCCTCCTCTTTCCTGGGAACGACCTGGTCGATTAATAGTGTGAATAATAATAATGATGATGAAGTTTTGTTTTATTAGTATTATTAATGTAATAAAAGCAGAAAACTTTTTTTATAAAAATGTAATACTTTTATAAAGTTATTCATTTTATTAGGCTAATAGTAAATTTTTTTATATAAAATGTAATACTATTATAAAGTTATTCGTTTTATTAGAAAATAATTAGAATATATTATATTTTATTATGCATAGTATTTGTATAGTGCCTGCATAGTATTTGCATTGTAAAATCTTTTTAAAAGTTATTCGTTTTATTAGATAATAAATAGAATATATTATATTTTATTGTAAACTAACTGGATCGTCTGTTTTAAAGTAAATCGATCCGGACCGTTTCATGGATTGGTTATTATTCATCCATTCTTCTATAAATGAAGCTCATTCCTTCATTATTTCTTATTTAATTCATTGAAACTCTAAAAGAGAAACTGTAGAGAATTATTATTTCTATCTTGGCGTATTTCTTTAGCGTTTAAGAAAGCTTTGGCGTAGTGCAAGTTTCTTCAAGTATATCCTCGCCCTACCGTCAAGTACTCTTCTTTATAAGGTAAGGGTATTATTTCTTTTGTATTCATGAAAAGAACACGTTATTCCATTCTTTATTATTACATTGGAATAACTTTGATAATGCATGATACCCTATACTTGGTGATTTCGTTGTTATTCCATTCTTTATTATTACATTGGAACATCTTGTGCATGCGTTTCACGCAGGACGTGGTTCTCATCTTTATTATTACATTGGAATATCACGTGCATGCGTTTTCTGTGGGACTGGTTAAAATCTTTATTATTCATTGGAATATATCACCGTGCATGCTTTTCTGTTGGACCGATTCTCATTATTTATTATTACATTGGAATAAACTGTTTTATGCAAAGTACCATGCATGGTGGTGATTTCGTTGTTATTCCATTCTTTATTATTCGTTAGAATATTCTCGCTTAAATCGGATATTACGCTGACGTTTCGTTTATTTATTATTATTCGTTGGAATAACTTTTCATGCATGGCAACCGCACGCATGGTGATTTCTATTGTTATTCCATTCGTTATTATACTCGGTTGATTAAAGTTTTGACTTTATACTCCATGAAATTAGTGGAATATCCTTGATATTTTGCGCTTCATCCAAAGATCTTTTCATGAAAATATTCTTACGAGCATTCTTGAATTTTACTCTACAAAGAAGTATCATATTGACAATTTGGACGTTATTAGTTCCTAAATAATTTAATTCTTGAACTAGTTTTATTGAATTCTTATATCATTGTCATCATCCTCATGTTTATATTTTGTTGAAAGTCATCTGTGGCCTGTAGTGCATAGATGGACTTGGTATGATTATAAATAGGGATTATTCGGTATAATCATGACCGTAATGTTACAAATGATGTGGTAAAAGTCCTCATTGGCCCGTAGTGCATTGATGGACAGTTGTTGACATGATCATGACCATTGATGAATACACGAATATCCTTGGCCCGTAGTGCATGGATAATTTGTGGTTGTGATACTTATGAATATCATTGGCCGTAGTTGTAAAATCCCAAATTTTACGAATAAAAATTTAAATTTCTCAATTTTTTTTTAATATTATGGTGTGGATTTAATATAATGTTATAATTGTGGGTAATATTTATAAATTTTGCAAAGTATGCAAGTTGTTATATTATATTCGATTGGTCGGGGAATATTCTTTGTGTCGGAAAATATTCGTACGACGGCAAAATCATTGGTGGACCCCACAACGAAATTATTGTCGGATTGAGAAAACGACAAAAATATTTTTATAAAAATAATGACGGAAGTTTTACCGCTAATACTGTTGAACTTCTCGGTAGTAAAAGTACAGTAATACGTGTGGTTGCATATTAGCACACGGATTGATTATTGATGCTTAATTAATAAGTCACTCAGTTTTGTTTTATTAATATTATTAATGTAATAAAACAGAAAAGCTTTTATATAAAACAGAATACTTTTATAAAGTTATTCTATAAATAGAATATATTATATTCTATTATGCATAGTGTTTTGCATAGTAAAATCTTTTTATATAAAACAGAAGACTTTTATAAAGTTATTCTATAAATAGAATATATTATATTCTATTATGCATAGTGTTTTGTATAGTAAAATCTTTTTTTATATAAAACAAAATACTTTTATAAAGTTATTTTATAAATAGAATATATTATATTTTATTATGCATAGTGTTGCATAAAGGCTGATAGTATTTTGCATAGTAAAAACTTTTTTATATAAAACAAAATACTTTTATAAAGTTATTCGTTTTATTAGATTATAAATAGAATATATTATATTTTATTTAAAAGATTTTGC
The DNA here is from genome assembly GCA_020205605.1 of Panax ginseng. NCBI lineage: Eukaryota > Viridiplantae > Streptophyta > Magnoliopsida > Apiales > Araliaceae > Panax > Panax ginseng. Next base: position 1,426,045 of record CM035134.1, on the reverse strand, counting down.
TTTAAAACTGGATCGATTCGATTAAAAGTAAATCAATACGGACCGTTCATGAATTAGTTACTTACGCGGTCCATTCTTCTATAAATAGAAGCTCATTTCTTCATTATTTCTTTTAATTCATTGAAACTCTAGAGAGAAACTATAGAGAGAATTCTTCTTCTATAATCTTGAAGCGTATTTCTTTGGAGTTTAAGAAAGCTTTGAAGCGTAGTGCAAGTTTTCTTCGAGTATATCCTCGCCTTTACCAAATGAGTACTCTTCTTTCAAAGGTAAGAAATATTATTTGTTGTACTCGTAAGGGTATTATTTGTTTGTATTCATGAAGAGAACTTCATTATTCTATTATTTATTATTCTCATTGGAATAACTTTAATACACGCCAATCACCGTATACATGGTGAAATTCTATTGTTATTCCATTCTTTATTATTCTATTTGAATATTCTTCTGCATGCTTTTACGCCGCACTGGGTTTCAGTTTCTTTATTATTACATTGGAATATCCTGTTTGTGCATTTTACGTTGGACCGGGTTCCGTTATTTATTATTCATTGGAATAACCTGCCTCGCCAAGCATCGCACGCATGGTGATTTCGTTGTTATTCCATTCTTTATTATTACATTTGGAATATTACATCATGCATTTTCTGTGGGACTGGTTCCGTCTTTATTATTCATTGGAATATCTCGTATGTATGCGTTTTCTGCTTGGGACCGGTTCCGTTATTTATTATTCATTGGAATAACTTCGTCCATGCCAAGTACCGCATACATGGTGATTTTCGTTGTTATTCCATTCTTTATTATTCGTTGGAATATCCTCGTCAAAGTCGTATATACGCCGACTGGTTCCGTTATTTATTGTTTCGTTGGAATAACCCGTCTATGCCAAGTACCGCATGCATGGTGATTTCTTTTGTTATTCCATTCTTTATTATACTCGGTTGGTTAAAGTTTTGACTTATATATTCCATGAAATTAGTGGAATATCCTTGATATCAATGCTTCATCCAAAGATCTTTTCATGGAAATATTCTTCCGAGCATTCTTGAATTTTACTCTACAAAGAAGTATCATGTTGACAATTTGGACGTTATTAGTTCTCGGATAAATTAATTCTTGAACTTGTTTTATTGAATTATTATGTCATTGTCATCATCCTCATGTTTATATTGTGTTAAAAGTCATCTGTGGCACAGAGTGCATAGATGGACTTGGTATGATTATGACCGAGGATTATTCTAAGTATAATCATAATCGTAATGTTACAAATGATGTGAAAAAAGTCCGTATTGGCCCGTAGTGCATTGATGGACAATTTTTGGTATGATTATGACTATGGATTCTCTTCGGCCAAGGGTGCAAAGATGAATTGTTTTATGGCATGATCAGGACCGTTGATGAAAACACGATTATCTTTGGCCTGTAGTGCATGGATAATTCGTGGTCGTGATACTAAATAATATCATTGGCTTGTAGTGCAGGGATGATTTGATGATGTGGATTATTTATTAAGCCGAGTCTCATCGATAAAAGTGATGAAAAACTTTTTAAATCATTAAAGATAGTAGATTTTATTCTCTACTTGACTCTTTTAATGGATTGCATGTTTCGCTGCAGTTAATCTTGATGTCTATTATATTCTATCAGTTGTTATACTGTTGAAGGCAAATGATAATTTATTCTGCATTATCTTAGTTATAATATTTCTTACTGGGATAGTTGAGCTCACCCTTTCTTTCACTGTTCTCTTCAGGAAATAAGAATATAGCTGGGACGAGTCGGGGAACGGAGTGACGGTTCAAATGATAGTATTAGTAGTCCTCATTATTCTGTTAAATAATGTGTTAATAAATATAATGAGGACTTATTCTGAGAGTGGATATTATCTAGAAGACAATGTTTGTATCAAAACTCACAGCTCTCTTGTTGTATACCTAAGATTGTATTTGTATTCTGTACCATGTATCTGGCGACTCAAGATGGGTGATGTATACCTAATTTTGGGGGCGTCACAGTAGTGCAGGGATGAGGTGGATTATTTATTAAGCTGAGTCCCAGCGATAAAAGTGATGAAAAACCTTTTAAATCATAAAAGATAGTAGATTTTATTCTCTACTTGACTCGTTTAATAGATTGCATGTTCACTGCAGTTAAACTTGATGTCTATGTATATTTATCGGTTTAACATTGTTGAAGACTAATGATAATTTATTACGCATTATCTTAGTCATAATATTTCTTCTTGGGCTAGTTGAGCTCACCCTTTCTTTCACTTTGTTCTCTCTGTAGAAAATGAGAGCGTGGCGGGACTAATCGGGGAGCGAGTGACCGGTCCGAGATGATAGTATTAGTAGTCCTCACTATTCTGTTAAGTAGTGTGACAATAAATGTAATGATGACTTATTTTGAGAGTGGGTATTGTCTAGAAGACAATAGTTGTATTAAAACTCACATGACTCTCTTGTTGTATATTAAAGATTGTATTTGTATTTTGTACCATGTATTTGGCGACTCAGAATAGGTGATGTTGTATTTTGGGGGCGTCACACTTACCTTAGAAGAAACTAGACATAGAAGTAGTGAAGTAGCAAAATATTTTTCTTCTTTCTCTCTATAGTTTCTCTCTCTAGAGTTTCAGTGAATTCGTAAGAAATAATGAAAGAATGAGCTTTATTTATAGGAGAATGGGTGAATAGTAACTAATTCATTTAATGAGCAGCATTAATTTACTTTTAAGCAGACGACCATCCATATTAATTTACTATGTAGTATAAATAAAATATTCTAATAAAATAAAATCTTTTAAATAAAATATAATATATTTTATTTATAATCTAATAAAACTAATAAGTTTACAAAAGTATTACATTTTATATAAAAAGATTTTACTATACAAATACTATGCAGAGCATTATGCAAAACATTATGCATAATAAAATATAATATAGTCTAATAAAATAAATAACTTTATAAAAGTATTACATCTTTTATATAAAAAGATTTTATTATGCAAAATACTATGCATAATAGAATATAATATATTCTATTTATAGTCTAATAAAATAAATAACTTTATAAAAGTATTCATTTTATATAAAAAACTTTTCTGTTTTATTACATTAATAATACTAATAAAATATATATATATATATATATATATATATAAACTTTTGTGACTTCATAAAAAGACACCTCAATATATTTAACAACACTTATCATCATTATTATAATTCACAATATTAATCGACCAGATCGTTCCGAGGAAAGAGGGGCTTTCCAATAAGGATTTCTTCCTATTGACGCGCAATTAGGTTACCAAATCTCTCGTTGGCGTAACTTACAGACATCGTTAATATTGCAAATAATAATATTAATAACCAAATGCCTTAATTATTGATTTAATAATATATAAAATATCGACAATAATTGAATCAAATAACGTGAGATCTTATACAACAATTCATTGTAGTAATAATTGAACAAATCGAGTGACTTCTCACGTAAGTATCAATAATTAATACCGTGTACTACTATGCAACCACGCGTATTACTGTACTTTTACTACCGGGTAGTTCAACAATATTAACGGTAAAACTTTCGCCGTTATTTTTATAAAAATATTTTTGTCGTTTTCTCAATCCGACAATAATTTCGTTGTGGGGTCCACTAATAATTGTGCCGATGTACGAATATTTTCTGTTAAAACGAATATTCCCCGATCAATCGAATATTATATAACAACTTGCATACTTTGTAAAATTTATAAATATTACCCACAACTATAACATTATATCAAATCCACACCATAATTTTGAAAAAAATATATTGAGAAATTTAAATTTTTATTCATAAAATTTGGGGTCTCACATGGCCCCTCTCAGTTATAAGTGTGACGCCCCCAAAATAGGTATACATCACCCATTCTGAGTTGTCAATACATGGTAAAGAAACAACTACAACTTTATTATTACAACAGTAAAACTGTGAGTTTGAATACAAATATTATCTTCTAGACAATATCTATACTCAAATAAATCCTCATCACATTTATTGATACATTATTTTACCAAAATGGTGAGGACTACTAAACAACTCTCTCTAGAACATTCATTCCATACCCCGACTCGTACTCGCTATATTCTCGCCTCCTGAGAAGAAAAATAGAACAAAAAGGAAAAGGGTGAACTCAACTAGCCCAGTAAAGAATATTATGACTAAGATAATATTCAACAAATTATCATTAGTCTTCAACAGAGAAAAAATCTAATAGAATACAATAGACAACAAGTTTTAAATCAATATTCGCAGAGGAAATAATAATTCATTAGAAGAGTTAAGTAGATAATGCAAACTACTATCTTCTATGTATGAATTTAAAAGTTCATCGCTCTATCTTTTATCCTGTAACATCAATCAATATATATCGGAATCAAATATTCATCTTTTGCTGCTACAGGGCGAAGATAAAGATCGATTCATCACGTGGTCATGTTCATCTAAACACTGCTCATCTTTTGACTACTACCAAAGATATTCATCGAAATCATTCATCTTTGCACTACTGGGCCAAAGATATTCAATAATATCATCATTTAAGACCGAGGATGATGAAAAATATCTTTAAAGAGACGAATCCGGTGAAACAAAATGACAAGGATTAAGGATTAAAGACTTTGTTTTATCCATGTCCAAAATACCTCAAAAATAATCATAGTGGTGTAAAATTCAAGAATGATTAAAACATGGATACAATCAAAGCTAGTATTCACAATAGATATTTTAGACGAAAATGAAATTTTTTTATTTTTTGATTAAATAGTCAGATTCGTGAATAGTGTCGTATACGTGAATAGTCTGCAGTATACGTGAATAGTAACTCTACACCAAAAGTTCTAAATTTGATAAAACTTTAGATCAATATTTCAAAGATAATGATATTGAAGAAATAATATCATTATTAAAAAAAATAATAATATCCCTTACTTGAAAAGATCAAGATTTCTAAATTTAAAACAGGATATAAAGCTATGACTTGAACTTGCAATCGATAGCAATACTCAAAATATACTCAAAATACTCACAAGAATACGCTCGATAATATAGAGAGAAAACTTGATTCTCGGTGTGATTTTCAATTCTAACCTAAGCACCTATTTATGAAAAATGCTTAGAACACCAAAGTAAAAAATTTAATAAATTAATATTATTTATTTTTCCACATCTTCCTACGCATCCAAGCATCTCGAATTGGTCTCTCTAAAGCACATGTTAAAGATGCCCACCAAACACAAAAAACGTTTTTCTTATTTAAATTATTTTAAACTTCCAAAAATCAATTATTTTAGAGCTTCAGAACTTCAATAATTCATAATAAATAGCCCTTTTATCAGAAAATTCAAATCTCACGTGTTTTTATAGGAAATTCAATTCTCTACAACTTTGCAGAAGAAAGTTTTTTCAAATTCCAAATAAAAATTGACCGAAATTCACAAACGGGCGATTTTACAGGCTATAATCAAATTTCAGTCAAGAAATGGGATCCACCAACACCTAAAACATGCTTTAAATATTTTTGGTAACAAAAATACTCCTCCTCCATATATACTCATACATCCCATATTTATCGTAAAAATATCATCATTATTATATTATTAAAATATAATAATATATTTAAATGAATTATTTTATCAGAAAAAGATAAAATTTCAATTTTCAACAATTGTCACATTAAAATTTTCTCCATCTATATCCACATAAAATCAATATTTTCCTTATCATATGAATCAATAATTAATTATTCATAAATAATATTACTGAATCACAATATCGACAACTGAGGCGTTTCAGGGAAAGGGGATTTTCAATAAGAATTTCTCTCTTCTTCTTGGTAGCAATTAGGTGACCAAACCTATCTTTAGAATGTAACTTTCTAGACATTGCCAATAATGTTATCTAATAATATTATTTAGATAATATGAATTATCGATTCGATAATGAAAAATTGTGTAATGACAATTACTAAAACAACAAAGAATATAAAATATCAACGCAAAGAATTATTAAATCAATAAAATAAAATATTGAACAATAATTATCGTAACCATTATCGAGTAAGTGCCTTTTCTTCACGTAATAATCAATAATTGGTGCAATACCGCAGTGTCTTCTTGTGTTTTAACCATAGAAAGTATTTTAACAAAGATTAATGTGAATAACTACACCGCTATTTTTAAACAACTTATACTTGTCGTTTTCTTTATCCAATCGCTTTTCAGTTATGGGGCCCACATTATTAGCTACCTGGTCGCATCACGAATATTCCACGACCAAACGAATATTCCCACAACAACGATGAATATTTTATAACCACTTTTGCTTATTTTGAAATATTTGGGTATTTTATCCATAACTATCCACATTAATCAAATCAACCCTTACTATTTCAAAATAATAAATAGAGAAAATTAAATTTCATTAATAATAAGTTGGGGTCTTACAATAAGCCTCTCCAATAACGCATCAAACAAATTTAAAATTCCAAAACTCAATTGCTTAATTTTTGACTCTATAACCTCTAACAATCTTCTTTCAATTGGTGAAAAATGACAATGCAAGACTGAGATTTTTTCTGAGCGTGTTCAAGTGAAAAGTAACTTTAGAATTTACTAGAGATAATACATACATACATACACACACATGGTGCGGTTTCGGTTTTATGCGTGCGGTTTTGGCTAGTAACTAAATCGAAACCGTAAATTTGGTTATTCAACTCACCTAAAACAGCCACATACGTCGGAACCGTTGGTGCGATTTTAATTAGTGCGGTTCATATGATTTTTAGTACGGTTTCAGTTTCAATTTGGTTACTTGCTCAGTCCTAGTTGACAGGGCTCACGGAGAATCAAATATCCGCTTGGCATTTGACAGCTGTCAGTCACCTTTATAAAGAAATAAATAAATTAATTAACATAAATAAAGAAAAGAATCCAACCTTTTATGGGAAATAGTGCAAAAGCCAGAAGAGCACTACTTTAGTGTAGTCTAGTTATATTCAAATGTATGGTGGGCCAACCTAATAGTCTTGACAACTTTTAGAGAGAGAAAGGGTATATATGGTACCGTACTGTGGTAGGTGTTTGGTTCTGCAAAATCCATGCATAGATATGAAGAGGGAGATAAAGGGGAGTAGTTAGTACTTAGTAGTAGTAAAATTGATTGATTTAAAAAAGTCAGAAAAATCAGACAAACAAAAGAGAATTGTCAGACCAACATTACCATTACCATTACCATTCTTGCTCCCTACTTTTCTTAATATATAATTATTTTTATTTTTTAATATAAATTGTTTCAGAATTTAAATAAATATTAATTTTTTAATTTTTTATATTATCTAAAATAATAAATATAATTTTAATTATCTCATTATTTTTTATTTAATAAATAAAATTTTTGTTTAATACAAGGACAACATAGATCATTGATCTTAATACTTATGTACAACTCTAAAATAATTTATATTAAGGAACAGATGAGTAATATACAAAAATTACTTATAAGTCAATATATTTGTTAAAAAAATAAGTTAAACATTTGAATATTAAAAAATAATTTATAAATTGGTTTGATTAATTTATAAATTGTGACCGAACAAACAAGTTGTATAACATAAAAAAACATAAAAGCATAAAACATAAATCATAAATTTAAAAGAAAACTCCATTAAAGAGGAGGAGGTGGAGGAAAAAGTAAAGTTGTACAAGTCTCACTAATTTTGTATATATAAAAAATTCTATTGATTTGTAAAAGTAAGATTAATGATAAAAGCATTTTATTTTAACATGGCTTCTGGATTGTGAGAAATAAATTACTAATTCTGCTAGTATTTAAATATATTGAAGAAGGAAACAGAAAATAAAAGGAGAAAAAGCACCCCATTTACTCTTTCCTTCTCAACTGATAAAGCCCAAAAGCCCTCACATTTTTTCTCTCTTTCTCTTTTCCTTTTTCATTCTTCTGTTTCTTTTGACCATTGCAGCGTGTAAAAGCTTGCTTCTGCTGCAGATAAACTCAGGTTTTCTCAGAACTTTCTCTTCCTCCGAACAAAAATAGCATTTTATTTGCTCAATTTCTAATTTACAGCCATAACCCAAGTACAATTCCTTCAAGGGTTTCCCTAATTTTCCCTTTAAATTTCTATTACATAAAAATTTGTTACTTCTTGAGGCTTGTTTAGCATTGCTCTACAATGTCTGAACCTGGAAAAGTTCGTTTAGTTCGTTGCCCAAAGTGTGAAAATTTGCTGCCAGAGCTCACCGATTACTCTGTTTATCAGTGCGGTGGTTGTGGTGCTCTTCTTAGAGGTACCCTTTTTCTCATTTCTTGATTTTCTCTATATTTCATTGTTAATTTATGTTTGGTACCCAAGAGAATATAGAAAGAATTGATTTTCACTAGTTTCTTTTTTCTTTTAAAATTATGTTTTCTGCTTTTGTGTTATTATGTTTTTTTGGGGCAAAGCTGGGATTTTTATACCTTGTATGGGTCAAAGTTTGAATTTTTATTTACAAAATGAAAATTGCTATACCTTGTTACTTATTTGATTTTTGTGCGTTGTGTTTGAAAAGGGTATTTTTTGTTGGTTCTGATTTTTACAGCCAAGAATATAGATGTTGAGGTGGATATGTTGTCAGAGAAGTTAGATGAAGAAAGAAATGGAGGGGGTTTGGAGAAATTTCCTAATACGTCAGAGAATTTCGAATTAATGGAGAAACAAATGATGAATTTGAGAGAAGGGTCTGGAAATGACGTCAGGTCAAATGGTAGTTCTAGTAGTAGGCTTGATGAGAGCAAAGAGATTTTGGGTGATATCCCCGAGAATTTTAGGAATGATTCAATAACTAATGCTGATAAATGGGTTGGTGAGAATGAAGAGGAGATGAATGAGAACATAGATGAAAGGGGTAAAGAATTTGGGGATTTGAAACCCCGAGATGGGAATGGAAATGGGTCGAAAAGATTAGGGCGTACATCGGATCGGAGAACTGGTGAGAGAAGTGAAATGGAACGTGTTCGTAGCACTCAGAGGGCTGATGTTCGAGGTGTGAGATATTCGACTTCAAAGTACTCGGAAGAGGTTCCTTCGAATTACGAGTTGGGATCTAATTATGATTATGCTGAAGTAGCTGAACGGATGAATAATAGGAGTGACCTTGATGAGTTAAAGAAGGTCGAGTACTTTGAACAAGATCGAGCTGAGCTGTTAAGGAAGTTGGATGAGTTGAAGGATCAACTTAGTAGGACGAATGTGGCTGACAAACCTAATGAGAAAGTTCCTATGGATAGGAGGGTTGTTCATCAAGATCCATATGCTGGTTCTGAGAATTGGTTTCCTGATGGCTCTTTCGGGCAGAAAAGGGCGTCAATGCAACATTCGATCCCTGATAAACATGTGGCAGGACCTTCTTATATCAGTCATTACGCTGATCCACCTCCATTCACGAATAGTCGTGAAATGGCTATGCGTAGTTTTTATCCTTCCATTCATACTCCAAATCAAATGCAAGGTTTTGAGGATCCATTTAGGTCCCAAATGCTTCGTAGACCTTTACACCAAGCACCTCATCCTTTACAACAACAGCCATCTCATCCATACTTCTCTGGACGGTATATGCATAATGATATGGAAAATTTTGATATTCTTGAACCATATTCACGTAATATAAACCCTCATCCGCCATCTTGCTCTTGTTTGCATTGCTACAACCAACACCCTCATGTTCTCCAACCAGTTCCACCTTCTGTCTACAATGATAAAAGGTTTTCTGGTGTTCCAAACAATCTAATGTTCTATCATCATGAAAATCCTGGTGCATTTGGTCTGCAGGATTATAATCCTAGATTTTCCAACCTCCCTCAACGTAATTCTCATAACCCACAGCCAAACACAAGATGGCCTAGTGATTCAAACTTTGAAGTGGGTGGTTTTAATCGTCAGCGTCCTCCAAGGGTGCTATTAGCTACTGGTGGTCGTCGTTGCCACCCCATTGCTGGTGGTGCTCCGTTCATTGCATGTCACAATTGTTTTGAGTTGCTCCAACTTCCTAAGAAAATTTTGCGCACAAAGAAAAGTCAAAGGAAATTGAGATGCGCTGCATGCTCTAAAGTCATTCTTCTAGTGATTACCGACAATAAACTTGTTATTTCTCTTTATGAAGTAGCGAAGAAAACTCCTGCAAAGTTTGATGATATCTCTAATATGGCAACTAAAGAAGATAGTTCAAATTATCATGGCAATGCAAATTGGGGTAGCATGGATTTTTCCTCAGATGATTATGATAACTCAGGTTATGAATTTCAGTCAATGGATCAAAAACCAGTTTCATCATCAACAGGCCAGGGTTTAAGCTCAAATCAGTCTGGCGATATGAGGAGCCTTCATTCTACAATTTCATGCACTTCCGGGGATGAGGATAACCCAGACACTTTGATTAGTCCAAGAAAAGAATCCAACTCTGCTGAGCTTCCTATGGAATCCAACTCTACTGAGCTTCCGATGGAAGGCAACCCATCTCGACCACCTTCAGGCTCACCACTTCAAGATCACTTTGAGTACTCAAATAAATACAATGTGGTGAACCGATTTGGAAAGGGAAACAGAAGTGGTCGGTCAGAGCAGGAGCGAGTGATGCCCAAAAAAGTTAGCGCAAGGCAAAATTCGATGAAAGATGCTGCAGTGGCGACTGAGTTGGATATATCCTCCAATGAGTACTCTAATACAGGAACATCCCTAGAATCAGGGGATATGAGCAGAGAAGAAGATCAACTGAGATTGAAGAAAGGGGGTGCATCATTCTTTGCAGGTATCATCAAGAAGAGCTTTAAAGATGGATATAGATCTAATCAAAACTTTGAGCAGGAAAGTGTCAGGGTTACAGTTAATGGGCATCCTATACCAGATCGGTTGGTTAAGAAGGCTGAAAAGCAAGCTGGAAAGATCCAGCCTGGACAATACTGGTAAGCATATACTTCTAGAAAAAAAAGTTGAAATTTAGTTTTACCAGGTGCTATTTTTTCTTCTTCACAGACATGCATGCTGTAGATTCCATCATTTTCTCTGTATAGTTTTATTGTGCTAGTCATGTAACTGGAATTGATGCAAGCTATGAATGTAAAAAAGAGTGACATGCATAATAGTATTAGTAGTACCTTTTTTAAGCGTGAAGATAGATAATGGGTTTGCCATGTAATTGATGCTGTGCTTCTTTGAAAGAGAAAAGGTCCAGGCTTTATCTTTATGATGATTTTGTTATTCTATATATTAGGCACTCATTGAGTTTGATCACGAAGCAAAACCAATTTCAGGCTTTCGGTTAGACAATGCTTACTGTTAATTAAGGTATATGTCATATGTTGTGGCCTTATGGGATAGCCGCTTTTGGGGGATATCTGTTTCAAATATATATACGGTTTGGAGTTTAAAGGTATCCCTAGGATTTCTGTATCTTCCCTCTTAATAAAATTCTCTTCTTATACCTAATAACAATATTTGGTTTGTACCATTTGATGAGTTTTGTCTTGGATTGTTCTACAAGTTAATCCTCGAGGAAAACCTAGACCTAATGTTCCATCTAGAAACGCCAAGGAGCCACTTGGTGGAGTATTACTCTTTCCTTTTTCTTCACAATAATGTGTCATAAAGATGTTCTGAGATAAGTTGGCTCAATCTGCATGTATTAGGAAGTCCCTTAAATTTTTGTAATTGAAAATAGTTTATAAAACTAGATCTTGATCTGATCTAAATTTAGTTGATGCAAGTCTGTCCACTTTTCCAGCTTCCATGCATGAAGGTTCACTTGATTCTTGTGTTGCAAAAATTGGTTACTAAATTCCATGTAACATGCTCAGTTAACAGTTGTGCTGAACTCACAATGTCATCTTCACTTCAAGTCTTAATGGTCTCTCTGTTCCCTATTTGCATCAGGTATGATTCCCGAGCTGGATTCTGGGGTGTGATGGACGGACCTTGTCTCGGCATAATTCCTGTAAAATATACTTACATGGACAAATAAATATTGATCCATATTAATGATAACTTGTCTATCCATAATGTTAATCTAACACTGGTTCTTTTCTATGGCAGCCGTTTATTGAAGAATTTAAGTATCCCATGCCAGAGGATTGTGCTGGTGGAAATACCGGTGTGTTTGTGAATGGGAGAGAGCTTCACCAGAAAGACCTGAAATTGCTTGGTAATAGAGGGCTCCCAACTGATAGAGATAGATCATACATTATCGAGATGTCCGGGAGAGTCTTAGATGAAGACTCCGGTGAAGAGCTCGATAGCCTTGGCAAGCTTGCCCCAACGTAAGTCCTAAATCTCTTGTGGATGATTTCCTTGGTTCCTTAAATCTTGCATACTCAAATAAGTATTGTTGTGTACAAGTTTAAATCCATATCAAAATAAACCACCAGGTTTAAATTTAGACATGGGTTTTGTGCCTTGCGGGGTGAAGGGAAGCAGTTTAAATTGTGGGTCATGATATCCGGGCCATTTTTAATGGTAAAATACGGTTGTAGTGGTAAAAAGGTGTGGAGTTATAAATTGGTAGAGCAAATTAGTTGGACTATCCAATGACTGAATTGCCTAATAACCATGGAGTATTACCTAGACAAATATGGGTGTGATTTTTCCTCCTCTCACGCATATAAATCAAATGCTCCTACAAACTCTTCACTTTTTCATCCTCACCTTTTGTGATGAATCTTTCATAACTTGATACTTTGTGTCATAGAAATGGTACTGCTATTTATTTATGTAAACATATTTATGGTGACAAACATTAGTAACGGGAACTTTTGACAGCGTTGAGAAGGTGAAGCATGGATTTGGCATGAAAACTCCAAGAGCAGTAGCATGAATTCTTGCCTTTTGGAATCTAGCCAGTAATACCTTGTAGTCCAGGTACACCACTCTTAGTAACAAGGAAACCGAAACAACCTACTTGGAAATCATTTGGAGGAAGACATTCTATTATAACATTGCCTCTAAATTCCTGAAGCAACCTCCTCTATCATGAAGATTTTTTTTATTTGTTTTAATGGCTGTCAGAATGTGCATTAAATGTGGATTTTGCTCTGTTCTGCACCTGTATATGCAAGGCATGTACATTTCTTCTGTCTATTTAACTAAAGATTGTAGCCTTTTCTTCTTAGAAGAAACTTAAATGTTTCTTACATTTCTCAATTTATCAATCAAGCAATGAGGAATGTATTAGTTCAAAGTAGAAAGTAATGGAACATATTTTGAGTTCGAGTCATTGCTAGCAAGGTGGTAGTTAGCATGAAGTTAATTTTGGTCAATTGACCAATACAGTGTCGACACGCAGGCTGGGAGGTGATTTCTCTCTTTGCGTGTCAGCACTATATTGGTCAATTGACCGGATCCATAAAAATCGAGCCATTGGTTTGAGACTTCAACATCATAACATCAAATGTAGACCGGCTTGCACCAAACATTCTACAATTTTGAAGTTTAATATGACGTCGTTTGGCCTCAAAAGTCGAATTGTATTTTTAATTTTGGAACGGAGGGAATACATGATAAAAACTAATTTAGATTTTTTTTTATTTTTAAATTGTTTCTGATTATTGTTGAACACTTGAAAAGTTGAAATCATTACACTCAATGATTTGCACTAAATAAAGAAGAGAAGGGCCAAACATATCATTACTATTTTGAACACAGAAGAACAAACAAGAATCTATTAAGTGCGTACCCTTAATTTTGGGACAGTAGTGTTCTATAACCCTCGCTTGTGGGCTCAATATATTCCGGAGTTTGATTTCCAGAAGGCTAAAAATGAAATGGGCCCACTTTTAGTTCGAGTGACTACTGTTTGGTTCATTTTACAACTTTACATTCAATATTTTTAAAAGAGTCCTGTTATATGTTGTGATGTGTTGAATTATAATTGTAAAATATAGAATTACAGAAGACTCTATTTTATACTTCTCTTCAAAACGGATATCACTAATATTTATCAGAGCTATTTTATTTTCACCTATTGGTTAAAATACAAATAGATAAAATTGTAAAGTCAATTTTTATGTTCAATTATCATGTCCGCGTAGTATTTTTTCTATTTATCCACATAGATTTGCATCCACATAATAAAGATTTTTTTAAAAGTAAATGTTTTCACATATATACAAAAAGCATGTATTTAAAAGGAAACTATAATAAATAAATCAAACATAAGGGTGGAGCATGCCACTGATAAAAGTAAGGAGTAAATGGGAGGGAAGGAAGGAATAAAAAAGAAAAAGGAAAGGTACATAAATTATGTGGTCCATAAATATCAAATATGTATAAATCTATATAAATTTTCTTGGTAATATATATTAGTAGTTATTAAGGACCATTTATTTTTATGATTGGCCTGATCTAGTGTGTGACATAAATAATGACATATTACTACCTAAAGTTTATGATAAGACAACTTAACTTATATTAAAAGTTAATTTGTAAAATATTAAAATTACTAGAATTTATTTAAATCTAAATTTTATAATTAATAATATTTTTATGCAGTTTATAGTACTTAAATTGTATGGTCTTAATTAAATAATTTTAAGTTATTTTAAATTAACTGTATAAAGTTAAAAAAAAATGAAAGGGGAGAGTAATAAACTTAATTTTAAGAGGGAATATGGAACAAATAAAAGAAAGAAAAATTATATATATATATATATATATATATATATATATATATATATATAGAGAGAGAGAGAGAGAGAGAGAGAGATAGATGATCCATAAAAAAATAGGTAAACAAATTTAATAATATCGAGAATTATCAAGGCACCACCAAAACCCCAAAATCCACCCCTCAATTGTCCAAATCCACACTATGCACTCCCGCTGCTTCGCCTCCATTTCTCGCTACTTCTCATCTTCTCCCGTTACCAAGCCTCCAAAGCTTAAAAATCTCTCCAAAATACTAGCCAAACACAGACCCCGAGCAATCGAAGAAGCCCAAAATGCGCTCACAGATTACCTCTACGCTACCAAAAATTTGCCCTTCATTCATGCAGAACACATTAGCAAGAATTCGATTTTCTCTCTCTCAGAAATTATTGCCAAGGTCGAGTTTTCGCTTTCCGGGTTTTCGACATCTTTGCAGAGCTTTCTTAGGTACCATCCCATTAACGAGTTCAAGTTTTTCTATGAAAGTATAGGCATTAATTCTGATGAAATTGATGGGTTTTTACCGGTAAATAAATTCTTTCTGGCTGAAGATTATCGGGTTTTTAATGCTGCTTGTGCACTTTGGGAATTTGGGTTTCCTTGGAACAGGTTGGGCAAGTTGTGCAAAGAAGAAATTTCGATTTTTTACAAAGATTCCAGTGAATTAAATGAACGGCTTGTTGGTTTTAAAGAGTATGGGTTTGACAATGTGATGATTATTGGGATATGCTTGAATTTTCCTTTTGTGTTGAGTGGGAATTGTGAATTGGGTGATGAAATTGATGGATTGTTTGATGACTTGAGAAAGGTTTTTGTCGATTATGATATGATTAGTTGTGTTGAGGGAAACGTGGATGCTTGGAGTGAGGTTTGTAGGAAAATTCGAATTTTTTATGACTTGGGTTGCGTGAAGGGCAAGATGGGCGAATTGATGGGTAGAAGCAGGAATGTTTTTCTTGAGCATCCAGAAGAAATTTTGGTTCAAAAAGTTAAGTACTTTAGTAAGTTAGATGTCAACAAGTTGGAAATAGGGTATTTACTTCTTTCTAACCCAGAGATATTGAGATTTGATCTCGAGAGCCCCTGCATTTCAGTTTCGGGATTTTTGAAATATTATGGATTAGAAGAAAAGCAATTGAGACTTATCATGGAAAATTACCCTTACGTTATGGGTAGAAATAAAATATCTAATTTGCCTCATGTGTTGAGATCATTGGATCTTAATGAATGGTTCTTCAATAAGTTGAGAAATGGAGACCATAATCTGTTGGCTAGGTATGTTATTGGCAGTTCTGAAGAAGACTTGGATGAAATTTATACCGATTTCTCAATGAGAATCCCGTCTACAAAAAAACATTTTCATACACGAAGTAAGTTGAATTTCTTACATCGTATTGGGTTTGGAGAGAATGAACTAACCATAAACATTTTAGCTCGTCTGAGTGGTACAAGTAGTGATCTGCAGGAACGGTTTGATTTCCTTCTTCATAGTGGAGTTGAATTTTCAAAGCTGTGTAAAATGATTAGCATTTCTCGAATGATTCTAAACAAACAGAAAGAACAAATTGAGCAGTGTGTGAAATACCTTTGTGAGGATATTGGCTTTTCTTTGCAGTACCTTGATATCTTTCCATCCTATTTGCGTTGCAGCTTAGAGAAACGAATAAAACCCAGATACAGGTTCCATATGTGGCTTATAGAAAATGGTTTGTGTGCAAAAGAGAGTTCCCTTTCGGGCATAATTGCCAAAAGTGAGAAACAATTAATTGCTCATGCTTTTCGCATGCACCCAGCTGCTCCAAAAATGTGGCTGGAGAATTTCAAGGCTGAAGACTCTCATTTACGATGATGTTCTTATTTAAAATGTATACAGGATGATGTTTTAGTACATGATGATCTTTTAAAACTTTTATTTTTCACAGCATGAATGAAGTTGCTATAGTTATGATCTTTAGAGTAGAATCCAAGTTTGTACTCCTGTTATATTTTCGTATTGATTGTATGTAGATGTTTTTTTATTAAAGTTTGTCTTGAATCTCTGTTTTTTTTCGCGCCATCATGTGAGAACTTGAGTTCGTTATAGTCACTAGGAAATTTCACTTGTAGTCTCAAGTCTGAAGATATACTTAAGTGGAATTGGGACCTTCACTACAGATTAGGGAAACACTTGACTTGCAATTAAGTGAGAAGATGTCACTTCTAATGGGGATTTACATTTACTAATTCTACATGGAATTCTGCATTAGAAAGAATAAGAACAAGTAATTGATGGTAGAATTTGATTCCCTTGAATGAACACACAAAGATTCAACAATCTTACTACATTCAAGTGCCCGTTTATATTTTTCAGGTAAAAACATTTTTACTAATTGAACTGGAGTCCAAATCATCACTGAACCATTTTTTCCATTGTCAACTCATTGAAGGCTTTGAAGCTTCTTTTTCTAACAAAAATTTAAAATAACTGTCAATCAAGTTAAGTTACTAATGGCAGAATGAAAAGGGAGCAAAAATACACACAAAATGAATATGTTGGGAGTTGCATATTTAAATTTGATGGTGGAATAAATAAATGAGCATGCATTATCAAAAGATGTTAAGTCCTTATTAGATCATATGTACAAGGACTTAGATTAAAGATCAAAATTATTAGGTTGATCTGAGCTTAATGTTTATCTTTCTATAAAATCTCTTGTAGTAGAAAGATCAAACTTGTTAGGTTGATCTTATGAGTTGTAATAGATAGGCAGAACAAAATCGTGGAGATTGCAGAAGTCAGAATCGTAGCCTGCTGAGCAAACCTATAAGCAATTTGCCGAGTGCCTGTCAAGTCAAGTCAAAATCGTAGGCATTGCTCTAAATCGTGGAGTTCTCAAAGCATCAAGATAGTAGTCAGTCAAGCGCTGTCAAAACTAAGGCAAAAGTGTAGAGTACTCTACAATTCTCATCAAAGGCAGTCAAGTATAAATTGCTTGCAAACACTAATCATCAGACCACGGTTATAGTGCTCATCAGTAAGCATCAAAATAGTTGAAGATCGAGTCTGATAAACAAAAATGTCTGACATCATCAACTGACATTTGAACGTTGATATGATTGAGAAATCTAATGCCCTCACCAATATCTTTGGTTGAATCGAAGAATCAAAAAGTAAGAAGAAACGCGTCTACCAATTAGTCTGCTGATAGTGACGTTTCAGAGGTGTTAGGTGAGAAAGCAGACTGCTGTGTCAGATAAGTCAAAAAGAAACTTTCACATCATCAGGATGTCAATATCAAAGTGCTCAGAATGCCCAAAGCATTAAATGCTCAAATAGAAGCGTCTCAACGGAAAGATTTCAAAGGCTCCTATATAAGGCTCCTATCCCTTCAGTTGAGGGATCCCTCAAATAGTGTTATTTGAGGGATGTGGTGCTCAACCGTTGGATCTGTTTTAATGACTTTATGTGGCTGAGATTGTTTTACATCTTTTAACCCGTTTTCTCCAAATAACCCAACACATCCAATGTTCGAGAAAACCTAAGGCACGCAAAAGGGAAAAGAGGAAGAGTCCCGTGCAAGCCTAAGAGAAGACCAACTCTTTCGAGATGAAGAGATGACCCACCATTTTCACAATTTCCAACTCAACTTGCAAGATTTCTATTTTTATAAGGTATCCACTCGTAGTTTTTTTTTCCTAACAAAATCTAGGTTGTGGGCGTTGATTTGGAGATGTATGAGGGTTTTTCGAATTGGATTTTTTAAATCTCAGTTGAGATTATATCTCCAGAATATGAATTTGTAAAAATTCGTACGACTTATTATTGTTGAAAGAAAAAAAAAAGTCAAGAGACACGAAACAAGAGAATCAAATATCTAATAGGTAATTTTTTATTTCAGTTATAATGATGAATTCTAGATATAGATTCTAATGGGTAGTTCTTAATTTGGGTTCCATTGATAAATTCTTGGTATAAGTTCAAATGAATTATTTTTAATTTGTGTTAAATAAATCCAAACTTGTTGGTATATATATATATATATATATATATATATATATATATATATATATATATATATAAATCCAAACTGAAAAGGAAATTACATAAGGTGGTCATTAGGAAATTAGTAATTAATCACAAGTCACAACCAATTTGTCGGTAGAGTAATCAATATTGTTTAAAGTATTAAGTAATTTTTTTTTCATAAAAGTGTCGATATATATATATATATATATATATATATATATATATATATATATATATATATATATATTTAGGATCATCTTTGTTCTACAATATCAAGAGTCCTTCGAATCTGCAAATCAATTGTTTGAATAAATAAATCATTAAAATCTATAAATCAATTTCAAAAAACAGCACAAATTATTTTCTTCAAAATGGTTTCTTTGAAGAAAAGAGCTTGTGTTGTGTGGTTTATCTTTAGTAAGATGCCTTACAACAATTTAAGACTTCATTAATGGCAGAGAAAAAATAACACCAAACACCTACAAATACCCCCCACCAATACATCATCATCATCTAACATGAACTTTGAGATTTGTATTTTGATAATTATTAGCTTCAACTAACATGAACTGTTGTGACTATGACCAAAGAAAGCTGATTTAAAACAATAACAATTGCCATGATCTATTATCATAAATCTGCCCTACCTTCCATTTCCAATCATAATATATATAAAAACTTAAGGACTCATTAATTAGTTGACTAAATTTACTGTTGCTTAGTTTCCATTTCCTTGGTTAGGATTTCTTACCGAAGGGCCCTTTCTTCCTGTTAACGCCAAGATCTTCTCCAACGTCCCAATCACGTAAGACGCTCGATCCTTAGACAAGAAACACGATATAAACACTAAAAAGCTTGGACGACTTCGAATTGGTGAAGGATAGCTTCAGCGTGAGAGTCGATGTCGGTGTTCACAAGGGTTAACAATGGAGGATATAATCTCTAGTGTATTGAGAGAGAGAAAATTCAAGTTGAATGTGTATGTGGTTTTACGTACCTCTTGCTTGAAAACTTTTTTGCTAGGTTATACTTTCTTGCCTGGTTAATCGTGCCACTGACCCTCCTGACACTACCTACTGCAAGTAGCTTTCCTGTTAATCCCATCCCCTTTATCCACCGCTGGCCGACCAATCCTCATTAATGCGATGCAGGATATCAGTCACCCATCACCAGTCAAAGATGTAGATATTTAAATTGTCTAATGGATTGGTTCAATAATTCGGCCCAAGACTTTGTAAGACCCAATCAAGATAATCCAATGAATTAGTCTAATATCAAGGCCCAATAATAATGACCCAAGAGAATAACCAAATAAGTAGGCCCAATCCATTAGGCCCAGTAGGTGAAATATCATGGCCCAACATTGCCCCCCCAGTCTTTTATTAAACAGGATGTTTAATGAAAGAGTATAAATGGCATCGGTCCAGGGCAAAAGGATTTATAATAAGATCGATAAAGGCCCAAAATATAGCTTACCGAAGCTCATCTGATGAACATCAAAGAGCAACACAAAGGGTTCATCTTTGCCGACCTCTACAAAAGTACCGACTGAATCGCCTTTAACTACCGAAGCTCAAGCCATAGAATGAAATATCGGTTCGGTAATAGCGGGCGTCCGTGATACCGATGATCATCGGTTCGGACATAGTTCCATCATGGACATCGCTGCCCATCAATTCGAACTGATTGACTAATAATGGTCATTTACAAGCAAACGCTATCTTCTTGGTGCCTCCATCCCCAAATACAAAGAAGTTCAAGAGGATGCCAAGAGGGTACCAAGAGAATACCGCTCAAGGATAACGCCATTCAAGTCTCGTTGGCGAAAGAAAGAATCAATCTTGACATTGCTCTCTTCAACAATGAATGCCTTCGGAAGAATATCAACAAGGTCAAAGAAGAACTAAAAACGACCAAGGCCACTCATTGGGTCATCACAATGACGAAGAAGAATGAAGATCCGATCGAGTCCAATCAGAGCTTGGCGAAACAAAATAACAATATTCATGCTAAAGAAACAAGATATCTAAAGACATCGTCAAAAGCTTGAAGAAGAGCTCAAAGAGCTTCGGGCCTATAGAACTTGGGTCCGCCATTAATCAAGACCTTCGTAAGGAAATATCAAAAGATATAGAAAATCCACGAATCGAACGATGAGATCGTCCATATATATATGCCAAGGATATGAAATCTGGCCAAGTAAAGGCAAGAAAAAGCTCGCTAAGGTAGATCCATCTCTTCTAGACTCTTGGATGGTGATGATGACGATGAATAAGCCCGAAGATGACCTCCCCTATACCTTTGACTGTAGAACTTTCTGTAAAAATTCTAAACTCTTGTGAACAGTTAATATTAATGAAATACCAACTTCATGCCTTATTACTTTTGGGTGATCATTTCTTGTCAATAATTCAGTGTCAATCAACTTGAAAACTGTTCAAGTGCATCTTAACTTAAACTGTTAGTCAATAATCAAGCAAATTATATAACAGTTAAGAACAATAGTGAGATAATCCGAACTCAACACTTACAAAATAAAGTAATGCATACTTATCGTTACTTACCGAAGTGTGAGACAGGTCATGTGTGAGGTGAATTCGGTTGATCCTCCTTGCACCATCGGGATCTTGTTTACCACTCGGGATGAAACAAGTATATAAGGACCAAGATATAAGGACATTTGTCTACCACGCAGGGTATAACAAAGTTATAAGGACATTTGTTTACCACGCAGGGTATAACAAAGATATAAGGACCAAGATATAAGGACATTTGTCTACCACGCAGGGTATAACAAAGATATAAGGACCAAGATATAAGGACATTTGTTTACCACTCGGGGTAGAACAATTTATGAGGACCATGGAATTGTAAGGTTTTGTGAAAATCAAAGTAGCAATCAAATTGCAAAAATAGCGGAAGCGTAATAAAATCAAATTTTAAAACTTTTCACAAATCAATTACCCGGATCATTCTTTATGCATATTATTAATTAAGCGAAGAATAAGAAATTATGAAATCATACCTCTTGTAAACGAGCTTCCTTGTGTAACGAGCTTGCAGAGTTCACCTCCTACTTCTCGCATGATCTCCTTGAATCTAGGGTAGATTCCTTCCTTTGATCAATGTAAGCCACCCAAGTGTATGGCCTACAGAGGTGATCCACCAGGAAGAAGAATTTTCAAGAAGAAGGGTATTGGCTCAAACCCTAGTTTTTCCTATCTGTATATAGAAAATGAGGTGTACTCTCCAACTCTTGGAATTACGTATGTTTGATATCTGATATAAGACTCCTCTTATAAAGATATCATGTAACCCTATTTTAATTAAAATAAGGTATTATATATTTAATTAAACTCTTTTAATTAAATGGGCTCCCTAATCCTATTAGGGATACTTAATTAAACTCCTTTAACTAATTTTCCCTCCTAATCCAATTAGGAATAAATGAGAGTACTTATATTAAATTAATTCCTAATCCCTTTTAGAAATTAAAATAATAATAATTGTAATAATATTAATAAGACTCCTCTTATTAATTTATATTTAATATTTCTAAAATATTAAATAATAAATATTAAGTTATTTAATTTATTCTATCACCATAGATTAAATTAAATATACTTAACATATTATTACAATTATGCTATTAACTTCTTAAATAATTATTCTTCCTTTTATGGTGTGACCCTTTAGGTTCTCCATATTAAACCGGTTGTGAATAAATCAATTAGAACAATTCTAATCTTATTTAAATAAATAAATTAAACGAATAATTTATTTAAATAAATAATATTTATTCTATAATAGGATAAGCTCTCCTAGCGATCAACGCGACTTTTCGGATAATATAGATTTCAACATTAATCATAAAAGAACCTTTGAGTAAATAATTCTTAGTGCAATTCCATCCTTCCACCATACAATGTCCCAATTAAATATAAGACATGGAATTACTGTCAAGTCTTATTTTATTTAATTATATGTATTTCGATTCCTAAATGCACAACTCTTAATGAATGCAAATTAGAAACTACTTTCTAATTTTATTCCACCTTGGCCAAGGATTCCTGGGTTGTCATTTATCGAATCACATAGGACATTTCTCTTCTTTTACTAAAAGTGGTAGATTCTTTATTGATCATTCATTATCTTCATATATAACTTGTTACACCTAAGCATACCATTTGATATACTCTAAGAGTCTTAAGGAATAAGTCAAAGTGTAATTCATTATATATAAGATACTATTATGATCTCAATTCTAAGGATCATTTGTCTTTACTATCACTACAGAATTCCTATTGACAAAGCAAGTAAAACTCCATTAGGTATTCCTTAGCGAGTCGCGTCAAATGAACTTATTCTCTAATAAGCACCTACATACTTACTTTAGTGTCTCCACACAAATGATCATGAGATCAATCATCCTCATCCAATGAAGAGAAAACGCGACGTACCAATCTATCCGGATTCACTAATCCCCTTTTTAGTAATCCATTGATTGGGAACATTTTAGTTTTAAGCTATCTAAGAATTTAGATCTCATTAGCATGATCTCATCATGATTCTAAAAGCATTGCTTAAAACTATGGGTTTATCACATATTATTAAAACAGCACCATGTAGATAATAAATGCCTTTAATAAATAATTCTTTTATTAATAAATAAATAAAAAATTGATTACACAATTATATGCTTTTTATCATCATACATGATTGGCTTGTATGCATAATACTTTCAATCTCTTACTTGCACTAAAGCCAATGGCCGTGGTATCTCATACCCATCTTCTCTAAGTGGCGATCAAACTGCTATTGTGTTAGCGTTTTAGTAAATGGATCTGCAATATTGTCTTGAGAGTCCACACACTCCAGGGTGACATCTCCTCTTTTAATGATCTCTCTGATCAAATGAAATCGCCGCAACACGTGTTTGGATTTCTGATGAGACCTGGGTTCCTTACTTTCTGTAATGACTCCGGTGTTATCACAGAATAAAGGCACTGGTCCTATAATGCTAGGAACCACACCAAGTTCGGTATTGAACTTCTTCATCCAAACAACTTCCTTTATAGTTTCACTTGCAGCTATGTACTACTCGCCTCTATCATCGAATCAAGAATCGTTTCTTTGTTTGGAACTCTTCCAACTCACTGCGCCACCGTTTAAGGTAAACACATACCCCGAAACGGATTTACTGTCATCTTGGTCCGTTTGAAAACTTGAGTCTGTGAAGCCCTCTAGTTTCAATTTAGACCCACCGTAAACAAGAAATACATCCTTAGTTCTTCTTAAGTACTTTAGGATATTTTTCACTGCCTTCCAGTGATCTTCTCCTAGATTCGACTGATATCTGCTTGTCACACTAAGTGCATGAGCAACATCTGGTCTAGTACATATCATACCATACATGATAGATCCTATTCTTTCAAGCATAAGGAATCTTATTCATACTGGTCTCTCTCTCGTGTGTCATGGGGGGCTGTTTTCTTGAGAGATGTATTCCATGGCTCATCGGCATGAGACCTCTTTTGGAATCTTCCATGCTAAACCTCTTTAACATCGAGTCAATGTACGTTCCTTGGGACAAGCCAAGCATCCTTTTAGATCTATCTCTGTAGATCTTTATCCCCAAAATATAGGATGCTTCTCCCAAGTCCTTCATGGAGAAGTGTTTAGATAACCAGATTTTAATTGATTGCAACATAGGAATATCATTCCCTATCAGTAATATATCATCAACATATAATACAAGGAATGAAACAGCGCTCCCATTAACCTTCTTGTACACACATGGTTCATCCTCATTTTTGATAAAATCAAACTCTTTGATTGTCTCATCAAAACGGATGTTCCACCTACGAGAAGCTTGCTTCAATCCATAAATTGATCGTTGTAGCTTACAGACTTGATTTGTTCCAACCTTTAAAAACAAATCCCTCTGGTTGTGTCATATACACATCCTCCTCAAGTTTCCCATTGAGGAAGGCCGTTTTCACGTCCATCTGCTAGATTTCGTAGTCATGGTAAGCTGCAATTGCAAGCAAAATCTGAATGGACTTGAGCATTGCTACTGGTGAGAAGGTTTCGTCATATTCAACTCCTTGTCTTTGTTTGAAACCTTTTACGACAAGTCGGGCCTTATAGGTCTCTACCTTGCCGTCTGCTCCAGTCTTTCTTTTAAAGACCCATTTACACCCAATAGGCTTAATGCCTTCAGGTGGTGAAACCAAAGTCCATACTTGGTTCTCATACATGGAGTCCATCTCGGATTTCATGGCTTCTTGCCACTTCTCTGAGTCTTTACTACTCATAGCCTATTCGTAATTCAATGGATCATCATCATCTATGATGCGTACCTCATTGTCATCTTCTATGACAAGTCCATACCTCTCAGGTATCTTTGATACTCTTTCAGATTTACGAATAGGGTGTGGTACAGATGGAATCTCTACTTGGTTAGGTACCTCACTTTGATCTGTATTGTTTTGTGGTTCTTGAACCTCTTTAAGATATATCTTACTCCCACTGACCCCTTCAAGGATAAACTCCTTTTCCAAGAAGGCAGCATGTTTCGCAACAAACACCTTTTGATCAGTTGGATGATAGAAATAATACCCCGATGTTTCTTTAGGATATCCCACAAATCTACATTTTTCAGATCTAGTCTGTAGCTTATCGTTTTCAAATTTTTTGACATAAGATGGACAACCCCAAGTCTTAACATGCTTAAGATTTGGTTTCCTCCCTGTCCATAACTCATATGGGGTCTTGGGGACGGATTTTGTAGGTACCTTGTTAAGTAGGTATGCGGTGATTCTAGGCATATCCCCGTAAGAAAGCTGGAAGGTCGGTAAAGCTCATCATGGATCGAACCATGTCCAACAATGTTCGATTTCTCCTTTCAGATACACCATTCATCTGTGGCGTCCCTGGTGGAGTCCACTGTGAGATTATACCATTTTCTTTGAGACAATTGAGAAACTTACCACTTAAGTATTCTCCTCCTCGATCAGATCGAAGAATCTTAATAGTCTTATTAGTTTGCTTCTCTACTTCACTTCTGAACTCTTTGAACTTTTCAAATGATTCAGATTTGTATTTCATTAAATACACATATCCAAATCTTGAGTGGTCGTCAGTGAATGTAATAAAATAAGAATACCCTCCTCGTGCGGTCGTTGTCATAGGTCCACATACATCTGTGTGTACCAACGCTAACAACTCTGTAACTCTTTCTCCTTTTCCACTAAAAGGAGATTTAGTCATTTTACCCATGAGACAAGATTCACAAGTTGGATATGATTCATAATCTGATAGCTCTAGGAGCCCATCTTTATGCAACTTGGATAATCTTGTTTCATTAATATGACCGAGTCTACAAGTGCCACATGAAGGTATAATTAACACATCTCTTTTCATTTTCTTAGTTTGTTCAATTTGAAGTATATTTTCATGCAAGTCAAGTATATAAAGTCCATTTCGCAAATTACCAACACCATATAAAACATTATCATTATAAATAGAACAACTGTTGTTCTTTATTATAATATTAAAACCATCCATATCCAATACAGAGATAGAAATAATGTTTCTAATGATATTTGGAACAAAATAACAATTATTTAAATAAATGAACTTGCCCGTAGGCAGTGCTAAACAATAAGTCCCTACAGCTAATGCAGTAACCTTTGCTCCATTTCTCACTCGTAGGACGACCTCATCCTTGCTCAGCTTTCTACTTCTGACCAGTCCCTACATATTATTACATATGTGAGAACCACATCCGGTATCCAATACCCAAGTAAAAGATTGACTTTCAGAAAAATTAATTTCAATCATAAACAAACCTTGATTAGGATTCGAAGCTTCTCCAAGCTTCTTCTTCTTTTGTTCTCGCAAGATAATCCTTGCAGTTCCTCTTCAAAGTGACCCGACTTTGTTGCAATGGAAGCAAATTCCTTTTGCTAATTTGGATCAGTTTCTTTTGATCCTTCACTTTCGCCTTTCCCTTAGCCTTCTTGGATTTCTTCTTTTCGAGAAGATACCTTGGGCCTCTTCCTTTTCTTGGAAGAATCATCCACCGATGAAGACATGGTTCTTCTTGGATGGGAAGTGACCTTCACAGATTTTCAACATGTTAAGTAATTTGCAAGTCGACATCCAACTTATTCATGTGAAAATTCACAACAAATTGTGAGAGGTGTCCTGGGAGTGACTGCAAGACTAAATCTTGACTCAACTCCCCATCCATAGCGAACCCAAGTTATCAAGGCGTTCAATCGATTGATCATCTTTAGGACATGAGTCTCAAGCAGTAGTGCCCTCGGTCATCCGAGATCGGAAGAGCTCCTTAGATATCTCATATCTAGCGATCCTACTTTGCTTCACCATACAACTCTTGAAGGTGCGATATCATAGTAGGAGAATCCATGTTTTCATCTCGATTGTTGAAGCTCGTTACTTTCATGGATGCGCGAGCATGATGCATTGAAGCCAGCGATGCATCACTTTGCCCTTTGTTTAAAAGTAGCAATCTCTTCCTGAGAAGGTCGCTTTCACTTTTTTTGCAGTCTGGTAATTTAGGACATAAGAAATCTTTTCGGACGAGTGAGAACAATTCTCAGATTCCTTAACCAATCCAGTGTAATTCTATTTCGGCCGGTTTGTTAGCATCAAGTATCTTCTGTGATGAAATAAGTGAATGTGACATTTTCAAAATTTTGCATGTAAAAAGACAATATTTTAGCAAACATTCATTTCATTAATTACCAAAATAAATTAGGTCTTATTTTATATTGGTATCTCCCACTATTTTCTTCAAACTATATTATCCTCATTTATATAGTTCGGCAAAATCTAATTAAAGTTTTTACAAGTGAGAATAAGGATCCCATTTCAAATATATATAGCCTTGTGGTGACACAACAAACTATATATAAATAAATAGGTAGACAACTCCTTGTCAATTACATCATCATGTAACTCCTTATGTTTTGCCTCTTAGATTATTTTGATCAAGTGGTGGCACATCCGAATCAAAATTATCTAAGTTAAATCCAACCTAGAACTTCCATATATTCAAAAAAGAAAAATATCGCCTTTGTGGTGACATAACAAAATAATATTGTTCAATTTTCTTTATAAGCATCAAATGTGATAAATTAACATCTTAAATACTTAATACTTGCCTTGTGGTGACACAACAAACTCATATTAAATATTTAATACTCTATTAATTTTATCATGCTAGAAAATGACGCGTTCGATATTCTAAATATCTTTGAACGCTTAAGACTTAATATATAAAAACTTTGAGGATTTGTTATTATTTGTCTCATCTTATTTAGCGCGCATGCAAATATATATATAAAATACGCGTCATATTATTAAACATGTGAAGCATGTTTGCATAATATATAATACATATAATACTAGCATGCACATATAGAATACTATATTCTACACCCAGATTGATTATGGACATTTATTCTAGTTTGGTTCACTGAGCCACCAAGTGAACCAAAAGGTCAAAACCTAGGTAAAAGAACAAACATTTAAATATAACTATTACATTTAAAACTCGGGCTCCATTACAAACGGGTCTTCGAGCGCTCCTTGCTCCTTAATCTCCGGTTCTTCGAAAAATTCTAACTAATCCTATTACATAAACTATTTAATTTAAATAGAAACCTTGATCGTGATCGAGGGAAGTACATAGAGAGAGATATAATTTACATCAAGAAGAAAACCAAGAAAAACGGCAGTCGTGAGAATACCCCATTTAATAAAACCCATTCATTCAAACATCCAACTAAAATAAATCCGTCGCATTGATCGATAGTCATAATCAATCCCATTTATTATCATACATATCACCATATGTATCAATAAATAAAATCATTCCATATATATATGAGCATCATTTAATGGGCAATATTATGTTACATGAAATCCAATTTCAAGATTAAAATAAACTCTTTATTTTAATTATAAAATCATTAAGATTAATATATATATATATATATATATATATATATATATTTATATTTATATATGGGACAATCAGCCGAAAAAAAAAAAACGCAGCCTGTTAAGCATGATTTTTGGTCAACGTGATGCCATAAAAATCCTAGACAAGCAAGGCTATGTGTGTATATATATATATATATATATATATATATATATATAATAATAACTACCACGTGGGAAGAGTTTGCAGGAAATAAGATTTCCTTTGCTAACTATCAAATATATATATAATATATAATTAACCTTCAATAAGCATTAAGTCATCACGCGGATCAAGAATCAAGCGGAAAAGACTCAGGTACAGGCGGAGAAAAAAAAAAACAGCACAGCGAATCTGAAACCGGTGCAGCCAAAAAAAATGTTTTTCAGAAAAACTTTTCGGCAATAAATTTAATTTTTTTTTCATAAAATAATAATTTTATACAACAAATTATGCCCAATAAATTATTCTAAATACATACCCATATATATATATAGAATCAAAATAATTAATAATTCGCATAAAGTTTGGCTCTGATACCACTGTAAGGTTTTGTGAAAATCAAAGTAGCAATCAAATTGCAAAAATAGCGGAAGCGTAATAAAATCAAATTTTAAAATTGTTTCACAAACCAATTACCCGGATCATTCTTTATGCATATTATTAATTAAGCGAAGAATAAGAAATTATGAAATCATACCCTTATAAACGAAGCTTCCTCAGTGATGCGAGTTCACCTCCTCTTCTCGCGATCTCTTTGAATCTCGGGTAGATTCCTTCCTTTGATCAATGTAAGCCACCCAAGTGTATGTACCTCAGAGGTGATCTACCAAGAAGAAGAAATTTTCAAGAAGGGGGTATTGGCTCAAACCCTAGTTTTTCCTATTTGTATATAGAAAGGAGGCGTCTTCTCCAACTCTTGGAATTACGTATGTTTGATATCCGATATAAGACTCTCTTATAAAGATATCATGTAACCTTATTTTAATTAAAATAAGGTATTATATATTTAATTAAACTCTTTTAATTAAATGGAAACCCCTAATCCTATTAGGGATAATTAATTAAACTCCTTTAACTAATTTTCTCTCCTAATCCAATTAGGAATAAATGAGAGTACTTATATTAAATTAATTCCTAAACCCTTTTAGAAATTAAAATAATAATAATTGTAATAATATTAATAAGACTCCTCTTATTAATTTATATTTAATATTTCTAAAATATTAAATAATAAATATTAAGTTATTTAATTTATTCTATCACCATAGATTAAATTAAATATACTTAACATATTATTACAATTATGCCATTAACTTCTTAAATAATTATTTCTTCTTTTTTATGTTGTGACCCTTTAGGTTCTCCATATTAAGCAGGTTGTGAATAAATCAATTAGAACAATTCTAATCTTATTTAAATAAATAAATTAAGCGAATAATTTATTTAAATAAATAATATTTATTCTATAATAGGGATAAGCCTCCTAGCGATCAACGACTTTTAGGATAATATAGATTTCAACATTAATCATAAAAGAACCTTTGAGTAAATAATTCTTGAAAATGATTCCATCCTTCCACCATCTGATGTCCCAATTAAATATAAGGCATAGAATCATCATCAAGTCTTATTTTATTTAATTATATGTATTTCGATTCTAAATGCACAACTTAATGAATGCAAATTAGAAACTACTTTCTAATTTTATTCCACCTTGGCCAAGGATTCCTGGGTTGTCATTTATCGAATCACATAGGATATTTCTCTTCTTTTACTAAAAGTGGTAGATTCTTTATTGATCATTCATTATCTTCATATATAACTTATTACACCCAAGCATATCCTTTGATATACTCTAAGAGTCTTAATGAATAAGTCAAAGTGTAATTCATTATATATAAGATACTATGATGATCTCAATTCTAAGGATCATTTGTACTACTATCACTACAGAAATTTCTATTGATGAGCAAGTAAAACTCCATTAGGTATTCCTTAATGAGTCACGTTCGTTGAACTTATTCTCTAATAAGCACTCTACATACTTGCTTTTAGTGTCTCATGATAATCGTGAGATCAATCATCCTCATCCAATGAACAAGCGAACGACGCTATCAATCTATCCGGATTCACTTAATCCCCTTTTTAGTAATCCATTGATTGAGAACATTTTAGTTTTAAGCTATCTAAGAATTTAGATCTCATTAGCATGATCTCTAAAGCATTGCTTAAAAACTATGGGTTTATCACATATTATTAAAAGCGACACGTACGTAGATAATAAATGCCTTTAATAAATAATTCTTTTATTAATAAATAAATAAGATTGATTAGTATATGCTTTATCATCATACATGATTGGAACATTTCATAATACTTTTCGTGAATTTGCTATCGCGATAAAACAAATTTATAAGGACACACACGACAAAAAGGTCGCCATCGAATGGCAGTCCGATCATACCTCCTTATTTGCATTTTGTTTACCACTCTCGAAAAGCAAAATTAAAAGGACCATGAAATTTGTCTACCACGCAGGTATAACAAACCCATAAGGACACTCACCATGTAATAATAAATGCCTCGAATAAACAAATCACCCCATCCTCCTTACACCGATGAAGTTTAAATAAGACGACAAATTCATAAGGACCTCCCGAAAAAAAGTCGCCATCGAATGGCGGCCGAGTCCCCAAATCCTCCTGCTTTATGATTTGTAGATGAAATTTCTGAAGTCTTTACTCTTTGAATGCCTTCGTGAAATAGTGGCGATTCGGATAATGCATCAAGAATGGAGTTATCACCACGATCGACCCTATAATAACTTTGTTGACTTGATGTCCGAAGTAGAATATCCGTCGCATACGCGGTGTCCATGAACTCGCTTACGCCAAGAAACCTTTGCAGCGGCTTTGTCGGACTCCTCAGCTGCTTTCCATCTGAATCTGCAACTTTAGATGGATTTTCCCAAAGACAAGTACCCACAGGGCGGTGTGCCCTTAGTGGACTCTCGGGAGTGTGATTTCTGGATCCACTTCGGTGGAGATTTTTGTCACTGTGGTGAGAATACTCGAGGCAGAATGCCTTATTTGTATTCTAAGGTGTATACTCTCTGGATCAACTTATTAAATGCTGCTGCGACCATAATCCCGAGAACCGATAGAGTAAGGTACCCTCTTGGGATACTCGGGGAGTATAGTTCCTTGGTCTTCTTGATTATGAGGATCACCTTGAGACATGTCTTCAAAGTGTATAGACTGTTTTACTACGTCTTTCAGACTGGACATAATTGGATGCCTCGTCCTTTAGCTTTGCCACCCGAAGCATCTGCTCCAGTTTTGCCATCCGAAGGACTGCACTACGCCGCCATCCGAAGGACTTCTCTCTACCGCTTTGTTGAAGGACTCGCTCCCATTTCTGCTTTATCCGAAGGACTCTCTTGACTTCTGCCATCCAGAAGGACTCTGCATAATTGGACGCTCGTCCTTCACTCGGCAATCTAAAAAGCACATGTTAAATTTATATCCTCGCTTCTCGCTTCAAGAGAACCTCCAAAGCTTTAAGCGCTTCCCGTCGCCATCTTCTCAACTTGGCGACTTTTGTCGTCCCCGATCACGTTCCTTGTCGTAAAGAAGACCAACCTCCGCCTAAGCCACCACGCTCTCGAACGAGAACCCCCGAATCACGCTGAAGCCGTCTTTCAAGAAAGCACTTTTGAAAGGACCTGACGATCCTTAAGCTGAAACACGAGGCAAGGATGAACTTACGACCATCGTTTGCCCCTCCGGTGTACTTAGTTCTCTACCTCACCATTCTTTCCGGCGTAGAACAAATGAAACTTTGTGATTGAAAACTCAAGGACACTAGAACACGGGCCCTCCTTCTACAGCGCCAATGTTAACGCCAAGATCTTCTCCAACGTCCCAATCACGTAAGGCATACGATCCCGCGCGACAAAGAACTCGATAAACACCAAAAGCTTCGACGGCTTCGACCGTCGGGGGATAGCTCAGGCATGAGAGTCAGTATCGGTGTTCACAAGGGTTAACAATGGAGGATATAATCTCTAGTGTATTGAGAGAGAAAATTCTAGTTGAATATGTGTGTGTTTTTACGTACCTCTTGCTTGAAGACTTTTTTGCTAGGTTATACTCTCTTGCCTGGTTAATCGTGCCACTGACCCTCCTGACACTACCTACTGCAGGTAGCTTTCCTGTTAATCTCATCCCCTTTATCCACCATTACCGAATCGTCAATCCTCATTAATGCGATGCAGGATATCAGTCAGCTATTACCAGTCAAAGATGTAGATATTTAAATTGTCTAATGGATTGGTTCAATAATTCAGCTCAAGACTTTGTAAGACCCAATCAAGATAATCCAATAAATTAGTCTAATATCAAAGCCCAATAATAATGACCCAAGAGAATAATCAAATAAATAGGTCTAATTCATTAGATCCAGTAGGTGAAATATCATGGCTCAACATTTTTCTTATAAAAATTCTGTTCATTTTTAACTTTTGAAGTGGATAGGATTTAAAATCTAAATATCTGCAGTGGTTACAAGAATTGTCTTGTCATTCTCTAGTTCTATACTCTGTCGTAATTTCATTGTTTGAAGCTTGTTAACACAAATTATTTCATTGTTTGTTTTTCATGTTGCTTCTCCTGTCGACAAGGTAGCATATTCTTATCTCCCACAAGTAAAAATGTTACTTAGTTACTACAAGGCTTGGAATTTTGAAAGAGTAGTGTTATATATAATTTGTGTTGAATTATAATTGTAAAATAAAGAATTATAGATGATTCTATTTTATATTTCTTTTCAAAAAGGATATTAATAATATTTATTCGAATTTATGTTCAATTATCATGTCATGATGAGTTTTTTTATTTATCCAATTACGTTTGCATCAACATAATAAAGTTTTTTTATAAAAGTAAATGTTTTCACACTGCAAGTCATGTATACAAAAATAATGTATTTAAAAGGAAACTATAATAAATAAATCAAAGATAAGGGTGGAGAGCCTGCCACTGATAAAAGTAAGGAATAAATGGGAAGGAAGGAATAAAAAAGAAAAAGGAAAGGTACATAAATTATGTGGTCCATAAATATCAAATATGTATAAATCTATATAAATTTTCTTGGTAATATATATTAATTATTAAGGACCATTTATTTTTATGATTGGCCTGATCTAGTGTGTGACATAAATAATGACATATTACTACCTAAAGTTTATGATAAGACAACTTAACTTATATTAAAAAGTTAATTTGTAAAATATTAAAATTACTAGAATTTATTTAAATCTAAATTTATAATTAATAATATTTTTATGCAGTTTATAGTACTTAAATTGTATTGTCTTAATTAAATAATTTTAAGTTATTCTAAATTAACTGTATAAAGTTAAAATGGATTTCTCTCTTAACAAAAAGGAGAGGGGAGAGTAATAAACTTAATTTTAAGAGGGAATATGGAACAAATAAAAGAAGAAAAAGGAAAAAGGAAAAAGGATAAAGGATAAAGGAAAGGAAGTAATAAAGCCAGGCTTCAAGCCACTAGCCACGATTCACGATTAACGTTAAAACTTAAAAACAAAGCAAAACTGACATCCTTCTCATAAATCCGCCTGATTATTTAGCAAAAATAGGTAAATACCATCGTGTCAATACAAAAATTAATAATTAATAATCGATATTAGAACTGAAAAATTACGTTTGTTATATATATATGGATTATATATATATATATCACTGTTCAGTATTATCTAATAAATTTACGACGATTAAGTTTTTTTTAGTATCGCGACGGTTTCGCTTCAATCGTTATAGTCTCAGAATAATAAAGAATACAAGTGTTTATTCTCATATACCAAAAATCATATATAGTCTACTTTTATTTTTATTATATATATATATATATATATATATATATATATATATATATATATATATATATATATATTCCATGACTTTATATCAATTTCTCTCTATATATATATATATATTGTTTCAATAAATAAATCATTAAAATCTATAAATCAATTTCAAAAAATAGCACAAATTATTTTCTTCAAAATGGTTTCTTTGAAGAAAAGAGTTTGTGTTGTGTGTTTTATCTTTAGAAAGATGCCTAACAACAATTTAAGACTTCATTAATGGAAGAGAAAAAATAACACCAAACACCAACAAATACCCCGCCCCTCCCCTCCTCCCACCAATACATCATCATCATCATCAACTTTATTGTACTTTTCTTACTTATAGCTCTTTCGCATTTCCACCTATCTGACAAAAGTTCGCAAGTAAAAATCAAAATCAAACCTTGATTTTTGTTCTAATGCTAACATCCATTTTTGGGTAGTTGCAAAATCACACTCACTTTTCCCTCTTCTTCCCATTGTTCCTTCTTTTCTCTCTCTCTCCATGTTTTGCAGAGGCTGGAATCTTTTGAGTTTCAGTTACACAAATGAAAAGAATGAGATTTGATTCAAAAAACAATCATAATACTAATAATTATTACTACCCATTTTCCCTAACTCACAAATATAATCAAACGTTTGTTAAAATTGTGGTTTGTTTTCTCGTATTGTGTCTTGCTTATCGGTTCTATTTCCCCAATGTTACCCAGTTGTCCCCTGTTTTGGACTCTGACACTTACTTTCTTCTGAATAAAACATTGCCGCCGGCGCCGGTGGATCATTCGCCGGAATTTGTTGATCTTCCGGCTTTGAATGAGAGCCAAGCAAACTTACCCAAAGAAACTGAGAGCCAAGCTTCTCAGAATGGTGAGTATATTTATTTTTGTGTAATTATACAGGCTCCATCTTTTCAAAAGTTATGCATGAACTGTAGAATTTGAAGCAATCCCAGTTCTTAATCACTGGGGAATAGGATATTCTAATTTCAAGATTCCAGTTTATTCTTTGATTAGACATTAAATTTAAAAGATGGTTTTTTTTTGTTTTTTATTTATTTATTTTTTTAGGAGGAAAAAGTGAACTGAATCACAACTCACAAGTTCTATAAGAAATCTTGGTCATTGTAGCTAATTCAATTTTTGCTTACTAGTTTGAATTTGAGAGAAATTAATTTGTATATCTAATTTGGAATACATTAGTGGGTCAATCTGTCTTGTTTCTATTCTGGTTGGTTTTCTTGCTGCTGCACTTAGATGACCCCATTCCATTGAACTTTTATATTTGAAATTGAACTCCAACTATTTATTGCAAGCTTTAGTTGTCTAGTATTGAAAGAAGTTGTCTACCATATGTATATATTAATATATATGCATAGAGGCTCAATTCTAGCTCTAAAGATTGAATTTGTAAGTTTTCTGCACAAAAGGATAACATGTTTGTCCATTTCTAATGAACTGCATGGTGTTTGTTAATATGCTTTACAAGTTGTTTAATTCTTTGGCTCATTGCATTGTGCCTCTGTGATCTTCTCGAGGTTTCGAGTTCGTTTAGTGTGCTTTGACCGATGAATATATGTTAATGAAATTACATGATCTATGTACAGGGAAATGTGATATTTTTACCGGAGATTGGGTTCCCGATCCCAACGGTCCATTTTACACTAACAACAGCTGCCACTCCATTCAAGAACATCAAAACTGCATGAGAAATGGGCGGCCTGATTCCGGCTATATTTACTGGAGGTGGACACCACGGGACTGTGAATTGCCCAAGTTTAATCCAGAAAGATTTCTGTGGTTGATGAGAAATAAATCTATGGCCTTTATTGGTGATTCAATCTCGCGTAATCACGTCCAGTCATTGCTTTGCATTCTCTCACAGGTACATTCTATGTTTATGGAATTCTAATGATGTTAACCTATTTGGTCTGGGCGTCTGGCTATTAAAACTGTTCATTGCCTTATGATTAATTTCTTTAGCTTTTAGCTTCTTCTCTCTAATTCTTAGGGACTTACCGGAACATTTCCTGTATTTACATTTATTTTAACATTAAATCCTATATATGCTTGATTGAAAAGCTCAGTAATTTGCCTGAAAACAGATCATGATCAACTAAGATTTTGGCTAAATTTGAACAGAAGAAGTCAACAAGTTGTATAAGTACTAGGGCTCTGGAATTGGGTACATATTTTGAAAATTAGCAGGCCAATGAGCAAAAACAGTAGTGCAAATGCAATTATCGGCTGAATATGTTTTCCGACATGCCCTAGTAAGATTCTCGTCAAATTTGATATTATTGGATATTAAGAATTTCATGATTCTATTATCAAACTACCCTATTTGAAGTAGTAAAATGAGTAAATATGACTCATTCCAAAGGTAAGTCTATACCAAATTCATCGTACAAGGATTTAGGTAGTTCTTTGCTATTATTGTCTTTGCCAATTTTAACTTCAAAGTTCAAACCGATTGGATTTTATAGTAGTTGGCAGGTCATGATGGAGACCAGTGACATGCCATTACTTCTATTATTAATTACAGCTGGCATGGCTTTTATGATGGAAGCTACCCCATTTGAAGTGGTTCAATGGTCGATTTGCAATAAATTTTGTTCCAAATTTCCTTGTCGGAGTATTTAGGTAGTTGTTTCACTAAGTTTCATCCACAACTTTGAGATTTGTATTTTGATAATTATTAGCTTCAACTAACATGAACTGTTGTGACTATGACCAAAGAAAGCTGATTTAAAACAATAACAATTGCCATGATCTATTATCATAAATCTGCCCTACCTTCCATTTCCAATCATAATATATATAAAAACTTAAGGACTCATTAATTAGTTGACTAAATTTACTGTTGCTTAGTTTCCATTTCCTTGGTTAGGATTTCTTAACGAAGGGCTCTTTCTTCTCTTATAAAAATTCGGTTCATTTTTAACTTTTGTAGTAGATAGGATTTAAAATCTAAATATCTGCAGTGGTTACAAGAATTGTCTTGTCCAAGTTGAGAAATCTTCCTAGGATCCAAAGCCGAAAATTTCTACTTCAATTTACCTTAAGCAGCAGTAAATTAAAAGATATGTTACTATTACTGCATCGTCATTCGCTAGATCTATACTCTGTCGTAATTTCATTGTTCGTAGCATGTTAACATGAATGATATGGACTATCCCGTCTCATTCACTTTTGAGAAAATATTGGTTGCTTGACACAAGAAGGCGGGATACAAGCAATTTATTACCCAACTTAACGCCTCAATGAGTATACACTGAGGGTTCCTTACGATTTGGCCTACAACCTTTTTGTTAATAGGGCCTTTCTTATTGGATTCTAATTACATGCAGGTAGAAGAAGCTGTTGCTGTCTACCATGATGAGGAATACAAATCCAGGAGATGGTATTTCCCCTCGTACGACTTCACTCTTTCGGTTATCTGGTCTCCTTTCCTCGTAAAAGCAGCTGTTTCTGAAGACATTAACGGAGTTGCATCAGATATACCTAAGCTTAATCTCGACGAACTTGACCCTGTATGGCTCGAACAATACAACAATTTCGATTACATAGAGATTGGTGGTGGGAAATGGTACCTCAAAACTGCAATCTACTATGAGAACAACACGATCGTTAGCTGTCATAACTGCCCTCAGGACAATATAGCAAAGGTGGGATTCGAGTACGCTTATCGTAAAGCAATAAACTCAACCTTAAAGTTCATAACTCTGCGTTGAAGCACAAGGCGTACACATTTTTCAGAGCTGCCACGCCTGATCACTTTGAGAATGGAGAATGGAACACGGGGGGATATTGTAACAGGACCGTGCCATTTAAAGAAGGCGAGGTTGATTTAATTGATGTGGACCGAGTAATGCGTGATATTGAGTTGGAAGAATTTAACAAGGCATTTGATATAGGATCTGAGAAGGGGTTGAATTTGAGACTATTTGATACAACTCATCTTTCGTTGCTGAGGCCAGACGGGCATCCAGGACCTTACAGGGCGTATCATCCGTTTTCTGGTAAAGATAAGAATGCGAAAGTTCAGCTAGATTGCTTGCATTGGTGCTTGCCTGGGCCTATAGACTCTTGGAATGATTTGATGATGGAAATGTTGCTGAATGGATGAAGAGCGGGAACTTGGTCCCAAATTTTTAAGCAAATTTCAATTTCATGGAATTGTAAATGCGCCGAAGCTTGGTATTAAGTTGCCAAACATAGAGTTTCTTGCAGCCATGAAACCATGTAAATTACATGTATTTTATTTTTTCAATGGAACAAAATTTTTCTAACATTTTAACCACTCGCATCACAAAGCTGGATTAATTTGTTGATATCCTGCATGTATGACGGATATGTTGCTTGCTTTTTGTGAAAGCTGCTTTCTTTCTTTACGGTATATTATAGACTTGACCTGATGATATATGGAAAAGTAAACTTGGTGAGATCCCAATTCCTCATTGCTTTTCTTTCTTCACATTTTTTTTATTATTAATTGTACGTTGTTGTCTTTATTTCATCATTTCCTCGGACTTGTCTATGGAAAAAAAAACGGGAGTGGCTATCATAAAATTAATTTTAATCAATTGATCAATATATTATCGATACGTAAGTCAGAAGGTGATCTTTCTGCGTGTAACAAATTAGATAACAATAAAACAAGAGGGCTCCGGCTCTAGGAAGCAGATTAAATGCAGCGTAGCAGTTAGAAATACACTCTGTGCCGAAGGCCCAAAGCAGCTGGCAACACTTTTAACTTCCTCACTCTGCACGTTTCCTTTTTATTCCTTTTCTGAACTATTTAAAATGCAGATTTCAACGCTCAGGGGTTTAATGGCGGCGCAAACATGCCAGGAAGTAGGCTGGAGGCAGCAAAATCAAATCGGAGCTGCGATGCGCCCACACGCGCGGCATCTTTTAGGTACAGTTTCTCCTCTCTCATTGTTCAAGTCGCTTTACAGATTCGTCTTGATTATCTTTTTAGAAATTTACAGTTCGTACAATTCGGGTTTTTGGTACGGGTTTTCAGGTTTTCTCAAGTTATATGGGTTCCGTACAAGTTCGTACAATTCGGGTCGAATTCGGATTTTGGTACTGGTCAGATTCCCTCAGGTTATATGGGTTCCGTACGGTATATGAATGTTTCCGGCTTCTTCTTCAGCTCTGATTCATTTTTTTCTACGGTTTCTTCTGCTTCCTCTGGCAATCAGAGAAGTGTAATATATACCTAAACCTCAAAACAATGAAATTCTAAATCAATTCGCATTTGCCTAATTCACATCGGTACCTACCTCGGTAATTCCTTTATTTCTCAATTTTTTTTTTTGGCGATTTGATTATGTGAAAAATTGATTATTAGTTGTTCTAAGTTGAAAAATTAATTCCTTATGCTTCCTATTGAATAATTGTTATGTTCAAGATGATATCCTTCTAACCTTTGTGTTATATTAGTTTTTTATATTCACTTTATTGATGCAAACTTTTACGGATTTATATGATGTTTAAAAATAATTCTAAATTTTTTGGGTGCCATTTTGGAGCATGGAAAATGATGGTATTGGTGGATTGGAGGTGGTAACTTTAGCTTGTGGCCGTGTGGGAGGGACTACTTACCTATCTTCAGTACCTCTTAGTGTGAAGTTGTTAGTATCACAAATTAGTAACGATGCAAATGGTTACTTAGCATCAAGGAACTTAGAAGATTTTCTTGGGAAACTTCCAATTGTACATATTGAGGATGTTTGCCAAGCCCATATCTTCCGTATGGAGGAGCATTCAATCACTGGTAGATTCCCGTGTGCTAGCTCGTACGTAGCGTCTACAGAAATAGGTGATATCAATAGAACTATTCAGATTTCCATTTGAATCAAGAGTGAGCTGGCTTTGTATCAATTTCTTTTTCTTTTTCAATTATTTTTCGTGATTCAGTGTCGAGCAAAAGGATATGTTAGTTCTGTGCTTGGAGTCTTAACATACAAAAAGCTAAGAACAATTATATTGCTGGAATCTAGTGAAATTCACCACTCGGTTAAAGTGGCATTGGCATAGTCAATGGGGATAACAAATTTCATGAACTATAATTTCTTGTGTTTCACATTATCCCTAGTCCCATTTATGAATATCTTGTTCAAATAATTTAATATGAAACTGACAGTATTAATTATTATGTTTCTGAATTTTGATTTCAGGTACTTGGATGGTCCTATAAGAGCAATTGAGTGGGGCTCTACAAAGCTTACTGAAAGGGGCTTTTAGTACAAATTTGACACCAAGATGATTTTAGATGATAGTATTAACTGTGAAGATGGGTGAACTCCGGTTATAACTGGTTCTTCCATGCTAATCTCTAATTTTTGGTTTCTTAATAGGATGATTGATCTTGGAGTGTTTGGGTGGTGCAATCTTATTAGAGAACCATAGCAACAAGAATAGTGCATTTTCTTGTTCCAAGTCTTATGGCATATTCTGAATGTTCTTACGATAAAATTATCGCAGTCATTTGGTACTGGATTTCGCATAATATCTCGATGTCATTCCTTTATTTTGTACAGCTCATTAAGTTTGTTATGGTATTTGATTTCACTTTTGTTTCCGTCCTTGAAGATTGCGAAAAACTAAACCAAGAAAGTCAATTTTTTTTTTAATTTTAACCAAACATATTGTGCTGTAAAAGAACATATATAAGATCACTTGTATTGTGTAAGCATTAAGTTGTTCCAACTACCGAGTAAGATCACTTCTGTAATGTAATTATGTAAATATGTAATGCGTGGTCCAAATTCTTTTCATGATGATCTGCCTCACCTTTGGTGTTACATTATTGTTATCAAGATATGTTTTTATTTTAGAGAAGACCAATAATTTTATGTGTCTATGAATGTATAATAAATTAAGTTGGTAACATCAGATTTTCATTTAAACTAATATTGCCTAGTATATAAAAGATATCCTCCTAGTCGAACAATGCTCAGGACAACCATATATTATATTTGGCTATGGAAAACTGTAAGGTTTGTATTGCAGGAGGTCCAGGAGGTGCAGGTTTGTAAGGTTTGTATTGCAGGAGGTGCAGGTTATAACGATACGGGCTTCTTGAATTTCAGATGATGAGTCAAAGGTAGGCCTCCAATAGAGCTTTTCAGGCGCAGACAAAAGGATAAAATTGTTTGTTTTTCATGTTGCTTCTCCTGTCGACAAGGTAGCATATTCTTATCTCCCACAAGTAAAAATGTTACTTAGTTACTACAAGGTTTGGAATTATCGAAAAGATGATTAATTGTTTTAAGTTGTTGAATTTGCAAATACAAGGATATGGTTGAAGGCACAGTTGGTGGAGTGAAGAACATAGCAAAATCTTGCGTTAGATTAAGAACAGCGGAGCGGCTTATTTATACTGCCTCTGTTGTTGCTGCATCTCCAATGAAAGATGATGGAAGTGGCTATAAGGAGAGTCCATGGATGAGACTTGTTGGAGTCCTCTTGAAGTCCCTTCTCCTTTTAGCAATACTTTTAATAAAGTAAGCTTCCTTATTTCTGTTGACCTGTGTATGGAATATGGGAAAACGCCATCCAGAAGAAAGGAAAATGAAGACAAAAAGGTCATATTGAAGTGATGCCCATATCTTCTGTATGGAGGAACCAAACCATCAATGAAACGGAGATTCTTGTGCGCTAGCATATATATACATATCGTCTGCAGAAATAGCCAAATGTTATCTAAAGAATTACCCTCATGAGTAAGAACCACCTTCTGGCTTAAGTTTTTTTTTTGTAAGTTTGAACAGATTTTTTTGTGCTGTTGTGTCCTGTTTCTGGCCATTTTTTGCCTTGGTATTCAAGAGTTTTCTGGGAATTTAATGTAATGTGTTTTCCAAAGGGTTTAATAGGTTGTTACCTAGTTTCATTGTTTGTTCTATTTCTAATCCTTTTTCTACATAATTGCCATTTTTCTGGCTCATCAAGAAAATATACTACTAGCTTGGAATGTCTCTCTCTATTGCTGCAAAGACTTGAACTTGGAACTTCAAGCTTGGAAATTTGGCTCAATAACCAAGTGAGCTACACAACCAAGTTGTTATGATTTTGCAAGGATTAATATTTATAACTAAACAATTAGATCCCCAAATTAAAATAAAACAGATCTCCCCAAATTATTATTATTATTATTATTATTATTATTATTATTATTATTATTATTATTATTATTATTATTATTATTATTATTAATCCTTGCAAAATCATAACAGTTAGGCCATGTAGCTCAGTTGGTCATTGGGTCAATTTTTCAAACTTGAGATTTTGGGTTCAAATCTGTGTAGCTACATGTTTTTGGGGAAAAATTCAAAAATTGGCCACGTCAGATTATCCATGTGTAAAATAAAATTAAAAATGTCCACGTATATGCTCTCATACGTGGCGCAAATCAACGCTTGCTCTTCGATTGCGTTGACCAAAAGAAAAGGTGTGACGCCCCCAAAATAGGTATACAACATCCATTTTGAGTCGCCAAATACATGGTTAGAACCATTACTCCATATCTCGACTCGATCCTGCTATGTTCTCACCTCCTGAGAAAAATACAACACCCATTCTGAGTCGCCAAATACATGGTTAGAACCATTACTCCATACCCCGACTCGATCCTGCTATGTTCTCACCTCCTGAGAAAAATGGAACAAAAAGGAAAAGGGTGAGCTCAACTAGCCTAGTAAGGAATATTATGACTAAGATAATATACAACAAATTATCATTAGTCTTCAACAGAGAAAAATCGATAGAATATAATAGACAATAAGTTTTAGATCAATATTTTTGCAAGTGAAACAAAGAATCCATTTAAGAGTCACGTAGAGAATGAATTCTACTATTTTCTAAGATTTAAAAGTTCATCATCAATATTTTATCCTTGTAACAACAATCAATATACATCTTTAATCAAATATTCATCTTTGCACTACAGGCCAAAGATATTTATTTGTATCACTTAGGTTGGTCGTGTTCATCTCGATACTGTTCATCTTCAGACTACGAAGTCAAAGATATTCATCGATTAATCATTCATCTTTTCACTACAAGCCAAAGATATTCAATAATATCATCATTTAAGACCGAGGATGATGAAAAATATTTTAAAGAAAAGCGAATTGATGAGACGGAAGGACAAATATTAGGGATTCAGTATAACGGTTTATCCAAGATCAATAATACTTCATAATAATCAATTGTTAAGCAGAATTCAAAAATAACGATTAAAACATGGATACAATCAAAGATAGTAGCCAAAATAGACATCTTGGACAAAAAGAAAAATTTTATTTTTCTATTGAATAAGTCAGTATTCGTGAATAATGTCATTATCGTGAATAAGAAACCCACACACAAAAAGTTCCAAATTTGATTAAAAAGTTCACCAATATTTTGGCATAATGATATTGAAGAAAATAATATCATTTAAGAAGAAAATAACATCCTTACCTCAA
This sequence comes from Panax ginseng, assembly GCA_020205605.1. Lineage (NCBI taxonomy): Eukaryota > Viridiplantae > Streptophyta > Magnoliopsida > Apiales > Araliaceae > Panax > Panax ginseng. The sequence continues at coordinate 1,381,865 of CM035134.1, read as the reverse complement.
AATAACTGATGCTTACGATCGAAATATCGGATATAAAAGTAGAAGGAAGCTTTATCTTAGAACAACAACTCTCAAAGTATATAAAAACTCACAAAAATACGCCGATAATCTAAAGAGAAAGAAAACTTATTTCTGGTGTGATTTTCAATTCTAACCTAAGCGTCTATTTATAAGAAAATGCTAGAACGCCAAATGAGACTAAGATAATAAAATATTATTTTCTTTTATTTCTTCCATGCATGCCTACTTTGTTGAACAAGCTAGCCACCTTTGAACCAAAAAAATAGCAGCCCACATGTGTATAACATAAGTGGGTCCCACCCATAAATTAATAAAAATCATTTTATTTTTCGTAACTTCAATAATTCATAGAAAATAGCCCGTTTATCAGAAAAATACGAATTTTATGTCCATTCCACATAAAATCGAATTCTCTACAACTTTGTAGCTTTGAGTTTTTCCAAATTTCAAACAGAAAATATCTGAAATCTACAAACGGATGATTTTTAATTCTTCCATTCTGACAAAATACTGATAAAATACCTCAGCATTAATTCTTTCATTTATAACCACATAAATAAATCCATCATTTATATCCACATCAAATAAATATTTTCTTATCATATAAATTAATAATTAATTATTCACAAATAATATTACAGAATCACAATTATGACAACCAAGCCGTTTCCAGAAAAGAGGAGGCTTTCCGATAAGGATTTTTCTTTACTGGCGCGCAATTAGGTGACCAAACATCTCCTTGACAGAACTTTTTTTTAGACATTGCCAATAATGCTATCTAATAATATTATTCAAATAATATGAATTATTGATCTGATAATGGAAAATATTGTGCAGTGACAATTATTGAAACAACAATAATATAAACTATCAATGCAACAATTATTGAATCAATAAAATAAAATATTGAGCAAAGAATTCATCAGAACAATTAGTGCCTTTTTACGTATGAATCAATAATTCAACAATCTTTGTGTATCTGGTGTCTTCATCTTGCAACCCACGCCAGACATCGTATTTTAACCACCGGTATTTCAACGGTGTTACAGTAATAACTACGTTGTAATTTATAAAAACTCATACTTTGTCGCGTTTTCTTCATCCACGCTTATTATTACATTATGAGCCCCACGAATGGTCTGCTGGCGTCGTCGCATGCGAATATTTTAAAACAAAAAATATTTCACGACCAAAAGAATATTCCCCGACAAAAATGAATATTTTATAACCACTTGCTTATTTTGTAAAATTTGCACATTTCACCCATAACCAAAGCATTATATCAAATTAACACCTTATTAATTTAGAATAATGAATAGAAAAAATTTAATTTTATTTATAATAAGTTGGGGTCTTACAAAAGGGCTCAATACCCAAAAATCCCTAAAATTCAGTGGTCGATTTTATATTTTACCCCACATGATTCACATGATTAATTTATTTTTTTTCCTAAATACTCTGCTAGACTGGCACATTGAGAAAGGATGAGTTCTCAAAAGAAAGAAAGAAATACTTTTTTGAAGTAAATTTAAGATATTAAACTTAAAATTGACACAAAGTTTTAAAAATTTAAACAGTATGATGAATGTTGTAAATTATCAAAAAAGTATTACTCATCATAAATTTTATTATTTTATAATTTTAATGAATTATCTCAATTTTACATTTAAAAATATTTTAAATTAATTTTGAAAAATTAATAATAGTCTTATAATTTGGAAAGTAAGGAGTATGAAGATAAACATTTAACTATCTATTTATCAATTATTAGAACACTAGCCGAAAATTTTATATGTGATATAATCTTATACCCTATAGATTTTAGAGTTCAATGAGGTTTATAATTATGAAATTTATTAATATATGAGATTGATAGAAATTATAGAAATATTATGTTTATTACATATTTTTTTTAAAAAAGTTACCACTAATATTTATCTACGTAACTGACAATCAAATAGTCGATATAAATATTCGCAATATATATTATTTTTCTAGATTTCAAATAGTCGATATATATTACGAATATTGACATCGATTTTTTGTTTGTCAATTACGTGGATAAGTTTTAATGATAATTTTATATATAAATATATAATAAATGAGGTTCTCTTATAATTCTTATCAATGTCATTTATCCATAAATTTTGCAACTATAACTCACCATAAATTTCACTCAAAATTTCATCATTTGGTTGCATGATACTCCCTCCGTTCCTTAATATAGGTCGTTTTAGAGTTGTGCACAAGTGTTAAGGAAATGATTATAAAATATTAAATATACTATCAATTGTCTATATTGTCCTTGTATTGAAAAAAGAGAATGTTATTTATTGGGCAAAAAATAGTGAGAGAACCAAAGTTATATTTATTACTTGGGGTAATATTGGAAACTAAGCAATTAATGCTTACTTAAAATTCTCAAATGACTTATATTTAAGAACAAAAATATTTTTCTAAAACAACTTATATTAAAGAACGGAAGGAGTATTGATTATCATTGAATGCTAAAAGTAGTGGCAGGGGCCAGAGAGTGGGCCGCATGTATTTAGATGCTACTAAAAGGCCCATAAAAATATGGCCCATGCTCCTTGATAAATACTGCATCATAAATGAAGTAAAGAAGCAGGATTCACATTGATAAGACATAATAGACTGTTGAATATGGGTCCACCAATCATTTATTTATAAAACAATGTTAATAACATAAAAAAAGGGGTCCTTTACACTAATATACAACATTTAGAAAGTAATTACAAAAATAAAACATACACAACATAATTACAAAAATAAAACATAAGCAATATAACGCCCCTAAAATCGCGTGTCATTATCCAGTCAGTTATCCAATTTCATATTTGAAATTAACCGTCCCTAAAATCATGCAACTTTGAAATCGGAACAACAGATCAACGACGGAGAAGACAAAATACGAAACCGAAGCCTCCCGTCGCGACTAAACTCGTAATCTCTCGAGATCAACGACGATCTCTATGATCAACTAGCGGAGAAAGGCGAAGCCAAATCTCGCAGATCAACGACGTAGAAGAAGAAGCCTGGTTGTCGCGACGCATCTCTAAGATCGAAAATAGCATACAAAATCAACAACGCCTTCAAGATCGTAAACCAAATATCGCGTTGATTGTTGAATACAAATCAACATCAATTTCGATCAAAAAAAAATCTTTGAGGTATATGAGTTTAAAATTTATAATCATATAGTTACATATTGTTACTACAATTTACTATATTGGTCACCTTTCTTAAGTTTTTTGCACTTAAAATGGTCACACGGTAAGAATAATGAATGTTTTGATTGCAATATGAATATTTTGATTGCAATTGCATGTAAAATGCACTTGTTCTTCGCTAACATTACATTAGTTCTTGCCTAACTATATACATGTTCTTTGTTTAATCTTCGGATTGGTTAATGCATAATGGTACTAACTAATGTTGCATTGGTTCTTTCATTAATAATGATTTGGTTCTTCGTGTCCATTACATTAGTTCTTGACTAATAATGAATTGGATATTGTGTACCGATTGATTTGGTTCTTGTTAATAATGACTTTGTTATCGTGTGTAACATTATAATGGATTCTTGATTATTACTTGATTCTTGACTAATGCCGACTTGGTTATTACTTAACATTACATTGGTTCTTTCTTAACATTACATTGGTTACCTTGTCGACTATGTCTATGTTCTTTGTTTAATCTTTGGATTGGTTAATGCATAATGGTACTAACTAATGTTGCATTAGTTCTTGACTAATAATGATTTGGTTCTCGTGTACCATTACATTGATTATTGACTAATAATGATTTGGTTCTCGATTAATAATGACTTTGTTAATGTGTAACATTATAATGGTTCTTAATGAAGACTTGGTTCTTGACTAATGCCGACTTAATTACTACTTAACATTACATTGCTTAATGTCCGACTATATACATATTCTTGACTAATCTTTGGTTTGGTTCTTGTGTACGCATGCATTGTTTATTGACTAATAATGACTTTGTTCTTTGTGTAACATTATAATGTTTCTTGATGAAGACTTGGTTCTTGACTAATAATGACTTGGTTCTTGTTTAACATTATATTGGTTCTGCTAACATAGGTTATTGACTAATAATTAATTGGCTACGTGTACCATTGCATTAGTTCTTGACTAATAATGACTTTATTCTTGTGTAACATTATAATGGTTACTAATCTTGACTTAATTTCGCTTAACATTACATTAGTTCTTTGTCGACTATGTACATATTATCGTGTTCTATTGCATTGGTTACTAACTAAAATTACTTTATTCTTGTGTAACATTATAATGGTTCTTGATGAAGACTTGAGTTCTTGACTAATCTTTGACTTGATTCTTGTTTAACATTATATTGGTTACCGGATAACATTGATTTTATTATCGACCATTACTTATTACATTGATGAACAATGGAGATGATTCCGGTTGTACTTTATTTCAACTAAGACACGTGAAATTTGATAAGTAACGATTACCAAATTTGAAGTTCTTCGCATATTAGTTCCATCAACAATTTTAGATTCAAAGAAATGCTAACTAAAATATGCGATTGCATTACGCCAGACACAAACGCAACAACATTGTCAATCAAATTTGATTAAACGACATTCCACCGATCATTATATCGGATGAAGCAACCTTACAATTCTTTTCGGAAATGAGTAGAAAATCGATGAACAAGGTAAATTCCCCAGCGATTGTGGATATTGAACTGAGAATGGGGCGCGATAACGATCTTGCATAACCGACAAATGTAGAAGAATCTACAATTCACGATGTAATGCCAATCGGATCTACACAAGGAATTCAAAGATTAGTTCCACTTGAAGCCAATCATGCCAATTTGGAACGCAATATCGATTGATCGACTTGCAATGGAAATTATTGAACAACACGTAGATAGACAACATGACAAATCATACGCGGAAGAACGATATGATGATGTAATATCGGATCCGAATGAGCGTGAAGTAAAATTACATCAAACCTACACAGACAAAAAATCCTCTCACAAGCTATGAAAATTGCATTCAATCAAAAAAAGCAGACATAAACACAAAGTCCAACGAACAAGTTATAGAGACTTTGTGCTATGTAATGTATGCGATGAAGATTGCAAATGGAAGATGAGAGAGCATCAAGTTTCGTAAACACCCGGTATGTTCAAGGTTAGAGAATTCAATGATATCCACACTTGTTCGGTGAATGTATTGTTGGGAGACCACGACGGGCAAATAGTGAGTTGGTCGTTGAATGCATAATGCAAAAATAACAAATTTAAAGAAAATATACACACCAACCGATATTATGGAAGACATGATGTCGAGAATATAATGTGTCTATCTCTTACCAAAAAAGCATGGAGATCGAATGAGAAGGCGTTGGAAAAGGTGAGAGGAAATCCACACGACTACTCACTCATCCCATCATGGTTACACATCTGTCAAGAAAACAAATCCAGTAACACCTTAAAAACATTTATTGCTTTTATATCATTGCAAATAACTAATATGATGTTCCACAAGAATCAAGATATGATTACACGATAGATTGTTTACCAATGTAAATTGTTCTTCGATTAATATTGTATTGGTTACCTTCATGCAACATCTTTGATATCTTGTATAATGCATTGGTTACCAAACATGTGGTTACCAAGCATTAGTCAATAATATTATTCAAGAACAAAATATCATTAGTCAAGAACCAATTAAGCATTATACAAGAAACAATAAACTATTACACGAGAACAATACACCTTTAGACAAGATGCATGTTTAGTTATTATTAGTATTAGACCATTTGTATGCGGTTATTATATATGTTTGGTTACCTTAATACGCATGTTTAGTTACTAAATGTAATATACAATTTGTATACCATTAACCACATGAGCGATTCATGGATTACTAGTGATTTGGATACGATTATACTACTTGTAATTCTAATGATAGTCTTGATGTTTTATATCGAGTTCCGCCACTGACCCTTGAGTTGAAACAAATGGTCGTTTCAAGTATCTATTCTTTGCCATTGGAGCATCCATTCAAGCATGGCACCATTGTTTTCCAATCATTGTAATCGATGGCACATTCATACAATCAACTTACGGGGACATTATCGATAAGAAGCACACAAGATGCAAACCAAACATTATTCCGATTGCTTTTTCGGTTGTTGACAATGAAAATGAATTGTCTTGGAAATGGTTTTCAGTAAATTTGAGAAATGCTTGTGGAGTTAGGGAAGGTCAATGTATTGTTTCGAGATAGACATGAAGCCATTATATAAGGATCGAATTGTGTGTTTAGGATATCATGCATGGTTCTGCGCATATCATATCTTTGAAAAATATAAAAAGCAGATTCAAAAAGAAAGGAGAAGAAGTTAAGCAAAGCTTACAACGGGGTTTCAGAGAGCTTTAATCATTGAACAGATTCAACAAACACACGGGTGAACTTGATGTCATTGATCCTCGAATAAGGACATATCACGGAGGAAGAGGTCAAGTTGGATAGGTGCACCCGTGTTCCATGGACCGTAAGGCGGTACTCAACAATGACTTCAAACACCGTCGAATCTATTAACAATGCAATCAAGTTTATCAGGATCTTCCAATTATGACAATGATTGAATGCCTACGTTATGCGGGTTCAAAGATGGTATTTCACAAACAAACAATCAGCCATATCAACATTCACAACACTTTCCACAACAGTTGAGAGAAAGTTGCAATCTAATATCTTTAAATCAAAGATACTTAAGGTAATTAATACTCGATTTAAATTATTACATCCTAATTTGCATTTGCAATCTACTGACTATTACTAACTTGGTTACTTACTAATGCTAACTTAATTCTTCATGCAACATTAAATTGGTTCTTGTTATTCTGCACGAGTTAGTTCTTTGTATAACCATATAATGGTTGTTGGCTATTCTTTGAGTTAGTTCTTTGCGTAACATTATCTTGACTAATGATAACTTGGTTACTAGATAAAATTATAATCTTTATTGGTTCTGATTAATGCTAACTTACTTAATTTGCAACATTATATTGGTTCTCGACTACTCTTGAATTGCTTATCGTGTACTTATATCTTTGTTCTTATATAATGCTTATTTGGTTCTTGTGTAATATTATATTAGTTCTTGATCAATATCGACTTAGTTCTTATATAACATTATAATGTTCTTGAGATTTATAATTGTTTCTTTTATATTGGTGGTTACTTATTGACTAATATTGTGTACTAGTTAATTGGTTCTTTGTATATTTGGGATCTGTTGTTAATCGATTGTATACATTGGGTGTTGTAGGTTGAGACATCAAACTTAGTGATTTTCACTTTGTTTACGATGTCTCTAAACAAGATATTATGGACATCGAACAAAAGACATGCACATCGCAGTAAATTTCAATTACCATGAGATGCCTTGCTTCAAGACGTCACTGCTTTAAGCATTAAGAAAAGAGAAATTTGAGTCATTATGATTTTTGCTCAAGAAATTACACTAAAGCAACTTTGGTCAAGACATATTCAAAACTTCCATCATGCCATTAGATGACAAAAGAAAACCGGGATGTATCGGAAAAGAAGTAAAAACATATGTATAAAACCACCCAACACAAGAAGGCCAAATAGGAAGACCAAAAAAGAGAGGTACAAACACGGATCCGAAATCAAAATTCAAAACAAATGCAAAGAAAGTGCAAGAAAAAGGACAACAGAAAAACATGCGGTAATCCCCGCTTTTAAGACCACTAAAAAGGGTCCGATATAGTGCGATTAAATTAAGAGTGTAGATATCATGAATGTATTATTGTTTACTTTGAGTAACCATTAAACGATTGGTTTTAAAATTTTGATTGTGAATAGTAAACAAAATTGTTATTCATTTATATATTGATTTCGATTTCAATGAAACATTGACAATAACATGATAATCAAATAAATACATAACAAGAACCATAATAGCTTTTTAATGGTAACAACATATTTACATAATAATAACCATAATAGATTACATTAATAACATAACAAAGAACTATACCGATTTTTAACAAAATAATTACATAACAAGAACTATAACAATGTTTAATGATTTCCAAATAATTACATAACAAGAACCATCACAGTAACCACCTAATTTCATACTTGATAATAATACCATTTTATAATGGTAACCACAACATAAACAACTCAGATATCCAAAGAACATATAATTAAAAGGGTATCAAGTATATGAAACCCATGTATACTCACACATGTCCACTTAACATATTATATATGTCCCCGATACAATATCAGTAACTCTCTCAGTTACTATCAAATCATTATTCGTTACCTATTTATACATGATTGGTTACCAATTGTATATTATCAAATTATAATTAGTTACCATTTTATACATACAAGAACCATAATAAAGAATTATGCCAGCTTTTTTAATGTAAACCAAATAATTACATAATAAAGAACCTATAACAATGTTTAATGGTACCAAAATAATCTCTCCGGTTACTATCAAATCATTATCTCGTTACCTATTTATACCGATTGGTTACCAATGTATATTATTAAAATTATAATTGGTTACCATTTTATACATGACAAGAACCTATAATAAAGAATTATGCCATTTTTAATGTAAACCAAATAATTACATAAAGAACCATAACAATATTTAATGGTACCCAAATAATTACATAACAGTAACCATCACAATAACCACCTAATTTCATAACAGTAACCAAACCAGTTTATAATGGTAACCACAACATAAACAACCTGTATATTCAGCAACCTGTAATTAAAAGGGTATTGAAGTTTATGAAACCCATGTATACATAACACATGTACACTTCACATATGATATATGTCCTGATACAATCTTGTAAACTCGTTACTATCAAATCATTATCCGATTACCCCTTTATACATGATTGGTTACCAAATTGTATATTTCAAAAAAAATTCAACAAACACAACTTAAAAAGAAACAAAATACCAACCAACAAACAATATCTCTTTCATTAATGCTAATATAATCAAATATATAATCCCATCTACATAAGATCCAGTGAACATCAAAAAATCATAAACCATACACAAATGTTGTGTATAACACCAAAACTTAAAAAAAATACACAACAAAATTAATAAAAACAAAACAATAAAATCCGAACTAATCAAAATCTGGAACAAATCTTCCCGAAATTCTCTATCAAGATTATATCCTCCAATCGCTTGTTTCTAGCATGCATAAATAAGTTTGTCAGGCATAACTTTTTCCGATACTTCAGAATGGGGAAATGAATAGGAATCGATCAAACTTACGATGAATGACATGCTCAAAGAAACAAATTGTGAACATCCCACAATCAACGTGAACAACAAACAACATATAACAAAAATCAAATATAAAATCAACCTATATGTAATAATTAAAAAATGTACACAATTTAACCCTTACCCCTCTACTTGTTAGAACCGGCTCAAAGAAATTCCAACTCAATTATATCGCCTTCGTTCCTCATTGCGATACGACGTCTTCGCCGAAGTCAATGTCGACCTATCCTTCCAAAAAACCAGGACTTGCAGATAGTATGAGAAGAATGAAGATGTACGACCACAAACATCAAACAATTTTAGTTTGCATGGATTTCCTTTTTGGTTGTAGAGAATTGTAAGCAGTTAGACACCTACGATGCACATCAAAAGACAACAACAACCAATGGTTGGGGTGATGACATATGAATTGGGAACAACACATAGTCAACGTTCTTCCATGGTGTGTTGACATCCATAAAACACCCGTGTATGTATTCAAAGAACACCACCCTCCCCTGCATGAACAATCTTGTCAAAATTTTTTTTGTATACTCCTCTAAAAAAAGCGGTGATCTTATTGTGAAACCAACAATCCGTGGTCGTTACCCTTATAGAACACTTTCTAATGTCTTGCCAATTTCTGAAAATAACACAAGGCATTATTGATGTCTTTGAGCCACAAAAAAAATTAATAGGATATTAACGGTTGTTGGAAAATGCAAGTATGTGATTAATGTAACTAAATAATGTAAACATAACTATAAAAACATAATTTTAAAACAAATACTCACATCGTCGTTTCAACCACCGCCTTGAGCGTTTTTAATTTATAGAACCACATCTTCGATGATATTGCAATGGATCCAAATACAAAAGAAGGCATGATAATATCGTTCTTTCCAGAAATTTATCCGATCCTTCAATATAAAAACATAATATTAGTATACACACTAACATTAACAATTTACCGTATTAATATACACACTACTACAAATCAAACTTGCACGTTCTATAATTAACATACTAATTAACCAACTTACTTTTTAAACAAGACCCGCTAACCAACAAATATTAAAATCATAACCATAATCAAATAAGAATTAATACATAACTAATAGGTAACCAAAACATAAACTAATATTAACCGTAATATAAAGTAATAAGTAACCATAACATTTATTTAATAGTAACCACACCATTTATTTAATATTAACATTTATTAAATATTTAATATTATCAAGAACCAAAAACAAAGATTAGTCAAGAATTAATTAAGTATTATACAAGAACCAATGTAATGTTACACATTAACCAATACAACATTCGACAAGAACAATACATCATTAAAAAAGAATAAAAAAAAAGATACAAAAAATCGGTAAACTAATCAACAACTTAATTTTAAACATTAATGGTAACCAAACCATAATCACATAAGAATCAAATATAACTACTAGGTAACCAAAACATGATCTAATAGTAACTAGAATATAAAATAATAGTAACCATAACATTTATTTAATATTAACCATATGTTACTACAATAATACAAACTTATTTGTTTCATTAAAACTATAGCATTGTTAACAACAAAAACAAACCTTTTCTCGTTGTTTATTCCAATTTTGAACCATTCTTCAAACAATGCCTCTTCAAAATTTGAGGCATCTCCATGCATGATTTTGGGAATGACTTAAACGTCAAGTGTTTGACTAGCGAAGACCCACTACGTTAGATGATGAACCCGCCGATCGAAAAAGTCTTTCAGATATGGAGATCAGTAAAATGACACTCTTTGCAGAGTTCACGATAGGTCTACCACCGCTTTTGTGGATACTCTTCTCCAAATCATCACACTTAGCTATGTCTTGTGTGGTGAGAACCATAAAATCAAGAGCATACCTGCTTGCTGTCTCACCTTTCTTTCCCTTTTTCAGTTGACATAAAAAGGTAATATATACGATTAGTAACCTGAATAAAATAAACTAATAACCAACTGACTGTACAACAGCCAACAAACTAAAATGAACATGTTATATTAGTAATCTGAATAACATAAACTAGTAACCAAAACATAATATAATAGTAGCCAAAACACAATATTATGGTAACCAAAACACAATATCATAGTAACTAATTCGGTATATAATGGTAACCAAAACATAAATAACATTTAAATAAATGATGGCCCATAATTATAACACTAACCTTATCGTAATCATACACAACAATCTCTTTCCCAAAGACATTGGCTTAATATGTCAAAAGATGGCATGTCATTATTATTGTCAATCTACACAAAATAAAGAACCATTTAATAATTAAAAAAAGACATATATCACATAACAAAACAAACAAATATGTCTAACCTCGACATCTTCTTCATAATCATTATTTTTTTTTTCATCGGGTTCTTCAACCATAACAAAGACGTTCAACTTCATTAGCAATCTCAATTACATTCACATCATTCTTACTCCACGAATATTGACACATCATCACCAACTTCATTAACCAATTCAATTTCATTCCCACCCTTCTTCTCAACTTCATCCAACACATCATCACCATCATTATTCTTATTCACTTTTGAACCATGATCAACATCCTCATCAACATGGACCTCCTCCACCATGACATCAAGATTCTCATCAAAGAATAACGTCAAGAAAGATCACCATCACCTTCACCACCTTCATCACCTTCACCACCTTCACCGCCTTCATAACCTTCATCACCTTCATCTTCATCATCATCATCATCATCATCATCATCATCATCACCAAAGATTGTCGTAATCGTCATCATCGGAATCACCATCAAGCTTTTTGTCCCCCACGTCTTTGATAAAGACGTAACTCATCTCTAATAATGGACCTAAGGTCCTGCGATAATCGGACATGTAAAAAGTCAGATTTCATCTTTAATATCGGTTCTCAACTTTCCAAATTCTTTCTTCAATTCGAAACTTCTTTCTTCAATTCGGACACTTTCTTTCTCCAACCAGCAGGCCAGTACATCAATCGCTTCTTTCGCAACAGAGATACATCAACACCAATGTTGTCGGCTTTCACTTTTTGTCTACTTTCTTGTCACCATCCTTCCCATTAAAAAGTGAAAACCGCCCAAATCAAGCCGATCCTTCTCCTCGCCGTGTGGAATCAAACTGTTTATCCTCAAATTTGAAAAATAATAAGTATACTTTAGTATATCATCTAACAAACAATGTACAATTACATTGAAATAAGCAGAAAATAAGGAATCATAAAACATAATCAAGAACTCAAATACATATATACAAGTAACCAAATGTATAATAAGTAGTAACCAACTAAATGTATAAATGTAACCAAATGTGTATATGATTGATAACCAACAACAATGTCATTAGTAACTTTGAATGTAATCTAATCAAGAATCAGTATTTGAATATTCAAGTAACCAAAAACATTGTTATTATTAACATGCATATAAAATAATCAAGAATCAAACGTGTATATAAAGGTAACTAACTACTTTGTTGATAGTAAACTTCACATAATATTTTCATTTATCAAGTATATAACTAAAGGTAAAACAACATATACGTCTCTAATAAAAAACTAATTCATTCAACTTGTCATTAGAAAGCGGCTTCATTAACTCCTTCCATCTCGAATAAGCGGACATCCGATGGATGCTCGTCATTTCATATACCCAAACTTTTGAATGTCGGAATAGTTTCAAACATAAAAACTTGGAATACATACGGAAGCCCATTCAACTTCAGACAGGTTTGGTGTAATGATCCATGTAAAAATTGTATGTTGAAACACCATTCTTTCCTTTTCTATAACGCCCTTCAAAGCATTAGACAAAGAGTACTTTGTCATCTCAAAAGCAACTTTCCCCAAGGAAAACTACTAACATCGCCAGAATCACAAAAAATTAACCATTGCACCATCAACGTAATTTTAGGAAAATGTGCACAAAATGAAATTAAAGACCAAAAATATCATAGACATCTTAATAGCCTCGTCATCATCATCAAAAAAGCGCCTTCCTATATATCCTACCTATACTACTACGTGTCACGGCACCGTCACCAAAAAACTTACCAATAAGCATATTCTCCATACCTTTATATGGAGTTATATCATCCTCACCTTTCCATCTCAACCCAGATATCATACAAAACTCAGGCAAACCGAACCTGACCCTTTTCTCTCCGAACAAAAACCACATTTCACCATCATCCCTCTGGTGAACCTCCCTCACAAGAGCGTGGTGAATAATCTGGGAATACATTTGGTGCTCACCAAACTCAAGAAAATTCCCAAAACATGTTGCCTTAAATTTATCCAGCTGACTATTATTCAATTTTTTTGCAATGATACTGGGGACTTCCATGTCGCACCAATATATCACTTTTTCGGTGAATTTTCTGTTCCATTCCTCGTAATAAAGATCCCATAACTGCAAGTAAACAAAATCAGATTTACAAAGTTAACCAACCAATCATATGATAGTAACCAAAACAAAATAGACAAGTAACCAATATAGCTTTAGTCATTAAACAAAACATCGTTAATCAATAACCAATCCAGCATTAGACAGTAACCAAGACAGCATTACACAATATAATAGTTAGACAACAACCAATAAATCATTAGACAGTAACCAAGACAAAGATTATACAAGAAAAACATGTTGCAAAGAAGGTAACCAATGTGAATGGGTTATCGACTAATGTTGTTTTGGTTGCCTTCATCTAACATCTTTGGTTCTTGTCTAATACATTGGTTACCAACCATGTGCTTACCAATCATTAGTCAGAAATATTATGCAACAATTAAAACAAAGATTAGTCAAGAACTAATTCAAAGATTATACAAAGAACTAATATATAATGTTTCACAGTAACCAATATAGCTTTAGACAATATATTGGTTAGACAGTAACCAAGGCATCATTAGACGGTAACCAAGACATACATAATATAGTAACCAAGACAGCATTACACAATATAATAGTTAGACAACAACCAATAAATCATTAGACAGTAACCAAGACAACATTATATAGTAAACAACATGTTGCAAGAAGGTAACCAATGTAAATACAGTAACCAAGACATCATTAGACAGTAACCAAGACACACATAATACAGTAACCAAGACATCATTAGACAGTAACCAAAATATCATAAGACAGTAAACAAGACATCATAAGACAGTAAACAAGACATCATAAGACAGTAACCAAGACATCATTAGACAGTAGCCAAGACATCATAAGACAGTAACCAAAACATCATAAAACAATAACCAAGACATAATTAGACAGTAACCAAGACACTCATAAGACAGTACCCAAGTCAGTTTTGGTTACCTTCATGCAACATGGTGGTTATTATCAAACGATTGTTATTAATCATGTGGTTACCAAGCATTAATCATTAATATTATGCAGTAACCAATTAATCATTATACAGTAACCAATTAAGCATTATACAGTAAAAAATAACAATATTTAAATTAACACACCTTTAAAATTCGTTGAGTTGGAATTATCTTCTGGATAAGCACTTGAGATTCATTCTTGACAAAGACATCAAAATCAGAATCTAATTGCACTTCGGAATGTTTGATATCACTATGTATCACCAAACCGCTTCTCATTCTTACTCGAATTATTACTACATCCTTCCCCCTTCCCTTCCCTTGCTCTCCACAACAAACTTCTTCAAGTTCTTAATGTAATCACCTCCACGATCCTTTTCCTCTTTCCATCCTTCTTCTCAGATCAACCATTCTATTCAAAACATAAAAACAACACAAACCAAAACAATGAATACTCCATTCTATTAGTAAACTACTTTAACATATAATACATTAAACTATTAAGAAAATACTCACTTGAAGCAATAATAAACACCAGTCAATCAATGGAGAAGAACAACGACAATGACGAACAACTAACAAAGACAATGACAAACAACTAACAAATATGGCGAATAACTAACGAAGACGATAACGAGATCACGAACGAACAAATGAGATGAAGAACGAACAAATTAAATCACCAGAAACAATCGATAGAGATGAAGAATGAACAAACAGAGGAGAGATAAACAATGGTTTCAGTATGCAGAATGGTTTGGTAACTGAAGAGTCCCGTACAAATGATAAGCGGTTATCACGCAATTCAAAAAAAAAGTTTTTGCCATGTCAGCCAAATAATATTAACTCCTTAAATTAAGGACTCCTAATATAATTAGTATTGTAAATATATATGGTAAATTGTCATATTTTTGTAATTATTTTATAATTGTATGATTTTTGTAATTATTTTTATAAATGTACTATAATATGTAATTGTTCCTAAAAAAAGATGACATAATACCCATATACACACATACATACTGCGAGCCTCACATATCAGGCGAGAACCAAAATATGCATGTGTGTGTGAGTATTATGTAACTCTTTTTTATATGATAGTAGTATCATTGTTATTTATATACATAAAACGTTAATTATAATTTAAATTACTTGATAATTTATCATATAAGATTAATATAACTGTTTAATACAATTGATCGCGTCTTATATAACAAATTTTAAGTTTAAAGTAGTTATAATCTCGGATAAGACACGATATACTAATCATAGTGTCGATAAGTTATTTCACAGTGTTCGATAAAACGCAATATATTATTCATTTAAGATTTATAGTAATTTATATTAATCTAAACATTTACCATATTGTGTCTTATATATAAATGACATGTCAAGGCTTCAAAATACATGTGACTTGCCATGTCACTTTGTGCATAATAATATTTAGTGTCTAATAACATTACTCTTTAAACAATTCCATATGATAATAACTGTAGTAATTATAATGTGTATGAATTTAAATTTCTAGTACTTGGGTAAACCAATAAGAGAAAGTAAGTACTGAAAGAAGTTTTAAGTACAAATTTGATACAAAGGCAAACTTAGAATGTATGTTTGGGTTATGAATCTTATTTACTATACTTTCAAAAGCTCGAACTAGGAAAACCATTTTATTATGAAGTGGACTTCATTCAAACACTCCGATTTTATTTATGCCCTTAGTGTGAGACACTCCGATTATTTATTTAGTTAAGGACTGCTGAGCTCACATGTACCCTAATATTAATGAATCTCATGAAATTTTAGGGCTCATCTAGATAATAATACTATATGACTATTGTTATAAACCGGATAAATTAACAACGAAGACAACCCCACCAACAACAAAAGTAGTAGAAGCGGTTAATAAAGAAGAAGCGATGCAAAAGCAACAACAAAGAAAGCGGTTTTAACAAGACTATTAAGCGAACAAATTGGAACAACTTAATTTGTTATCTGAAAAGAAAGCGAGGCGTAGCAAAGCCATCTTGTCCTAAAAAGTGATTACGCCTCATTTGGTTATATGAAGCCTAAGACTGATTGAGCTCCACGGCGTTCACCTCCGAGATTCAACGGCAAGCCTTCGATTGCGTGTACTTCATGAGAAGAAGACTATGGACTCGTCTTTGTGGATTGCCCCAATCAAGAGAAAATATATGAATAATGAGAAGAAGAAAGCAAGCAAGCGATATGATATATGATCCAATGAGCAGAGCAGACAGGTATATATAGAAGAAGAAGAGAACGAACGCATGTGGGAAGTGAGTAGAAGAACGTTGGAGAATAAATCGAAGAACGTAAAACTAATTAAGGTTTACATTTTGAGAGAAAAGCGACTAGGGCTAGGAGTAAATAAGTATAAAAAGAAATTAGGGATTTTATCAAAGCGATTGGACGTCAGCATGGCACACAAAGACTAAGGTTTTTTGTCCGAAAGCGAGAACCAAGCTTGGTTTTAAGCTTGAGAACCAATTCCTTAGCTGATTCCTAATCCTCGTGTGCATGAGCCCATCCCTATTTCCTCAACCATGTATACTAAGCCCATAACAACAAGTCTTAATATGCACTTATGAGAGTTCAAGAATAGCCGATGTGGGACTTTGCAAAAAACATAAGATTTTGGAGCATAACCAACAATCCCCACATGATCCAAAATTATTAAAGAGATAAAATTCAAAAAAAGGAAGTGAGAAGAGGCAATGAATTTTAGATACATAATGTCGATACCTTATGGGTTTGAATCGGCACTTAGTGGAACAAGCTCATGATTGATAGATTATAGGTGAATTATATTCTTGAACCTATTATACGTGATACAATCGATTGAGCTTGCACACATATCTTAAATCTGAATCCACACAAGTCCGCATGGTTGGTAGCGTTTGGCAAACGCCATCGCCGTGTCCCGATTTTCATAAAGGCTCAGAGAGTTTGCGAGGACTCTCATAGGAAGCGACTTCTACACTTCCACCTTTATATAGGTGAACCCATCAAGTGTATCTTGACATACACCACCCTTTAGGGCTATGAGTTTCATTAAGAATCTAAATGATTCATCCTTTCACAATTTGTCAATAAACACTACATGCACACTGAAGGGATATAAATAATTGTAGTTCTATAATTAAGTAATTATGTGACTTGTTGTTACCCATTGAACCCAATTCATGGGATCTCCAATCACATGGGTTGGGTTTCCATCACAGTATTACTTACTCGAGATATTGGCGATAGTCCCATCCCTCCGGATGCTTCTTGGACTACCTTTTTATTCAATCCCTTAGTAAAGCGGATCCATTAGGTTCTTTTCGGACCTTACAAATTCCATGGAAATAACCCCATTCTTGATCGGTCCTCGCACAATATTGTGTCTCAGCGAATGTGTCTCTGTTTTCCATTATAAACATGGTTCATTGCCGCTAATAGGCTGGCTGAGAATCCTGATGTAAAGAAATAGAAGGAATAGGCTTATACCACAATGGTATATCGACCCGATAAATTCTTATCCTCTCTGCTACATACACGCCAATTCTAAAGCAATAAATTTGATTCCATAGTAGATCTAGCGAGACAAGTTTGTTTAGCAGATTTCAAAAGCAATCTCCTCCACCTAAAGTAAACACATAACCACTAGTGGAGTTTGTTTCATCATTATCGGACACCCAATTAGCATCACAATATCCTTCTATAACACTAGGATGACCGGTAAAATATATACCTACATTAACATTTCCTTTTAAATACCTCATTAGTCGTGACAATGCATTCCGATGTTCTTGTGAAGGATTATGTGTATATATGTCTGCTAAGTCTCTTAATGGCGTATCGCTGATATCGGACGAGTAAAGTTCATTAAATACATTACACTACCAATGATTCTAGCATATTCAACTCATGCAATACCATTCCCTTTATTTTTCTTTAAATGCACACTAGAGTCATAAGGGGTTCTAATGGCTCTTCATTAAAAAATCAAATTTCTTAAGAATATTTTCCACATAATGAGGCGTGATAAAACTAAACCATTTGCATGTTTATTTATTTTCATGCCGAGAATCAAATCCGCTTTCTCTAAATCTTTCATGTCAAATTTAGAAGATAAAAACTCTTTTGTAGTTTTCACAACTTTCTCATCGATTACCAAATATAAACAAGTCATCCACATATAAACAAATAATCACACCACAATTTCCATTGAATCTACTATGAACACAACTATCGATTCATTTGTCACAAAATTATTAGAAAAAGAGAGTTTTATTAAATTTGTCATTCCATTGTTTTGGCGCTTGTTTCAAACCATATAAAGATTTTACAAGTCTACACACTTTATGTTCTTCACCTGGAACAACAAAACCTTCAGGTTGACACATATAAATTTCTTCATTTAACTCTCCATTCAAAAAGCGGTTTTAACATCCATTTGGTGGATTATCAATTTATGAATTGAAGCCAAAGCAATTAGAATTCTTATAGTTGCTAATTTAGTCCTTTGGTGAGTAAGTGTCAAAATAATCGAAACCTTCCTTTTGAGTAAACCCTTTTCTTTACAAGTCTTGCCTTAAATTTATCAATAGATCCATCGACTTTTAACTTCTTTTTAAACACCCATTTACTTCCAATAGGTTTACATCCTGCAAGCAAATTAACTAGCTCCCATGTGTGGTTAGACATAATAGATTCTAGCTCACTTATTAATAGCATCCTTCCAAAAATTTGCATCAATAGATTTCATTGCTTCTTCATAAGTTTTAGGGTCATCTTCGATTGAAAGCGGTTATAAAATCTGGACCAAAAGTTTTCTCAAAAGCGTTGCCTTTTTTACTTAGTAGATCACTGGTCTGGGATCTTTATCTTTCCTTTTAAGAGGTTCACTAAAAGAAGGATTGTCCTCATCTCAATTTTCATTGGAAATATATTTTCAAAAAATTACGCATCCTTTGTTTTCAAAATTGAATTATTTTGATAATTATTAGTTGCATCTTTAATTACCAAAAATCTATAAGCGACCTTTATTAGAGAGCATATCCAATAAAAATACAATCCATTGTTTTAGGTCAATTTTATTCCTTTTAAATTCGGTATAGCTACTTTATTTAGACACCCCACACTTTAAGATACCCCAAATTAGGTGCATATTTTTTCCATAAATGATATGGTGTAGAGTCTAACTTTTTATGTGGAACTCTATTTAAAATATGATTTCTTGAGAAAATGACTTCTCCCCACATATTAGAAGGTAAACCGAACTACTTAACATAGCATTCATCGTATCTTTAAGTGTTTTATTTTTTTCTTTCTGCAACTCCATTGGATTGTGGAGAATAAGGAGGAGAAGTTTCATGTATTATTCCATTTAGTTCACAAAATTTTTAAGACTTCACAATCATATTCACCTCCTCGATCGGATCTAAGTCTTTTAATTTTTTTTCTAAGCGATTTTCAACTTCCGCTTTATATTTAATAAACATTTCTTCCGCTTCATCTTTAGAAGAAAGTAGATAAATTCGAGTATATCTAGACATATCATCCTGAAAAGAAATATAATATTTCTTACCACCTTTCTCTTCGTAGTATTTTAAAAAAATCGGCTAGATCTTTGTGAATTAACTCAAGTAATTGGTTTGTCTTTCAACACTTTTAAAAGGTTTTTTAGCATGTTTTGTTTTACACAAATTTCGCATTTGTTAAACTCGGTATTTGCAAAATTAGGTATAAGTTCAAGTTGTTTCAACTTTTTAATAGAAGCTACATTCACGTGTCTAATCTAGCATGCCACGTATCCAAAGATTCAACAATATAAGCAAAAGAAGCATTCTTATTATTGATTCAAATGAAGCATCAAGTACAAATAAACCCCATTTACAAAAACCTTTCCCAACAAATTCCCATTACGAGTGAAACCACAAGTTTAATCTGAAGATCCGGATACAAGATTCTTACGAATATCAGGCACATGAAGTACATCTTGTAGAGGCGATGGTTTTCCCAAAAGTTAATTTTAGTAAGACTTTTCTTTTCCCATGATATTGGTGGCTCGAGAATCCCCATAAAGATCTTTTCTCCATTAGTCACATTTTCGTAGTTGAGAATTACGTCTCTATTAAGCATGAAATGTAATACAGGGGCCCGATATCTCTACCCATTCGTGAAGTTGTCAACAAGGTTTCTTGAGACAACAATGACAACGATAACATCATCGGTTCCACTAAGTTGGCTTGGGGCTTAGGTTGAAATTATTATTTTTGTTATCTTGCCCTTGCGAAAGTGACACTTCATAGCAATATGGCGGTGTGCGCCACATCTGAAGCGAGGACCTTTAGTAAAGGTTTTGAATTTGATTGGAGTTATTGAACCTCTTATCCTTTCTTCCCATTGATTTTGATTTTTCCTTTGTGGTTTTTGGATTTGATAATTTTGGCTCTTCCATTTGTGCTTTTTGTTCCACGAGATTAGCTTTGACGGTTTGATTTGGAACTACATCTCCCTTTCTTTAGCTCTGTTTTGTTCTTGATATAGATGTGAGCTACTAGTTCTGCGTAGTGAAATCTTTAGTTTTCGTGTTTGAGATTCATCTTATAATCTTTTCTACGAGGGTGGTAGTTTTTCGATAAGTCACAATGACTTGGAAATTCTCGCATATTTTCTTTCCTTCCCAATGACTTCCCCACAATTGTTTGAGTGCGTGTGAACTTGATCTATAATGATTTTCCATCTTGCATCTTAAAATCTAAGAATTTCCCATGACATATTTCTTAAGTCGAATTTTCTCTGAGATACTTTGATTTTAAAGCTTCCCAAATTTTCTTTTGCACTTTCATACGGATAATATATCTCAAATAATGAATTGGACAAATAGTGCAACAAGTATCTACGACGTATGCGATTATCCTTAACATAATCCCTTTTATTCGTATCAGATTTTTCAGCAGTTTATTGTTACGGGAAGAGTAACATCATTATGAATAAAGAATAACGGGGAGCATCCATATATAAAACATATTCCAAATTTAGGGTTTCCAAATGAAACAGTACATCTTCAGACCATCTCTTATAATTATTACCATCAAACCGTTCAATTTTAGAAAGGTCTAAAGCAGTTTTCATCATCTTGTTAATACCCGAATCACTTTTTAGATTGTTAGAAACCGGATAAATTAACAACAAGACAACCACCAACAACAAGTAGATGGCGAAGCGGTAATGATAGCGAAGAAAGCAACAACAAAGCAAGAAGCGTTTTAACAAGACTATTAAGCGAACAAATTGGAACAACTTAGTCATTATCTTTAAAAGAAAGCGAGGCGTAGTGAAAATTCTTGTCTAAAAAGTGATTCCGCCCTCACTGGTTATATGAACCGGTACAGTTGAGCTCCACGGCGTTCACCCTCCAGGATTCAACGGCAAGCCTTCGATTGCGTGTACTCGCAGAAGAAGACTATGGACTCGTCTTTGTGGATTGCCCCAATCAAGAGAAAATATATGAATAACAGAAAAGAAGCAAGCAAGCACTGATATGATATATGATCCAACAGAACAGAGACAGAGACAGTATATATAGAAGAAGAAGAACGAACCAGACTGTTGGGAAGTGAGTAGAAGAACGTTGGAGAATAAATCAGTAACGTAAAACTAATTAAGGTTTACATTTTGAGAAAACAGCTAGGGCTAGGAGTAAATAGTATAAAAAGAAATTAGGGATTTTATCAAAGCGATGGAATGATCGGCTGCATTAAAGATTAAGGTTTTTTGTCCGAAAGCGAGAACCAAGCTTGGTTTCGCGTGATTCCTTAAGCGAGATCCTCGTGTGCATGAGCCCATCCCTATTTCCTCAACCATGTTACTAAGCCCATAACAACAAGTACTAATATGCCTTATGAGAGTTCAAGAATAGCCGATGTGGGACTTTGCAAAAACATAAGATTTTGGAGCATAACCAACAATCCCCCACATGATCCAAAATTATTAAAGAGATAAAATTCAAAAGGAAGTGAGAAAGGCAATGAATTTTAGATACATAATGTCGATACCTTATGGGTTTGAATAAGACTTAGTGGAACAAGCTTCGTGATTGTAGATTATAGGTGAATTATATTCTTGAACCTATTATACGTGATACAATCGATTGAGCTTGCACACATATCTTAAATCCACGAATCCACACAAGTCGCGGTTGAAGGCGCGTTCTGAAAGCCATCGCCGTGTCCCGAATTGTTGGAAAGTGAATACCCGAACGTTGGAAGGATTTGGGAAATAAATTAGTAGAAGAATGTTGGAGAATAAATCAGTAACGTAAAACTAATTAAGGTTTACGTTTTGAGAAAACGGCTAGGGCTAGGAGTAAATAGTATAAAAAGAAATTAGGGATTTTATCAAAACAGTGGGCCCGCGAAGCACAAATTATTTGGATCGACGCACTAAGGTTTTCTGTCCGAAAGCCCAAGAACCAAGCTTAGTTTCACCCAATTCCTTAGCCGTCCTCATGTGCGCGAGCCCATCCCTATTTCCTCAACCATGTTACTAAACCCATAACAACAAGTACTAATATCCACTATGAGAGTTCCAAGAATAGCCAATGTGGGACTTTGCAAAAAACATAAGATTTTGGAGCATAACCAACAACTATTGCTTGAAAATCACATAATAGTAACGGTTACACTTCACCTCAAAAGTCTAACTAACTAAAAACAAAAAACTATCTTTTACCAACACATGCAACTAGAGAATCTCATGTCAATTTTCACTTGCCACTTTTTTCGGTTATTATGAAGTTGGTCAATTAATCAATACAGAGAAAGATTACCTCCCACACGTGTGTCTCTGTGTATCGATACTGTATTTGTCAATTAAACAAAGTTAATTTCATGCTAACCGCCCCTGTCAAACGATGATGGCTAGGATCAACATGCCTAATCAAATTATGTGAAAGAAAAGAAAAAAAAAACTATTGGAAAAACTCTAGAATGTCAAAAGGGAAGTTGGGATCAAAATCCAAACCCCCAATTGGAGAATTGGTGTCTGAATTTGGATCTGACAAAAGTTCAGTAAGATTTGATTCTGGACTGTGCAAAGTTTGGGCAAATTCAAAGTTGTTCATATGGCTGCATGGTGACAAGGAAAAATAGTTGGATTCTGATGTTTCTTGGGTTAGAAAAGGTGGGGAATAACTACTACTACTACCCATCAAATTATTTCCCCCCAAATCCACAGAAAAGAAATGGTTTTCGGATTCGATTCGAGTAGAAGGAAAGGAAAAGGAAGAAGGAATTCCTTCCATTTCCTCCTCACCTTTGAGTCCTTTTCCAAAATTAATGAATTTTTCCTCTGTTTGTTTTGAAATTTTGTTTTCATTTTCGGGTAGCTGACAATTTCCTCTCTTCTTCCTTTTTCCAGGTGAGATCAATGCAGCCTGGTGGTGGCAAGTATGCCTTCCTCTGTATGTTACTTCAAGGAGTGAGGGATTTTCTTCTGATTTTTGGACTTGCTTTGTAGCCAAACAGCCTTGTGCATGACGATGAGTGCATCGATAATAGGCTCTGCACAACATTTGTTAATGAAAAAAATTAAAAATATTATTACTACATAAACATGACACTAGTTTGCATGCACAATGAGTCATGCTATGTATTATAAGTGTCGCATGACAATGAGTAATGCTATGTACAATCTATAGCTCTTTAGGGGACAAAAGTTTGGTGGCATAGCTTGATTATCATTGAATGTTAAAAGTAGTTTGATGAGAAGATTCAAGTGTCATTTAAGGGAATATATGAAACATTTTAACTTCATTCATGAACCTATCTTATCAGGAAACAAGTGGGCAGGCAAGGGCTAATTAAATTTAAAATCCACAAATACTGGCAAGTGGGCATGTATGCATTTAATTAAATCTAATTATCTAAATAAGTTATTAATAGTACAGTGTTTTAAGACCGAGTCAATTGACATTAAAAATGATGCATAAATTCACAAAAAGGTCAAGAGAAAGAGAGAGAGACTAACTTGACATGAAAAGTTGTTTTGTTTTACACTCCCCATTTTAAAATATAAAAATTAGAAACACAATTATGTGAAAATTTAAAAGAAAATAAAGTAACTCTTTTAATTATATTTATAAGTTGATTAAAGAAACAAAAAGTTATATATTTCTGATTGAAAACTCAAGTATATTTAATCTTCTATTACCTTGGAAAACTAGCTCCTAAGATGTCTTTCTGCCCATATTTTCTCCAACTATAACCATCACCAAGAGGACCATCAACCCCTGTCCGCAAGGAAACTTGAACTTGTTCACTCCATTGTGGCATTGCCTTTCTGCAAATTAAAATTTCCCAAAAAATATTTAGACAAAACTCAATCATATATCACTTTTATTTCCAAGCTAGCTTCTTTTTAACGAATTTTATGACTTGTCAAAAACTCAAAAAACAAAAGCTACTATCTTTACGGGATAGAGCGGGTAAGACACCATAAAGGGAAGTGATATTTCGCATGTGGAGTTTATTTTTAACCAAAATAATGAACCTCACATGCAAAAATATCAAAAAACGCTGTGAAAATATAACTTTCTTACCATAAAATGGTTAAGGCCAAAATCTTACCTCTTTTTGAAGATATTTTTGTGGGATTGATCAGAAATCTCACTCCTGGGACTATCACTAGTGAATGAATGAGGAGAGCTCAACATGGTAGTTTCCAATATTAAAGCTCTAGACTTTAGCATTGAAAGTGCTTTTTCATAGGAAGAAAGTATCTTTTCCACTAGAAACCCACAAGTTTCCCCTGATTTTTTTCTACTTTCAAGGTGGTTTTTGAGCTGATTAGCTACCTCTTTCCCTTGTGTTAGCTCAATATTGATCAGATTCTTATGCTCAAATTCCATACCCTTTGCCATAATAGAGAACTCCAAATATAATATGAATTATAAAGGGTAAGTTTCTGAAGATTCAGAAGCTAAAAACATACAAGAATTATAAGTGAAATTGAATTTTGAACAAGCTTGAGAAAGGGGTAATGCAAATTGGGTTACTCAAATAACCATGTAAATAGCTACAAAAATAAAAGATTTTGAATTGAGTGGATATGCCAACAAGGAGTGTGTGTGTGAGAGAGAGAGAGAGAGAGAGAGAGAGAGGAGAGAGAGTTTGGTAGCTAAGGAAATTTTCTTGGTAATGAAGTTGGGAGGAAAGAGAGAAGAGATATATAAGAAAAGGTAAGGAAATAATAATTCTACGCGCACAAATGGTAAAAACTCGTGTACATACTAATAAAGTTGTGTAAAAATTCAAATGATAGGTATTGTTTTTAATTATACTATTTATATACTCATTTCGTCTTCAAAAAATTACAAAAGATATAATTTTTTTATCTTTAAAAGGATAAGTTCAGGTATATAAAGTGAAGGATAAATGTATCATTTAGTAGAATCTATTAATATAAAAAAAATTAAAGTATCATTTTATGTAATTTTGTCGGGCCACATAAATTTAAATATTTTTTTTACTTTACTTTTCTTAATATATATAAAA
Organism: Panax ginseng; assembly: GCA_020205605.1. Taxonomy (NCBI): domain Eukaryota; kingdom Viridiplantae; phylum Streptophyta; class Magnoliopsida; order Apiales; family Araliaceae; genus Panax; species Panax ginseng. The sequence goes on along the minus strand of CM035134.1, from coordinate 1,355,511 downwards.
ATATATTTTTCTCATCCTTCCTTTTTTGAGTACGATGATGAGAGTATAATTTTTATATATAATTTATGTACATAAATTTACTCATATAAAATATACTATATATGAGAAAATTCCAAATTTTGACCATTTGAGATGGCCAAAGAGTTCATCTATAACTACTCCCTCTCCTCGTTTTTGTAAGATAAATGATTAACAGTTAACTATGCATAGAATTTTCCATGATTATTATTTATTTATCTATGAAATCAGTAGAAATTAAGAAGGGGCCAAGAATCTTCCGAGTACGCGACAATGATAAAGGGACAAGGAAAACAACTGACGTATAGTTTTAGCTTCAGTCCAACCCCTTGCATACGGCACCACTATGTGCTCTAACGCATGTCATGGTGGCCACACATTTTGGACAAAAACATAAATATATATATATATATATATATATATATATATATATATATATATATATATATACTAGCTAGGTATGAAACCGATGTTCATGCGTTTGAATTTGCTTAATAGAGTTCAACCAAACAGATGGTATTAACAAGTATGTAGTAGTGTTAGTTAGTAGGTTAGCATATCTTAAGAATGCTTTAAATATTATATTAAAGTCAAGCAGGATTATAACAAATGGCTCATTTGAAAAATGCATGAAGGACAACTTATAAATATAAATATATATATATATATATATATATATATATATAGATTTATGCTTTAATTTTCAAAGATCCCGTATGGACCTTTTAATGGGATATTGACTATTGAGTGCTTAAATACTACCAACTTGGTCAAATTTCAAGATATATCATCATAACATTTGTCTCTCAATCTTAATTAATTCAGGGAGTATTAGATTTATTCACAACTTTCTTTCATTAATAATTACCTACCAAAACCATTTTTGGAGGGGGCCAATGATATTGTATTAACACTTCTTAAATAAAAGTATTTTGATCTATATAATAATCACTATATTATTTTTAAATTTATATTAATATTTTTCTATTTTTATTATATATACTATATCCCCTAGTCTTAAGTCAGTTCTTGTTTCTTTTGAGGGGTAGATTCAAATTTAACACATTTCACACTAAAAAAAAAAAAAAAACCTTCTACCACTGGACTCTACATAAAATAAATTTGTTTGAGTTTAACTAATGGGATCATCAATCAATCAATCAATAAATGGAACATATATAATATTTTTTTCATAGTTCTAAATTAAGATTCAAGTAGTAGGATTTTCTATTGTACAAAGAAAGTAAGAAAATGTTTTAGACGTGTAAACATATATAATATAATTGTTTAAACCCAAATATTCTAATCCAAAACTTACCACCAAGCCTCGAGTTTACGAGTATGTACAAACTAAAGCGGCACGGAAGACTTTTCCTAAAGTTGTCTCGGTTTCTAGATGATATTTAGTCTTTCCCAACCCAACAAGAAGACAATATATGATCAAACGAGCTGCCTAGTGGATTATGCAGTTTTCTGTATTCAGACTTTTCCTAAACTATAATTGTCTCGGTTTCTAGATGATATTAATTAATTAGTCTCTCCCAACAAGAAAACAATATATCAAATTAGTGGATTATGCATATCAATATCAATGTGAGTTTGTCATATGGGATTGCATGATACATGCGTGGTGAAATGTTATAAATATCAATATGAGTTTATCATATGAGAGGTTGCGTGATACTACGTGATGAAATATTATGAATAGCTTGACAATAATAAATACTAATGTGAGTTTGTCATACGGGACCATATTTAAATACTACTAGATACATGGTAGAATGTTATGAATACCAATGGGAGCTTAAACGTCATATGAATGTTATGAACTGAGTTTGTCATATGAGGGACATTCTAGTCGGGTAGAATGTTATGAATAGCGATGTAAAATTGTCAAATTGGGGTTTGAGCCTATATCATAACATTTTCATTAAATTTGAGAATTAATTTAATAACCTGCATTTTTTTTGTCATCTATATTGAAAATAACTAATAAATTCGAATATCAATTTAATAACTTGCATTTTTTTTTTGTCACTTTTTGAAAATAACTAGTTATATGGTGGTGAAGCATCATAGGTTAACCAAAATATTGACATTTATCCCTTTATACAGGATTGCAGTCAGTAGACCAATTAGTGTCGCTCAAGTCGAGTTGATAAGTCCAACTAGTTCGTCAAATTGGTATGTTCTCTATGGAATTGATTAAAAACTTTTTAATTTGAGAATTGAAAAGTGTATGGTGGTTGTACAATAAAAATAATTTATCAATTCCTTTTTATTTATATTATAATATTCATCCATCGGTAGCTTAAAAATTAAATTGATTATTTTTATAATTAAAATTTATACTATTTTATAAATATAGTTGAGAAACTATAACATAAGAAATTATATTAAATTTACTATTACCTATAATTTTGAAAAGTTTAAAAATATAAATAAATATACTTAATGTTTAATTTTAAAATCAATCAATTTGACCACAAAATTAAACTAAACCAGTTTTTTAGGGTACGAGATAATAGTAAATATACATGACTATAATAATGGATAAAAGGATCTCATTGATTAGCATGCTCCCCAATCAGCAAGCAGTAAAAAGGTAATAGTAAATTGGTACTAGTAATTAATCATTTAGATATTTAAACGCGTAGGAGTACTGCACTGCATGGCCCATAAGACTCGACTCGGCAAAAGATGGTCGGTGGGTCAATACTTTTTTGACTATTATCGCCCTCTCTTTTTCTCTTAACAAATGATAAGTATTTTGCGGCTTTCCATAATCTTCATATATATTCTCAATTCACATAAGCTTGAAAACGGAAAAAAAAAAAACATTTATGCCATTTGTATTCGTTCAGGTTATAGCGTTGAAGTCATCATCTTTAAAAAAATATAATTAACTAATTAAATTTTTTAAAATTTTTTAATTGAATCATTCCGTAGGTCTAGATTCAGTCAGGTCTAGCCGAGTAATTTAGGCATATACTCCAACAAATATTATTAATACGCAATCAAAATACCCGAAGATCATTAGGGAGTTTTAATTTTCTTTTATTATTGATCTTTTTTTCTTCTTTTTATTGAGAAAATTTTATTCTTAGCATAAAGTTTACTGATATTCAAAATCAACTTGTAATATAAGGCTTAATTGATCCCGAGTTACTTGAGTAAATAATTGTATCGAGTTCTTACTTAAAAAAAATTAAAGAGCATTAAATACTTGACTTGAACTTATTTAGTTTCCTAGCGAGTTGGAGCTCAATATTTATTATTCTCACTCAAAACAACCTTATTCACGGTTAACAAGTTTAATAATAACCTTTGCAAAATCGGATAAATTTTAAAAATTATATAGTGGACAACTTTTAGATACAACATATTTGAACTAATATTTATAATAATTATAATGTATACTCGGGATAATATTGTTGATGGATCTAGTTGGTCCAAGAGATTATTGATTTATACTGATTTTGTAGAAATTTTGGGTATAATTTTGTGTGTAATGAGAGTCCTATTTTACAATGTAAATGAGATAACTTTATATGAATTAAGAAAATTAAAGGTCAAAATACTATAAAATGTCTTTAGGTTCATGAATTAAGAAAATTAAAGGTCAAAACCAGCCCACTCCTCTAACCTCAATCAACTTGGTTACTTCAGTGAATATACTTAATAACAATAATTTAATGAAAACTTTCTAATTCAAACTGAATACAGGCAGCTTCTGCATTTACATACGAATTATTCAACTCTGTGACAATGTATGTCTGTCCTTTAGTGCAAATCATGCAAGCTAGAAAATCACACAGAATTTTGCACCAAAGTAGTACCTAGTTCAGGAAATCTCAGCAGAGATCGTTTCAGTTGGCTGTTGCAAACCTATGGCGGCGAAGGGGTAGGAGATGTTGGGGGCTTATAATCTGGATACTGCAGCCAAAAAAGGGAACAAAACACAAAACTCTTAATTAGAGCATATACAAATCAGCAAGGGAAAAAAGAGAGAGCATACACGAGTGTGTGTGTATAGAGAGAGAGAGAGAGAGATTCCTAAATGGCTAGAATATAATCTTAAGGCTGATTATAATTTATTTTTCACCAGGTTGATCTCAAGCATGTTGCTGGTGGCTACCAGATGCATGCATACAAATAATGTAACTTGTATATGGTTTTATAAGTAACCAAGTTTCACTTATTGAAGCTGAGCAAAACAATAAACATGGAGTATAACTAGCAGCCACATGCCATCAACTAGAGACAATAAGTACCGCGCCACTTGTAAGTTGCTTGGAATCCAATCCAATGGGTCAGACCCTCCATGGGCGCCCCATTTGGATACCCAAGATCCAACAAGTAAGAAAATAGATAATTTATAGAGCTAGAAAGAAAATTTACGTATGGAAATGGTGAAAGTGGTCTTGAAATTCCAGGGGGTGATTCTGCTCTAACTTCTGGTTTAGGGACTGCATTTACTTCAGGAGCAGATTCTGTAGCTGCTTCTAATTTGGGAGGTGCAGAATTCGACTCAGGAACTGCTTCGGCTTTCTGTACAGTACTATCCGCGGCAACAGCACTGGCCTCTGTAGGTGCAGGAAGAACCTTGCTAGTCACAGGTGATGGTAGAAAAGCCTTCCCAATTTGCTGAAGTGAAGAGATATAAAACATTAAAGTCCGAGATGATTTTCTTTCAAATAATTTTGTTAAATACATGTTCAGCATGTTGGATAAAAATTGATCATATCAATATATACTTTTCAGATGAAGAGAAAATAGTATGTCATTCAGCTTTTAGAAAATGCACAATACCTTTATATCATCTACAAGCTCTTTAGCAGCAATCTCTGTAGACAAAAACTCATCGACTTCTAGCAGAGTTTGCTTTCTATCCTAAAATGGAAAACAGTGGAAAATGATTAATACAATGTGCTAGAATTAGGATCACACACGCACACGACAATATTGAATTAACACAGAGATTTACGTGGTTCCCTAATTTGGGTACTCCACAGGCGGTTTGTTGTTTTATTGATGATTTCAGTTACATAGGGCTTTACAATATATAGTATTTATAGGTACTAATTCTATTCCAACCCTATTTCACATTATGACTAAAATACCCATAATGTCTTTCCAACAAACGAACCAACAAAACTCATCATGATCGGCGCGCCGCCCAGCGGCCGCTTCAGAGACCATCCCTGGCGCGCGCCGCCACACATGCAAAACCTGCACCGATCCTGGCGTGTCCCGCCACTCCTAGCCTTGCACTGGTGCGGCCCACGCTACCCTTGCAGAAACTCCGTACCCCCGAGCGGAGCGGAGCGAAGCGACACACTAGCCTTTTTCAGTAGCTTCTATGTTACGAGTCAAAATTCCAACACAATGTGATCAAGCAAGCATAAAATCTGAGAGATCTTGATATTTCATATGGTAGCCTCAATTCAATCAATATAGATGGCAGTGTTTTAAGTAAAATGTTATGGAGTTTAGAAATCTAGCAAGCACGTAGTATGTTCTAAACAGTGAGCAGGTTCAAATTAGTGCTGCTTATATGGACATAAGCGAGAAAGCAAGGACAGCTAGAACTTGAAAACTAATGGAACTGTAAACATTAATTAAAAATTTGGTATACTTGTGGACTAACAAATCAACAAAAAGAATTTAGGCTTAATCATAATAAGAAGACGAACTAGTAGGATTTTTTGGGAACTAAATATCCGGATCTCAACAAGATATTAATAAGTTAAAAGGTGGTTCAATCATAATTATCCTTCTAAAAGAAAAAGAAATATTTGAAAACCTGACGCAATAACAGAATAAAACTTCTGAACATGAAGATTAAGTGACTCTTACTATTGTGCCTAATGTCAAGGAAATCAACTTATTCTTCAAAGACCCGAGATATTGTCACCAGGAGAACTTGAGTAAATGAGAAGATTACATTTATACAGAGAAAAACACTAACCTCTGCAAACAGGAGTTTCTTGCTTATAAGTTGAACTAGCACAACTGATCCTAAGAGTTGAAGCAGTGTTTCTACCTGAAATGATATAGCAAGGAAATTATGAAAAATATCATGGCATCGTGTTTTTTTGAAAATAAACATAACAGGGAAAATAAAATAAAGGTACATAAGCACTTAAGCCCAACCTCTGTATATGCAAATAAGCCTAAACCAGCAGCTGCAGCTACACCAAGAGCAACAGAAACAGCATTGGACCCTACCTGGAAGTTAATATATCCATCAAAACTCCTATAATTGTGCCTAGTCTAATATTGAAGAAGTCATAACTTTCCGTGAAAATTTATATACAAGGATTAGTCACAAAATAATTTTGATTATACTAGTGGATTGATATAACTACAAGTGTGTATACATTTCCAAAAATGGTAATCCTACATACATTCACATTACTGTTCCTTTATTGTCTGATGAATTAATAGAAAGAAATCACAAAGAGGTGTATAGATGCCAGTCTGAAAAGATTAGAAGGCATGGAAGTAATGCATAAACCCAATGATTTAAAAGATAAAAGGATCCTAGAAGAATGAGAAACCGCTTCAATTGTCTCAAAAACCAGATCAGACTGGGCATAGGAAATTCATTATCCTTCAGATAATATCGGTGTTATAAACTAAACTCGTACTGGAAATCATTGTTTGTTATTGTAGTTTTTGTTTTATGGTACATGTTTTACCATAGATAATGGCAGTGTTCTTCAGTTAAAGTCCTTTTGCATCTTTATTTGCATCACCTAATAACTGAACCACAGATTCTCTTTATTAACCAGCTATTGGTCCTGATTACATACACTTGCTATCTTGAAAAATTGCAGTCGTTGTGCAGAATTGATGCTACCTCTGATTTGAAATAAATACATATGCGTTCAAGCCATTCTTTTCTTTCAACCATCGAGTTTAACATCCTAAGTTCAGCTACACTCGGTATGTACTCATAAATGCAGAGTTGTGTGAAACACCTAATTTAAAGTTGTCAGAAAATTTGTTCAAGGGAAATATATATATTTTAAATTATTTTTATGATTTATGATATGGAAATGAGTATTTAGCAGTTCAATGCATGACAACATTTGACAATATCGGATAAAAAGTTTAAAACTGCAGTAATTAAGTTTAGGTGAGAAACATACTCCAATTGCTCCACCAATTGCCTCAGTCAAATTGCTGATATCAAAACTAAAGGTTTTCTTTGGTTGTATCCAGGGAAGACCACTGTTCTGCACACGTTAGAATTCACCTTAAATTTTCAAACATGTAAATGTAAACAGAACCAGAACTTTGGATGTCAATGAAAATAAGAGAAAATAAAATTGTAACAACCAGCCATCCTCGGGTTCCTTCTGCACCATCTTTTATTGCATAGGCAGCTTTAAAGCCATTCGCTGTGACCAACTCTGCAACCAGTTCAGAGCTTCCATCGAACCTGGTTTCATTATAAATTCATCAAATTCATATGTTGGTTTTAAGAAAATTACAAAGTGGTTTCTCTATTTCAATCGACCTTTCACTATAAATATAGAATATATTAAGGAAGAAGCGGGAAAGACAAAAGAAATATTAGCATGAACCAATTTAAGGAGGAGATATGATAATGAACCTCAGCTAATATTTAGGTTTTAACTAACATCTCTTAGTATAAAGCCTCCAGTTTTTTACAACTGTTTTTTTGTGATTTTGGGTCACATCTTATCCTAAAAGGAGTTTAATTATTTAATTATTTTTATGTTTGGAAAACAGTTATTATCTCCATGTTCATTCATCCACTCACCCACGTTAGTTTTTTAAATGTTTTTCACATCTCTCTTCCACCATCCTCTAAATTCAAAATTATAGATGGACAAATCTAATTTACATATTTTGTGGTTTTAGATCAATTCTTTTATACTTTAAAAGGTTTATATTCCACACACATAGTTTATATATTTTGTGGTTTTAGATCAATTATTTTATACTTTAAAAAGTTTATATTGCACACACTGTGTTCGCAGTGGCTAGTTTAGAATAATTGTTTGATTCTGCCATAGACAAGGCATATACATCAATAACCTAATAGTTTGAATCTTCAGTTAACTTGAAAAGTGTAAAGCTAAATGGTTTTCCAATGATCTAATGCAAGGTAGAGAGGGGTCTTTGGAGAGAGAGCCAACCATCACCGGTTTGAGAGCTGAAATGGTTAATGATACCAGTCTTACAAGTAGAGTTGTCGGGGTATTGTGCATTACTGCTGATCTTAACTATGATATTTGTATTCAGAAAATGATTATCATATTCTACTTTTCTCCCCTCTCTGTCAAAGGGGCTCACAGCAAATTCTAGACATCAGTTAAGCCGTCTTCAAAAAGATTACTGAATTAATATTGTGATTGTAAATGACAATGCAGGCATCATAAGTGGTTATTTTTTACATATACTATTTTTCTCCCAAAATAACAATGGCATCATACACAATTCTTATCTGCCTAAATGGTGCTCCAACTTCGAATGGCATGTGATACATTTTAGTATATACTTATCATTAATAACACTCCATAAACTTTACAAATATCAGATCAGTGTAACATATAATACACAAAATCTAAGTGTTCAGTGCATAACTTTATTTATTAATCAAACTTTGCTGGCTATATGACCACTCACAAATACTAGTAAATACAAAAATCAAGAAACACACACAATAGGACATTAGGAATAGGAAGAAAAAATTGATGTCATTATCTTACCTGTCCAATATAAACAATGTGGTATTTTCCGGTTCCATGAACTTCAAAGCCAACTTCTTCAAGAACCCAAGCTTATCTTCCCCTTTATACACTACTTGCACAGGTTTCTTACTCAAACCTCTAATATCTGGACCACCCACTTGCCTTAAATCTCCTGGTGGTCTTATATCAAGCAATTGGGCATTTGCATCAACCCCCAATTTTGCATAAGCATTCTTTGCAGTCTCAATACCCCATGGCTTAGAATTACCAAACAACTGAGACAGAACTAATGGGACAGCTAGAATGGCGGCGCCACCGGCTATGACCGCAGGATTCTCCACTACAAAATTGCTAACACTGTCAAGAAGGCCACCAGCCTCAAAATCAGATGAGGCACCAGTAGTTGCTGACTGTTGTAATGCTTCCTCATATGTAAGTGCTCTAGCAAACCCTGTAGTGAAACCAGATGATAAAATCACTATGCCCCCATTAAAATTCCTTGATATAGCTTCTGGAAAATTTTGTGGGCTGGTGCTAAAATTGGCAGAAAATGGTAATTTGAGTGAAGAAATTGTGGGGAGATATGAGATTTTTCTGGGTTCTGTTCTCCTGTCAGAAAGAACAGAAATTGGAGTTAATGCAACTGCATTGAGGGCCACCATAGCATAATTTCTGAAAATCACACCACTGATGTTTTGGGCTACAAAAAGATTAATGCAAATTTTGTTCACTTTTAGGCCTCTTTTAGTGGGTGCTACTTGGGTGGTTTGTTTGTTTTGACTTGTGAGTTGAGGGAGGTGCTGACGTGGGAGGAGAGATGAGAAAGGACCAATTGATGAATAACACGTGGCAAGTTAGGATCAGAGAGGTTGGTGATCATGTTAGTTGTTGATGATGAAATTTTCTGTTGATGACAGATTGTGTGGCTGAGAAATGGCTGAAAGAAGTGTTTGGAAGCTCCATGAAGAGAAATGCTTTTACTCTTCTATTCTAGTACACTCAGCCCAACTGGCCCAATAAGTCGATAACACCACTTTGTTTTGCAAAAAAAAATTGATAGGTAGAATTGGTACATGAGCAGTAGGTGAACGATTATATGTGATAATAAATTTATTATTGTATTTATAATAATAATTATATATATTTAAAGAATTTTTTTACTAAAATTCAAGAATCTATCGTGAGTAATGTATTGTAGCGTATAAAGTTTTCACCAACTATTCATTATGGTTAAGAATCAAACTCAAGTTTCAAACATAATAAGTGACTCACTTACCACTAGATTATTGATAAGTCAATAACACAAATGTGTATTTGGATCGGAGATTTTGTTAAGGGTTTTTGGAGTTCAAATTTATTTGAAAACATACTTGTTTGAACATAATTTATTTTAAATGTAATTTTTTCATTCATCAATTTAGCTTATAAGCTTCAAACTCACTGCATTAGTATAATAAATTTGGAATTTTTAGACTGTCCACACATATTTTTTTAAGACTATCAAAATTAACAAACTTAAATAGACCAAAGATGATAATATAGTGATAGAGACTATTTTTTACTGTGTAAGGTCATGTTTGAATTTATTCCTGAGCTGAAAAAATCAAAATTAACCACCAAAGTGTTAAAAGAAGAAGGTAAATTTCTCCCAAGTATTTTCCTAGTTCCCTTCCTCGGGTGAAATATAGTTTTTTTTAAAAAAAAACAAGAGGGAGCATTTGGTTATTTGCTTTTTATTTGTTACCAACTTCTTTTCGTGGACATAGTAAATATTGTCTTGGAGTTTGGAAATATGAATGTAAGTCCTAATAAGACATTTTTGACCTTGTCTTTTTACATATAGACATCTGCGTCCTAGGCTTGAAGATAACAGACGGAAATATCCGGATAAAGGGTTTACCTATCATAAACCCTAACAATTAACTGCTTCAGCTTCGAGTATACCAGGTCGGTCATCTTCTTCAGTTAGCTCTTTAACTATATATATTTATATATTGTTATAATTTTTTCTTTCTGATATTTTATATACTTATATAATATGTTAATTTTATAATCCCACAAAGGAGCTGACCATGGAACCCAATTTCTTGATGTTTTCTTCCAAAACATCACCATCTGTTACTGTTTTTCCCTTTCCTCTCTCATACAAATCATGTTTGCTTCAAAGACCCAAACTTTTTCTTGAGAATTCTGTCTCAGTTTTTACAAAACAATCAGAAAAGACACCATTTTTGGGTAAAAATTTGGTTTTAGAAGATGGAATTTGTCATTTGGGTAATTTAAGAAAACCCCATGTCCAATTTGCTCCAATTAGAGCAGTTAAGAGAAGAAAAGAGCTTCCTTTTGATAATGTGATCCAAAGGGACAAGAAGCTCAAATTGGTTTTGAAGATTCAGAAGATTCTAGTGAGTCAGCCTGACCGAGTAATGGCGCTTCGGGACTTGGGTAGGTTTAGAAGAGCATTGGGTCTTCAGAAGAAAAGGCGATTTATCGCGCTATTGAGGAAATTTCCCAGAGTTTTTGAGATTGAGGAAGAAGGGGTTTATTCCCTTAGGTTTAAATTGACACCTGAGGCTGAGAGGCTTTACTTGGACGAATTGAAGGTTAGGAATGAGATGGAGGATTTGTTGGTTATTAAGTTGAGGAAATTGTTGATGATGTCGTTGGAGAAACGGATTTTATTGGAGAAGATTGCCCATTTGAGAACTGATCTTGGGCTTCCTTTGGAATTTCGTGACACAATTTGTCACCGATACCCACAATATTTTAGGGTTGTTTCAACTGGACGAGGCCCAGCCTTAGAGTTAACTCATTGGGATCCTGAACTTGCTGTTTCCGCTGCTGAGATTGAGGAAGAAGAAAATCGTGAAAGAGAGCTAGACGAGAAAGATCTTATTATTGATAGACCGCCTAAGTTTAATAGAGTAAAGCTACCAAAGGGTCTTAAGCTTTCAAGAGGGGAGATGAGAAGGATTCATCAGTTTAAAGACATGCCTTTTATATCACCGTATTCTGACTTCTCGGCTTTGAGGTCTGGAACAGCAGAGAAAGAAAAGCATGCTTGTGCTGTTATTCATGAGATGTTAAGCCTCACTGTTGAGAAGAGAACTCTGGTGGATCACCTTACTCATTTTAGAGAGGAGTTTAGATTCTCACAGCAGCTTAGGGGGATGCTGATAAGGCACCCTGACATGTTCTATGTATCACTGAAAGGGGACAGGGATTCTGTTTTCCTCAGGGAAGCATATCGTGATTCTCATTTGGTAGAAAAGAACAAATTGTTGCTTCTAAAGGAGAAGCTTCGATCGCTTGTTGCTGTTCCACGATTCCCTCGGAGGGGTGTTAAAAGTGATACAGATGGAAACGACCAAGAAAGTAATGAGGACGAAGATGGAAGTGGTGTGGAGGAGGATGAAGATTGGTCTGATATTGATGATTTAATTAGCAATAAGTTGGATGACGATGATGAGGATGACGATGATGATGATTGGATTGATGAAGACGATGATATGCCCCCCGACTTCGATGAAGATGATGAAAATGTGAAGCTTGGACCAAGCAAACAAGCTAAGCAGGTTGATAACTCAACAAAGAATGGAGACAAGGTTCTTGCTCCAATGTTCCCTGATGGTCGGCCAAGAGAACGCTGGTAAATAGGATACAATTATTCTGCATCGTTTTTAAGGACCGGATGTGTATGTGTCACCGGAAGCCTTTTGACATTTGCTTTTGGACTGGATTACCTAAAGATTTAGTCCTCCTCAAGTAAAGAAAGCATTTTTGCCATTTTGGAGGTTCAGCATATTTTCAGGGCAGTTAGTCTTGGATCTTCTTCTGATAAAAAGACCCAGGAAAATGCTTCAACAAGGAGACGGATGAAAGTTCTCTTTGCTTTTCCTGTAACAGAATGAAAGTTCTTATATGCTCGTGTATTAGATCAGGAAATAGAAAGCTGTATGTGAATGCTACATCTATTGAGCTTGTGTTGTCATAAATAATAGTACATGGTTTTTGTTAGTGTAACATTTTACTTGTGATTTCTACGAGCACCAGTAATTATTTATGATGATGCCTTCAAAAGTTCTCCTCGGGCTTCTGCTTAATAATTTTCCATTTCAATTTGGGGATCACAAGCATCACTTTGCCATTGGCCTTATAAGTTGTGGGGCTAACCCTACTAACTACCACCCTCTACATTCTGGAATGGTGATATTCCAACTCCCCTTGGAAATTCTCATTGGACCCAGTGATAAAATAAATGAAACTCTACTTCGAACGAACATGGAAGAATACTTGAGAACTGCGACTGCATCCAGAATACAAAAGAGTGCAAAACTCTTGTAAAATTGGACTTGCAAGCAAGTAGACTACTCTGTTATTGTTCTGTAGACACTCCCAAATTGCATTGGCAAGCAATTGTAAAACTGGACTTGCTACCTAAAGTACTTTTGCCATTTTAATGCATCCATTCTCATTGGCTCGAGCTGCTTTGGCCTGCAGTGCCTTTCCCCTAAAAGATGATGCAACTATTTTCAGAAGTTATAAACAAAGGGAGCTAGTTATCCCTGCTTCTGTGTTGCTGTAATTGAATTATGCTGTTTTACATCTAAACAGGTCAAATTCTTTGACATATTACTGCATTCTGTTTGGAAATTTCAAGGCATAGTTTAGTTTCTCAGCTTATTTATGTGCAATCATATTTCTTCCTGACTAGTACTACAGAAACAGAATGACATGGTTTGTTAATTTCCTGTCATTTCTTAACAAAGAACCAGTTCTGTTTGCAAGTATTTTAAAACAAAGAGCCATTATTATTTAAGTTTAATCATCACATGATTCATCTTCATTATAAATATATTGAGAGATTCCTTGATTGGTTTAAGAACTGAAAAGAAAGTTGGGAAATAGATATAAATCATATCCAGTTTTGTAGGATTTGATGTATTATTTGAGAAAACTATATCCAGCATGATAAAATACTATGCAACTGTAGCTATAGAAACCAAAACTAGTGCCCACTGATGGATGTCCTCTTTTTTGTCCTGGACAAAAGTGATGCAAGTAAAATTTACCAAAACTATGGGAACTACGTTAGGTGGTGTTTGATTACATTTTAATGCATCTTAATAGTCCACCTCTTAATGTATCTTTAAGAGATTTCACAAGATGTCTTTCAGCTTTATTTTTTAAGGGGCCCAGAGCGCTAAAAGGTGGGGGAGAAGGAAGCCGAAGCCCTACCTTACTACAACATAGGGACAGAAGGGAGAAGGTTGTGAAGGTGGCCTCGTTATCCACACCTCAAATGAAAGGAGGACCAACCGACCTGGGTTTTCACGAGCGTTGGTGGGTTCTGGAGTGCCTGTCAAGAACGCTAGTGCATACCCCGGGGTTATTGCATTCCCTCAACGATTGATATCGTTAATAAGGGGGGTTCGGTTAATCAAAAAAAAATTGAGTTTCTTAAAGGTCCTGCAAATGTAGCTGATGGATATGCTTCTCTTTGTTCTGGTGAATATGATGCAAGTGAAGCTTATTATGAATTTAATAATATTAATTGACAATTAAAATCAAAGGGGAATAAACTGAAAGGCTTTTTTGTTGAACTAAATCAAGCTGCAGTTATCCCAATTTTTGTACAGCTACAAAAACTAAAATCAAATTTCATCTGCTTTAATTCCTTGTCTTAGTGAAATTCTGCCAATATTTAAAAAGTCATAAAATGTATTGCTAAATTTTAAATAGTTTTTGCCTTTGTTTTTCTGGGTGCATTATGCTTTTTTGTCACAAAAGGAGTATAAGCATTCATTTATATGGGAGATGTAGAAAAGTTTCACCAACTTATATTCTAATATTGGAACTTACTATAACAAACTATGACAAATATAAAGAAAATCAACATAAGAAATAATGATAAGAATACAAGATTTAGATGAAAAGTTAAAATTGAGAAAAATTACAAGCAAGAGGCAAAAGATATTATTATATGGAAGTGTTAAAAAATACAAGTTGTGAATCTCTCTCTGAAAATGGTCAATACTAAGAAAGAAAAGTCATCTTTCTTTCCCTTCGAGTTGCGGCACAAAAGTTAGATCCCGAATAAAAATCCGAGACACGTAACAAAACTCTTCATAACCCTCCTTCTCTCTGCTTTTTGATGTATAAAAGTCAAACAAACCAACAAAGAAGAGTTTCAGCTTTGTTCCTTTGTTAAACTCCTGTAGTGATCTTCATGCTTATCCAAAAGCAAGGTTGTGTGTCTAACTCGAATGGATTCATGCAGCTGAGGTCTTTGTCATAGGGCCTTGAAAAACTACCACATTAACTAGATATTAATTCTTGCACCATAGACTACCCTGCTAAACCTTGTAAACCAGACTTTCAAGAGATAAATGAAATGCTGATTATTTGTGACTAATAAAATTTTTAATTGTTGTACTATTATTCCAATTTGAGATATATTCCACTGAGATTTGGATAGGGAACAGTTGACAATGCATGATTTGTTCTCCCAATTACAAATAAGATACTTTATTCTTTATCAAGAAAATTGACTCTGTCTATGTAGATTTGGAAGATCCTTTTTGTGAACAAGCAGTAAAGATTTGCCATGCCCCTCATATCAATTGAACAGATTTTGAGGCCCCACTAACATCAGTGTGTATGCTTACATTTTGTTAACTATAAATAAGGCATTATAAGCCCACTCCAAATATCAACTCAACAAACACTTTCAGTTCATAAAACAAACTCTTTTTTTCAAGGCACTGGTTGTTCACTCTCCCTCAAGGGCTTCTGGCCTGCTTTCCTTGCAAGTTTGATACGCAAAACGCTGCTGCGTATGGAAGTCTGGTACGGCTAGGAGCTATCGAGGGAGAACTAACAAGCTATGCCTTGCTTACTATGTGTATGTTTGGTTACTGAGCGTTTGGCGCGTTTAGACTTCCAAACACATTTGAAAATCTTGTTTGTTATCTTATTACAAACGCAACTTATTTACCTCACAAACACAACGTTTGGGGTACAAACGCACCGCATCATTTCCAAACAATGCAAATGCTAATAACCGAACAAATCCTATCTCTGTGTCCAATGAGTTCATGCCAAGGCAGCCTTTGCTCACTATCCTTCAAAGGCTTCTAGCTAACACGAGTGTGTAGCAGCCAGGAGTCTTCGGGGAGAGTGGACAACAGTTGTGTTCTTGATGTTCTGCTATTTCCAATCCATACCAAAATAGCATCAGTGTTTGCCTTTTTGATCTGCAGGTATGAACTTGCTGTTCCATCACTTTGTTTGTGGACTTGTATTCAACTTTCTTGTTCCTAATCTTCACCAAATGAACTTCTTCATTTGTGGCTTTCTTAATCATGCATTATATCACTTTCCCGGGCAAAGCTTGAGGGGTATCACTGAACCATACGACTCTTGGTTAGTTGGTTTGAACAAATTTGTTGTAGAACAATGTTACTCAAGATGGAGGAAAGCTGAGGCCAACAGAAACTATAAGGGAGGTACAGTTTACTTCCCACATTGGGCAAGTGAGAAAAAGAAGCACAGAAAGCGAGGTATAAAATGAGAAGCTAACAATAAGATTAATCATACCTTTCTCTGCCTTTTGGTTAAGATCAAGTGTAGTATTTGCTATTATTAGTTTAATATTTGATATGTGAGTCATTGACTCACATGATACTAAATTTATTTTTTGAGGGGTAGAGTTCTTCATAGTAGCTGGCTGTTGGGGAGTGTCGCTTTGGCTTTGCACTACTGCCTTGGCTGGCGCACCCCACCGATCGAGTCTAATTGTTTATGTATTAAGAAAACCCCATCAAAAGCTACAAGTGCCAAAATCTACAAGTGCCATCTTTGAGAGGAGGGAAGCCTTCAAAACATTACCATATTCTCATAATTGTAACTATATGCTAATTAAGCACTACGAAACCTAGTCACTCTGTTTAGATGGACATTGGATAAAATTAGAATCATGCAGAAAAAAGATTATAGCATTGGCCCCTCTACAAGGATGCATGACACACATTAATATATGGTGAAAAGGGACTTTCTTAATATTTGACAGTGAAGAGATTAACCAGGACTAAATGTCTCAATTTGACTTTCAAAATTTAATAATGGTCTTTATATGGAATGGAGGGAGGGAGTACTATTTTCCTGAAGAAAAATGAACTATATTACCAGATGAAGCATTGAGAATGAAGAGGACACTCGACTGCATAGACTTTAGTTTCATAATTCTATTAAATGTGTTTGTTTGCTTTCCTTCTAATAAATAGGAGGGGGATTAAGTGGTTTTGAGGCTTCAGGGAGGAAAAAGATCATCTTGTAATATGATACCTGCAGACAATTTCTTGAAAAATGCAACCAGCAGTGCAATTCTTTAAGCCTTGATTCATTCTTGAGTAGTCAAATCATTCTCCCATATTGATAAAATAGACTAAAGTTTCTACTATAATATAGGAGCAATTACCACCGCTACATCGTCCCTTTGGGGACATCTGATAAAATTGGAATGATACTGAGAAGATTAGCATAATAGCATGGTTCCTGTGCAAGGATGTCACGCACAAATCGAGAGATGGTCCAAATTTTTTTTGCCTACTTGCCCAACAAATCCAACTAGTTCCTATCTGAAGTATGTGTTGATATTAATGCTCAGTGTTCTAATATATACTCTCTCTCTCTCTTCAGCTCCATCATTACTTTATGTTTTTTTTAACATAAAGCAAACATATTTTAGTCCATCTGTTTCATAAAGTAAGTCTCATTGTAAAATTTGTGAATATTAAGGATGTATTTTTTTCCATGTTTATCCCTAAAAACATAACAGATTGTTGGTTTAGTAATTTTTGACAAATACATATGTTCCATGTTAATGGTCTATAATTCTACTTGACCTTCAATAAAAAACTATGACATTCACTTGAGAATACTACACTCCTTTGTCCAATATCTTCAATCAAAGTCTTCCAAGTCCCAAAAAGAGGATGGCAACCAAAACTTTACCCCTTTTGATGAGGAATCAGACCAGCTCTGCTTGAGGGGTACCACTGGATCACACGAGTCTTGGTTATTGCAAGAGCAATTTTACACATGATGGAGTCCAGTGAAATGCTAGGAGGTACAGTTTAAGTCCCACATTGGGCAAGTGAGATAAAGAAGCACGCGAGGTGTAAAATGATAAGCTAACAAGAAGCTTACTCGTACTTTTTTCGGCCTTTTGACTAAAATCAATTCTAGTATTTATTCTTATCAGTTTAATATTTAATATGTGAGTCATTGAGTTGTATGATATTAAATTTATTTTTTGAGTGGTCTTGGCATTACACTACAGCTTTGGCATGGCTCACCCCACCAATTCAAGTGTGGACCATAATGTAATAAATTTACCTTTCTTAATGATAGTTATTCTGATTTTATTGATGAAGTGAAACAAGTTGGGGTTCTTGTATCTTGAGTGTTGTATGCTCAGAAAGAGGAAAGAGGTTCGTTTTGGAATACATAATTTATTGTTATATAAATAAAATCTCAATTGTGAGATTAATTACTGCGGTGGAGAGAGAAGAGGGGAGATACCGCCATCTATCTTGTAATGTGTTATGTATAATGTAAAATGTACAATAGGAAAACCTCATCCAGATGAAAACCTCATCCATCTATCTATGCAATAGGAAAACCTCATCCAGATGAAGGGGAGATATATTTTAATTTATATCAGTTGGTATCAGAAATGAAGGAGTTAGGATATGTGCCAGATACCAAATGTGTGTATCAGAACATTGATGAGGTTGAGAAGGAGAAAATGCTGCTCGCTCACACGGAGAAATTGGCAATTACGTATGGACTGATAAAGATGAAGAGTAATGCACCCATTAGGGTGATCAAGAACACAAGAATGTGTTCTGACTGCCACACTGCAGCAAAATACATTTCCCTGTTGAGAAGATGTGAAATCTTTCTTAAAGATGGTACTCGGTTTCACCATTTCAGCAACGGAAAGTGTTCCTGTAATGACTTCTGGTGAACACCTTGTGATTTTGATTGAATCCAGTCATACTCTTTTGCTAACAGGCAAAAGTTGTAAAGCAAGCCAAACGCCATCAAGGGAAAACACAAAACAATTTGGTACCACCTAGTGCTAAGAAATGCAAATTGAGCGACTCGGGTTGGATTATACAGCTTCCAACAAATCAAATTCTAAGAAGAAAGGGTTGGAAATGTTGTAAAGTTCAAAGGTTAGCAATGCTTTGAATAGTTACCAGTTGTTTCTACAAGTACATAGAACAGAGTAAATAGGGAGTTACCAAGTTTAAACAAGATATGAAATTTATGATTCTTTTTATTAAACAATTAGACTTGAAAGTGTGGACATTATTGACATGTATCACCTCTATACTTTCACTAGCACCATCTATGGCATAAACTTTTGGGAAAATTCAGCTTTGGAATCAAAATTCAAAAGAAGTTCTTGCGGATGTGGCTGAAACTGGTCATCACTATGGAATCAAAAAAAAAGAGTGGAAAACAATGTATTCCTCCTTCAATCTTAATACAAAGTGGAGCATAAAGCTGTCTTTATAGGAAGTGGAACATAAAGTTATATTTTCAAGAAAATCTCCAGCCGCTACTGAAAAACGAAAAACACCACTGTATCCTAAAAATCTTCAAAGCCTCCAATAGATTAATCAATGGTGTGCTATTCATCATTGAAACAGCCAAAAAAATACAGCAAAAGCATTATGATTATTACTTGTATTCGTGCCAGTAGAGAGAGCATCACTTTCCTACACCTATAGTGCTAAAGCAAATTAGGACGCTGTACAAAAACATCTGGCGATGAGGCAGATCATCTCCAACTACTATCCCCAAAGCTTCTGGTATAACCCTTGCACAGTTCATTAAAAGTAACTACACTCTATCGCAGTCTTCTAACCTTTACCTACCAACACAAACTTGAGGGCGATCCTGCATAGCCATCCTCTCCGAGACTTCAGCCAGTGATTTGAGATTGCAGTTGATTAGGGCCTCAACAAAGTAACAAGTCTCGTCCTTAGTATTACCATCAGGCACATCCACCAGAAACGATTCAATGGCATGGGTGCCAGCCCTCCCATCAATCATTTCAGGATGGACAGTAATGACTGAAGAATAGTTCTGAAAAATTAACAAAGAAACATCATTATAATGTTTTCAGCAGCTTATATGAGAGAGAACATGAGGATATAGGGTAGCTTAATCTAATATTCCTCGTGAAATCTGAAAGATATATTATGTTTAGACCTAATATTCCTGCTTCAGGTTCATGTGCTGACACTTTATTGTTAGGGCCTAAATAAATAAAAGAAGAAATAGAACAATGCAAGGAAAAACTATACCTTAAGCCTATGATCACCACCAACTATTTTAACGCCAAGGATGTGCTCAGTATCGTCGAGAAGTTCCAATCTTTCGGTGCTTGTCGTGGCAGGAAGACCTGACTTGACATTCACCTCTCTAACACTCCCAATTTTAAGGTCCCCCAGAACGATGCACCTGCTAACGAAGGGCTTGTACTTCTGCGGTTGATCGAATCTCCTAACCAATGACCAAACCTGATAAAAGAACATAATTTTGTTAGACAAACACAGTTCAGCAAACTCATAGGCAAAAAAATATATTCTTTGCAAAAGTAAATAGAAATAACCAAATTTATAGATTGATAGACAATAAAAAACTTCCCCACATTTCATACAGAAAGAAAATGGATTAGTGTAACCGAATAAATGAAAAAAAAAATAGCTTAGTAGAGATTCATGTGAATTTGTCAAGAGTAAAAATCAACAACAACAATTAAGAGTAAAGCAGTCTTGTAAAGCTACTACAATAATAGAAAATCTCATAAACCAAAAGTTAAAAAGTTTCCACCTTTCCACAAAATCTTTTACACAACTCAAATATTATCTCAAAATTCAGCAGTTGCAACCAGTTTCAATTGATCTTTCTTAACAATCAAAAAACCTCATTACACTCGAAAACAAAACAAAAAACTATATATCAAACTAAATTTCTTAGATCTGCAATTAAGTACATTAATAAGCAAGAAAGAATCAAATAACAAAATTCCAAAATCAATCCTTTTACCAAAAACTAAAGAAAGAATTAACATTTCATCACCCAAGACCCTAACAAAAACAAAATTCAAACTTCCCCTTCTCTTACAAACAAATCAAATCATAAACAAATAAATACATCTATATATATAGAGAGAGAGAGAAATGGGAAATCTTACTATATCAACGGGAGCTTTAATGTGTTTAGAGACAGATGAAGTGCACCGATACTCTGTAGTTTCATGCATGTGGTGTCTTGATCTTATGAACTGAAGAGCTTCCATTTCCATTTCAATTTCTTCTTCTTCTTCTGCAAAAGTGCAACAACTAGACCCCAAATATTCTTAGCAATCAAATCTTGAAAGGTGGAAATTAGAGATTTGTGTGGTTTCAGAAGCTTCACTTTCAAGTCTATCAAGTATCAACAACACTGAAAGATGTTGTCTACTCCCTCCATCCTTGAGAGATAAGTAAAGTTAAAGTGAAAATAAATAAATAAATAAATAAAATTGGTTCTCTAATATGTCCATACAATAATATTCTATCCGTTCCAAATAAAATAAAAAATTACTACAATTATTTTAAGTTAATTTACTATATTATCAATATTTAGGTTCTTATGTAATATATGGTAAATTTATATATGTATTTAAATTTATATCTAAGAATCTATACATATGCTAAAAACTTTTAATATCAAATTTAAATGCTAATTTTAATATTATCCATAAAACATATATATTATGTTTGGTTGCAGTATTGGAATTCTATTCCTATAGTTGGTCGATCGAGATTTTTTAAATTTATTAATTTGAATGAAATGATCAATCTTTTAACATATGAGACATTCAATTGAAATACTCATTCGCTTCACTTTTAAGTAATCAAACATAAAAATAAGCATTTCTTTCCATTCTCTCCAAACCAAATAGACCAATAGCATTAACATCATAGGCGACTAGGCGTATGTAAATTTCATCAAAAGTATTTATTTGGAAATTGATATTTTTGTATGTATTTTTAATATTTTCACATAATTATCTTTCACATATCACATAAACGTACAACGAGTCTCATCTTTGTATAAAAAAAAATCATGTAAAATTATAAAAAATACATATAAAAATAATATTCTCCTATTTATTTCTATACAATTCAGCATGTCAATTCTTCTCCTTTCCTTTTTTTTTTTTTTTTTTTTTTTGTTGTTATTGAATTTATCTACACTTAATGGAGTGGTAGGTGAGCAGCATGGGGTGACTTATGGGCATCTTAACGTGTAAAAGTAAAGTAAGTCTATTGAAAAGACGGTGATAATCCGAGTTCAAAGCCATTGTTGAAAAAGGCAAGCTCTTGGGGCCCACAAATGGAGCTAAGGCCTAAGTGTTAGGATTTCAAATTAAGGTTTGATCTCCTCTTAATTTTGTAAGTTATCTTTAGATATATATTCTTTTTTTTTTTTTTATTTGGGGGGGGTTGGGTACTTGGGTTTAATATCTTTAGATACTTTTAGCATCTAAAACAAATCATTTCACTTTATTTTCTTACTAATCGCAGAGCTTGGCATGTGACAAAAAAATTATAATAAAAAATTTAATATTATTATATAAAAAAAATTAATTCACGTACGCTAATAATATTAATAAATAATCTTGTATAACTGTACTAATATTAGTAACAGTGTTTTTTCTTGTATAACTTTATTTCTCTCTTTTTGGGTTGGATTGGGTTGGAGTTGGAGTTGGGGTTGGGGTTGGATTGGGTTGGGTTGGGTTGGGGAGTATTAAACACCGTCCAACAAAATCACTATCCATTTCATCTTTTCATCATAGTTGCTCGCTCCCATGGTACTCCTCAGTCCTCAGAGACCGTGACTCAAGCAAGCTGGGTAAATATTCAACCTCAACCTCAACCTCGCACTGTTTCTTAATAATAACAGTTCCTAACAACAGTAATAAAACTTTCAGAAATTGGTTGAAAAGTTACTATAGTTATTGAATTTCGATATGAAAGTAATGAAACACCACCTATATAAACCCGGATCACCAAATACCAGAGAGCCAAGCATCTAATAGTACGCCCATCATCATAGCAACCAAACACGGAACAGATTACAGACTCATTTACGAAGACAACACAAAACACAAACACAAACAAACTGAGGATCTCACGTGTATGCAATTTATCTACTAAAATTTTCTAATAGTTAACAGATCATGTAGATTCTAATGCGCCATCTGATGAATAGTTTCCAGACATAAGGGGTATTGGTGAACGAAAAGGCAATATCATAATTCATTACCAGAGAGTATGCCGTACATTGGTATTCCAAATGAATACAATAAGTAGTAGTAAAATCAACTTATATGCTCAAATAAAGCAAAATCTCATTTAGAGCTCAGTGCCATAGATATGCTTGATCAAGCAATCACTGTATTCAACAGGCCGGAAAATGCCAACTTGTCTGCAAAATAAAGGTACTGAAGTACATATAAGAACATACAATATGTTGAACAGTTGAATCTAGTCAAACTTATTTTTTCCCCTCAGCAGCAGTTCTTTTGCGAATCTCATGTGCAGTATTGAATATGCCAAGTGTCGGTGTGTTACAAACAAAGCATTTTTTGTTCTTCGCGTGGTGCTGTGGACAACAAAAAGTAATAAAGTCAAGACAAGCTCAAAACCAGAAAAGAACATATAGTCAATAATATAAACAGCAGGTAATGGTACAGGCAAATGACATAAGAAAATTTATGTGATCCCAAGTCATCAAAAAAATGGTGACAACGCTTAAAGAAACTTAGCTAAGAATGACTATATATATTTTTAGATGGATACTTTATCGGAAAGAATGGATGGAAAACAAATAAAAGTTGCCTTGATGACTAAAGCACACGGAGATAGGGGCAGCGTGATTCCTATTAAAGAGAGAAAGATTAAGAGGGCCTTTGAATGGTTTAAAAAGTACTCCTAATAGGCTTGGTTTGATGGTTCATGGTTCCTGTAATTTATAATCTGATATAAGGAAAGTCTTGGTCTTATTTAGGGGTGATCATTCGGTTATAACCGAACCGAACAACCTATTCGGTTATAACCGAATACCAAATTATTGATAATTTTACTATCTGAAATACTAACCGAAATTCATAACTAACCGAATTACCGAATACCAAATTACCGAATTTACAATTCGGTAATTCGGGTAATAACCGAATTTGAGAGAAAAGCCAACCAGTCAACTAAAATTCAGCCCACATGAAAGCCCAACAATAACAAACATAAAAACGAACTCATCTAAACGAACTCAGCAATCTCAGCCCACATAAAAAACAATAACAACAATAGCAAACATGGGGATCAATACCAATAATAAAAACCAAGTGGGTCTTAAATCAACCATCAGCAGATCTCCTGACGGTGCCACCCATTTTCGCCGCCCTCTTCCTCATCTCATCCCCTTCTTTGGATACCACCAATCTCCTAACAGCTTTTTCAACACTTAAAGATGTCACCAATTCATCTCTACGCTTCCATGCACGAATTCCACCCGCAGTGAGATAAGGAATAAATGAAGAGGAGTGAGAATGGATCGAGTCGGTCTAATATGGGAGATGAGAAATCGAGATCTGACTTTTGTTAGATCAGATCTGGGTTGAGAGTTGAGACTCTGAGATAAGAGATAATGAAAGAGACGAAGAGATTGAGAGACAGAGAGTAAGGGGATAAGGGTGAAGAGACCGAGAGAGACAGAAAGTAAGGTCTGAGATAAGAGTTTGACGCGTGTTCATAGAGTTTACAGAGAGAGAGAGAGAGCAGTAGAGCACTGTGTTTTTTGTTCATGGAGTTTACAGAGAGAGAGTTCACGAGTGAGAGAGAGAGCGAGGGGTTCAGTTGAGGACTTGAGGGCCACTGTGTTTTTTTTTAAAATGCTCGAATGGGCTGAAGAATGGGTTAAAGAATGGGTTGAAGGGGCTGAAGAATAGGTTAAAGAATGGGCTGAATTTATTCTTATGCAATAAATTCGGTAATTCGGATACCCGAATAATCTTTTTTTAAAACCGAATCCGAAACCGAATACCGAATAATAAATCGGATATAACCGAAATTAGAAAAAAAACCGAAAAACCGAAATAATTCGGTTAAAAAAATTCGGTTGTGTTCGGTTATTCGGTTTTATCCGTTTTTTGCTCACTCCTAGTCTTATTTAACTAAAGTTTGTAAATAAGAAGTGTAGACATAAGAGTAAAAAAGAAGGTATAACAAAAATGATTTTTTTTTGTTTTTCTTTCTCATGATGAGTAAGAATAGAAAAAAAGGAAGTATCCAACATCCTCCACAACCTTGTTAGCAACCAGCATACAATCCAAAAATTTGTCTTGACCCAACAAAGGCTCTCTAAGAAACCAATATAGTATCGCTCAAGATCAAGCTCAACCTTAACCAGAATTTTATACAGTAAAAGTCAAACTAATGGGAATAACATCCTTAAGTTGATAGGCCTGTATTATAGGGAGGAAGGTGATAACTAGTATAGCCAATGGTTTTAATATCTCTTCACTCTTTCTCTTCTTTTTTTTAACTTATGAGAGAAGTTCATATCCTCTCAAATGTTGTCATGGTGAACATTTGTATTATTTAGTAATTGTATGTTAAAATGGGAGGGATTGTTACATATGACAGTATTCTCCGTGATTTCTCTCCATAGTTAGGTTCATTAAGGTTTTTCGCAAAGTATCTCTTTCAACTTGTTATTGTATACTACTAGATTTGTGTTGTACATTATTCTCATTTCTCTAGTTCCTTTATATGAACACAATGAGCACCTAAGTTCTGTAAAATGAAGCTCAATAAAAACTCTAGAGTAGATAGAATACCAACGAAATTATGCAAGTAGGTAAAAAGAAAAGGGTTATGAGAATGTTTACCTTTAACGCGCAATGCTCACAGAAGTAATGCTTGCACTTGGTAACAACAGGATCCACAAATGGCTGTCTACAAATGAAACACGCAAAGGGCAGTGAATCATCATCATCTTCCTCGCTCTGCTCTGCATCCTCGTCATCATCAAGTTGTTTTAAAGCCAAATTTCTTTTCCTTGCCTTTTCTGCCTCATCCCACTCCTTCTCCAACTGCCACCCAGACTTGTAATCTCCACGATCATGCATAAACTTGCACGAATCTCCATACCCACAATAACCAGTTTCCTTATAATCCTTGCATATATCCGGCTGGTAGTCAAACCTTGCCGACACCCTAATATGAGCAGAAGCCCTAAGCGGACCATGTGCCCCACCTGCTTTCTCCCCCGCAACTGTTTGCTCTCTTCTAAACCCAGCTTTATGATCAGTATACGCATTCATCCCTTTATACAATTTCTCATCATTACTACTTTTACTTTTCCCTTTCAAAGCCGCTTCGGCTTGCTTAAGAACCCTCTCGCGAATTGCACGAGCATCTCTCGAGAAATGCGTCTCGGTTTCTAGGGTTGCTGTTGCCCTACTATCATTCTGAACTTGAATTTCACTGGAGGATTCAAATTGAAATATTGTTGGGTCTTTTCTAGTTTCTACATCAGATTTTTCGGAAACCATTAAGCGCTTAGATGGTGCGGTAGAAAAGTGTAATTTATTGTCAGGCACCAAGGGCTTTTTCTTATTAGCTAAAAATGAGCTCTTTTCTTCTTCTTCTTCGATTCCTTCATCCTCATTAAGATTCCGTTTTCTTATATTTTTGTTCTTAGTTGGTTTTCTGAAGAAATTGCATACTGTAAAATACAGAAGACAAATCAATATCACTAAAAAAGATTGAAATTTTAACGAAGTATAAGAAAAATGAAGTAAGATTATACCTTGTTCAGCTTGTTTAGGTTGGCCAGAATCCGCCATTGAAGAGTTTGATTCCGAATTGAAGCAAGTTCAGATCGAATCGATGACCCTAAAATATTTTTCCCCAAATCCGATTCTTTTATTTAGTTTTTGCTAAATACCGATTGTCTTATATCCGCTGCTCCTATTCCTTTTTATTTTTTATTTTTCGAAGGAAAACAAAAAAAATTGTGATACTATTTCCCGTTTTATATAGTCAGATTGACCAAAAAAAATATATGATAATTGATATTTTTATAAATAAATTTGATAATTTTATAAGATCTTCTATCATATTATATTTAATATTCATGTAATTTTTGTGTACATTTAGTTCATAATATTATCTCAATAAAAAGTTCATAGATTTTAACGAAGAATAATATTAAGAACATTAACTATATACAAAAAGTTGTGCACACAATGTAAAAAAAGAAAATAGAAAGTGAAAAAATAAAATAGAAAGAGATATCTATAATTGAATATTTTATATATTTTTATTGGTAATCAATACATTAGTAGTATTTTTTGTTGTATTACTTAGTGTACATAGTATTATCTTTTAATAAATTAAGAAAATTTTATATTAAATTTTTTTAACAAAAAAATATAAAAACAAAAGTATTCGTTAGTTAGCAAATGGAAAGTTGGCTTGGAAGATTTTGTGACACATTTATGTTTTAAAAAAGAGAGTCAAAAGAATGAATATTAGTTGGATTTTGACTTTTCAAGTCATAAAATAATTATAGTATTTGTTTATCATATTATTGTCGATAATGTAATTATTATATTTTGATTGTATAAATTCATTAAAGTGTTATTATTGTATATTAATAACAACAATTCCCAACAAAAAATAAAGCAAACCAAAAAAAAATAAAAAAATCGTAAATATTTTAAATGTAAACCATTAATAAAGGGATAATACGTTTTAATGTTAATAACACGGATCCGGTTAGCATGAAGTTTATTTTTTAGTAAGTTGGTCAATTGATCAATAAAATCTTCGGCATATAGTAGAAATGCTTCGCGTTACATACGTTATTGGTCAATGACCAATTCTTAAAAAATAAATTTTATGTTAATCACTTCCTAATAACACATTTGATAAAGATGAGTTTTTTAAAATAAATATTAAGTTGTCATTATTAACCATGTAATAAATTTTAGTTCAAAAAACTTGATCATAATGTGATTTAATACGTTTGTAAAATCGAGTTGTAAGTGACCCGGCCTGTCTATCAATATCAGATACAGGCCCAAATTTACATTTAGGGCTCCGTTAGAATAATGTAAGAGAAGTTTGAGATTGTTGACGGAATCATGATTCGTCAACTAGTAATCAATTACCTATCGAAAAAACAGGGAAAAACAAAATTAATTAATTAAAAATAGCAATCAAGATTGATTTTTTTATTTTCATTTCCCAGATTCCATTTTCGTCCATCATTATTTCCCAATTTTCGTATAAGTTCATTTGAAAAACACACCAATTCCTGTCTCTCTCTAGTTTCATTTTTTTCAACCCAGAAAAATCGCAACGTTAGCCTATATTTTTCGCTCTCATCTGAATTCCTTCAAATTTCCCTTCTTTATTTCGATACTCTTCGATATAAAGCAGCAATCTTTATTTGTTGATTTTCAGGTTGATTATTCTTTGTTTCGAAATCCCTTCATCTTTTTCTAGATAGGGCTTTTTTGCCCTTTTTGTTTGGAAGGGGTAATCTTACATATCGGGGTGATCAAATTTGCTAGGGTTTTGATTATCTTGTGGGGTCTTTTGAGAATCATTTCATTAGCATTTCTGTATTTTATTAATTGTATTAGATAAAGTTTACACCTTTACTGTTGTCTGAGGGTTTTTAGTGTTTGTAAATTTCAGTGCTCACCATTTGTGATATTATTATTATCTTTCAGAAATAGTGTATGTATTGTATTTGAATTTATGAGGGTAATTGGTGGTTTTGGGTTTTGGATCAAAAAATCACCTGGGATTTGTTTAATACAATTTGTCGAGCACTTTGAAGAAGTTTAGTGCAAGGGAAAGAATCGGGAAGTTTCAGTTGTTTTGGTGGTTGCTATTTCTTTGTGTCCTAAATAGTGTAATTGGTTAGTAGTGGGTAGCTTTGTATGGGCAAAAATGAGGTATGGGCACAGCCAAGTGGCATATTTCCGAGTGGGCTTTTGCCCAATGCAGGTCCATTGATACAAGTACTTGAGTCTGAGAGATGGTTAAAGGCTGAGGAGAGAACTGCAGAACTTATTGCCTGCATTCAGCCTAACCAACCATCTGAAGAACGCAGGAATGCAGTTGCAGATTATGTGCAGCGACTCATCATGAAATGTTTTCCCTGCCAGGTGATGTTCTCCTTTGGTTTTCTTGTAATTACTGTTAGTGATGCTATATGTTTGCAGATAATGATGTTATTGTATTAGAGCTGTTATATATGTCTAAAGATAATGTTATTATTACTATATTACAAATTATTTGCATTCAAGCTTTTGGGTCATGAAAGTGTTCTAGCTTTTTACTTAGGCAAATTTTGTTACTTCTGCAGAGTTTCTTGATTGTGTATGCGCTGATGTCTTTAGATTGGGAAATGGCACAAGTCATAACTAAGTGAAAGTATGGTTCTGAAGATCTTAGGCTTATGAATTTGATAATTTAGATCATTGTTAACATTGATGGTTAAAGAGTTTCTCAAAGTTAAAACATTAACTTGGTTAGGTTTATTTTAGTGAAATACGTTCTGAGTAGCATTCTCAATTTATAGAACTGGTAGAACTATTATTTAAGTAGTGAGTTGCATACTGAGTAGTATTCTCAATTTACAACACTATTAGAACTATGTAAGTATACAACCATAAGAGTCTTTTAATACTTCAAGCTACAATACAGTCATAGAGTTGGACAGGGAAAAAACATTTTGGTGATATAGTGAGTTTAGGTAACAATTATCTTGAGAGAATTGATGACTAGAAATGATAAACATGAGAGTTTTATGCATGTTTACTCAAAGTTCTTAGGCATTGGTGCATTGCCTATAGATTTTTCAGTTGTATTGTTGCTGAAGTTATTGTTCAATGTGATATAGTCAACAAGCATTCTTGCTGAAGCTGTAGCTTGCAGCATACTAATAACAATTGTTGGTTCTATTATTTACAGGTTTTTACTTTTGGATCCGTGCCCCTTAAGACTTACCTACCTGATGGAGATATTGACTTAACTGCCTTCAGTAACAATCAAAATCTAAAAGAAACATGGGCTAGCCAGGTCCGTGATATGCTGGAGAGTGAGGAGAAGGATGAGAATGCTGAATTTTGTGTGAAGGAGGTTCAGTACATCCAGGCAGAAGTATGTTCTTTTTTCATACCCACACTGTCTTGATTCGTATAAAATAAATTATTTGATTGTATAAGGCTGTTCTTAAAATGTTTATATTGTATTGAAATACAAAACTAGATTATCATGTTTAACTTAGTATTCATCTTGAGTAGCTTATACTTGTTTTTGCGCATATCCATCCGTACCATACCACACGGTTTATACTGTTTTACTTTACTTTATTTTTTTGCTGCGTTACGTAAACCACAGTTTTACCCCCCCTTATCCTCTGGCTCTTAGTATGGAGTTATAGGTACTAATTATTTTAAACTTTTAGCCCCTGATTTCCATTTAAAGTAGGATTGTATATGAAAGATATATGTCCCTTACAAATAGGGGAACTAATTTTTCCAAGATAATGCAGTCTTTCCATTTAAAGTTCTAGCATAAGAATTATATCTGGATCCAGGGTATTTCTTCTGCTTGGAATGCATGTTGTGCTTTGTCTTATCTGTCTCTCCACATAATGCTATTTTAAGTTTTTACATTTCCATCTCTTGGACTTCGAATAGAATGTTTATTAACAGGTGCACAATTTTAGGTAAATGAAATTTCTATGGAAGTAGTGAAAACTCTGTTTCCCTTTTAAAGATGTATTCTTTGTAACAGATCTTTTAGCATTGACTTCTATTTTTTTTTTTTTAATAAAAGACTTGTAATGACATTTTTATTGTGTGTTGTGTATCTGTGATTTAACTAGAATATCAATTGTACCAACTTCTAGGTTTTAGAACTTCAGTCTCTTATGGTCTTACATAGATATCGATACAGAAAAGTGATATATATATATATATATATAGATTCTTCCCATGTACAAATGTACGATTGATGCAATCTCTTAGTCTGTAACTCCGGTCTTGAAGATAGGCCAACAGAATAACGGCTTCTATGAAGCTGATAAGTCCTATGTAACAACCAATAACCAAAAATGAGTTTGTCCAGCTTTTTCCTTTATCAAAAAAAGGTACCCTGTCCAGCTAGTGAACCTCTGAACGAGGATGTGATGATTATCTTATTGTTTCTTGAGATTCATGTTGATCGATTGGCCTTCATATCTGCTACTTTGCTTAGTATGCTTGCTCTACTTAACAACTATTTTAGTTATATATGCTTGTGCTGGGTGGCAAGTTTCTTGGGAAGTAATTTGGGGCTATTTACAAATTTGTAGGTTTTGGATAATTTTATCTTGTGACTAGTTTTGGAAGTCAGGAGATGGAGGGGTTTGTTTTCTTTATAGAAATTGTAAGGCATTTTAGACTAGTAAATTCTATTGGAATATTGGTAATTGTCTTTCATAGATACATTTTTGAATAGTTGCCTTACAAAATTTAAACAGGGGCAAAAAAGTTAAATAGATTGGCAAGTGCATAGTGTGTTGCTAATAAATGAATGATATGATCAGGTTCTTTATTGCAACAAACTTTGCAAGGTATTTAGTGTTCTTACTGGATTGACTGCTTTACTGCTTGCTTTACTTACTTTATGCTGGGTGAGACCAAGAACTCGATTCGGGAATATCATTAGCCCTTGAATGCCCTCTTACTCTTGGAGAAAGGAAGCCATCTGTTTGAGAGCATCGAATAGAAGCTGAAATGCCCTTCCCCTTGTGGTTTTGGAGAACATTCTTTTATCGTGATTAATTGGTCATTGACAATTCTTACTTACGATGTATCGTAGTAGATCGGTTTTCTAAAATGGCTCACGTTATTCTTTGTAAGAAGATTTCCGATGCTATTCACATTGCATACCAGTTTCTTAGAGGTGGTCAGGTTGCATGGCAAAGACTGACGTCTGACCGGCCAGTTTTTGGCTCACTTCTAGATAACTTGATGGAAAAAGTTAGGAAAAACTGGGTTTAGTTTTTAAATTTTACCGGTACTATATTATTCAAATTTATTATTGAGTTTCTTATAGTGGATTCCTTTGGTATTCACTTGAAAAGTTTGTTGTTCATCTGTTTTAGGTTTTCACTCCTGGATTTTCTAATGTTACAAATTAAAATTTTTAGCTTTATTATCCAATTTGATTGTAGGTGAAGATAATAAAGTGTCTTGTGGAAAACATCGTAGTAGACATATCGTTTAACCAGGTTGGCGGGTTATGCACCCTTTGCTTCCTTGAGGAGGTTAGTAGTGTGTTTGAAACCATTTAAGAACTTTTCTAGCTTGGTCATATTTGAAATGTTTTAACAACAATCTTCCTTCTGTAGGTTGATCATTTGATAAGTCAGAATCATTTATTCAAACGCAGTATTATATTGATTAAAGCATGGTGTTATTATGAGAGCCGCATACTTGGTGCTCATCATGGACTTATCTCAACATATGCCTTGGAGACATTGGTTCTCTACATATTTCATGTTTTTAACAATTCCTTCGCCGGACCACTCGAGGTTGTTGTAGTATATTTGTTTGTATATTTTTTTCCGTTTTTTCCTTTGATATTCCATCTGAAGTTTTTCCATAACCTTCAGGTTCTTTATCGCTTTCTGGAGTTTTTTAGCAATTTCGACTGGGATAATTTTTGTGTTAGCTTATGGGGTCCTGTACCAATTAGTTCACTTCCAGATGTTACTGGTAATAATCCTCAGATTTTTTTAAAAAATTATTTAATTGTTTGGGCCTTATTAGCAATATTTACCAAATTACTAGTGTTGATTTTACCACATAATATTTTACAGCCGAAACTCCCAGAAAAGACGGTGGAGAATTGCTGCTGAGCAAATTGTTTCTTGATGCTTGTAGCTCTGTGTATGCTGTTTTCCCCGCTGGCCAGGAAAATCAGGGACAACCTTTTGTTTCAAAACATTTCAATGTTATTGATCCTTTACGCGTAAACAACAACCTTGGACGAAGTGTTAGTAAAGGTATTTTAATTTCTTTCTTATTATCTGGATTTATGTAACCTTGTTGACCAGATGTGTTTTCATGTCTGTGACAAATTTTCAAAAAATGTTGGTTATGAAGCTTCTATGGTATCAATACATTCTCTTCCTTGATATGAAATTTTATCTATTGCATTTATTTATTTTTCCGTCATATTGCTGCATGGTATGCATTCGACATGCTCTTGATTCCATGGTAACTGGGTAAAGTTTCAGCATTTTTTTACTACTGTTAGTTTTTTGGGGTTGGAGCCACATTAGTTTGTGGTCTCCAGATTTAGACACTGTCTTCATAATTTCAAAGTAAAACCACTAGCCACTACCTTATAACATTGTGCATAGTAATGAGTGAATTGCTTCTGTATTTGCCAAGTTCGGACAATGTTGGATGGTACAAAATAGCTTTTGAGGTTAATTATATGAATAGATGGCATCAATATGTTTAGATGTTAGATGACTACTGCTGCATGTTGTCCAGCCTCAGACTAAAAAACAAAGGGGAAAAGAAGGTATCACAATAATAGCACTTAAAATTTCTTAATCGTAAAATGTTTCTAATCTATTCACTTGCACATGCACATTTGTTGCCAAGGAAACATATGATCAGTTTAGTAGCAAGTGTAGTGGAGCAGATGTCTTGGACGCTGTCTAGACATGTGGTGCTTACATCAAATGATTCTTTTGTTTTGTTGACTTGTGATTTAATGAATGAACTCTAATGCTTTTGACAGTTAGTGATTCGTGTGTATAGTATATTTGTTATTAACTTTAACTCATTTGATCCATCTTGTTACCAGGTAACTTTTATAGGATACGCAGTGCAGTTGCATTTGGGGCCAAAAAGTTGGCAAGGTTACTCGACTGCCCCGAGGAAAACCTAATTTTGGAACTAAACCAGTTTTTTATGAATACATGGGACAGACATGGCAGTGGTGTTCGGCCTGATGCACCAGCTGTTGATTCCTGCCTTTTGAGGTCGTCAACCCAAGGTAATACACCTGGTTCTGACAATCCCAAGGATAGTTCAAGTACCAAAAATTTGCATGATAATTCCTCTAGCCGGGAGACTAGGGTTGAGGGAACTCGTTCACATAGCATTTCCTCTCAACGTGGTAAGATTTCCTCAGATACTATGTCTAGGACCAGTGATGTTTCTGAAACTTCTCGCACTCAAAAAAAGAGTTACAAAAACTTGAATAACCAACAGATATCAGATCAGATTGTACGCCAAATTAGTTCAAACCAGGTCACGAGTACTGATAAAATTCAAAGAAATTTACAATCTGAGAATTTGTTGAATGATATCCACGGAAGATTTCTTTTTGCCAGAACACGCTCGAGTCCTGAGCTTACTGACACATATTCTCAAGGAAGGCATAACAGAGCACCAGATAGTGTAAAGACCCAAGGTATTTCTACTGAGTTTAATAGTGGTTCAAATAGCTATCATCGAAATAGAAAGAAGAACCCTGATCTTGAGCCTTCAACAAGCCATGACGGGCGATCTACAAGTGATGATCATTCATCTGTCAGGCATGCCACATCTCGTCAAAGCCTTGATCCTGCTGCTGGCTTGAACAGTGGTTCAAATCGCCATCACCTTGAATCAGGTTCACGACTAATGACTGAAGATTTTTCTTCTGCAGTTGGGACGCAGGGAATGCATCAGGAAGAGCAAGATATTATGAACATGATGGCATCTGCTACAATTAATGGTTTTAATGGTCAGGTTCATATGCCGCTGAATTTAGCTGCAGGTCACCTACCTTTTCCCATCTCACCATCTATTTTAGCTTCAATGGGATATGGTCAGAGAAATTTGGCTGGAATGGTTTCTACAAATTTTCCCTTGATTGATCATTCATATTCGAATCTGCAATTTCCTCATGGTATGGTTCCTCCTCAATTAAGTCATTACTTCTCTGGCATAGGAATGACCACAAACTCGGAAGATTCTATTGATCCTGGTAATGAGAATGTTGATTCTACGGAAATGAACTCAGGGGAGGTTGATCATGATTACTGGAAGGAGCAGGATGTGGGCTCCACTGGAGGTTTTGAATCTGATATTGGGAACATTGAAATGCTTTATGCAGATGATAAGCCACAGTCAACTTCAGCTAGTTTTAACTTTGTTCCTCCATCTCGGGTAAGTAGCCCTGGAAGTTCAATGAGAGGTCAGCAGAAATACAGCAGAGAAAAGCGAGGGTCAATGAGGGAAGACTCTCTGGACAATTTCCAGTATCAGGAAAACAGAGGAAATGAGGTGTACTCTGATGAGAGAACGACAAGTTCAAGGTTTTCATCTGCTGCTCGTAGTAGTTCCCTTAGAAGTAAAACCTCTTCAGAGAGTTCATGGGAGGAGCAATCTACAAAGGTTACAAAGTCAGCAAGGGAAAAAAGGGGAAGGAAAACATTAACTGCTGAGCCATCTACAGAGTATGGTAAAGGTAAAATCACGTCGGAACATGTATCCGTTCATCCTGAGGACGACGATCAGGACTGGAATCGCCAGTCAAACATGAGCACCGAGATGACTGATAGAAGCTCAGGAATGCAAACGGTTTCTCCTTTGCATATGGTGAGGCATCACATACCTGACTATGAATCAGCACAAACAAGTGGATCAGATTCAGTGATCCCCATGCCTCCAATGGTCTTAGGTCCTGGTTCACGGCAAACAATGATGGATAACTCTGGGGTTGTTCCCTTTGCTTTTTATCCAACTGGGCCCCCGGTTCCATTTTTAACAATGCTTCCAGTGTATAATGTTCCACCTGATGCTGGAACTTCTGACACATGTCATTTTGGTGGTGATGAGGGTCTAAATAATAATGATCCTGGACAGAAATTTTATTCCTCGGAGGGGCATGACCAGTCTGTCGATCTAAATAATGCTAATTCGTTAAGAAGGGTAACTTCTTTTGAGACATCTGTTGAACATAAGTCTGATATTCTTCACAGTGATTTCGCTAGCCATTGGCAAAATTTGCAATTCGGACGGTTTTGCCAAAACCCACGTCAGCACAGTCCTTTAGCTTATCCTTCACCTGTCATGGTGCCGCCTATGTATCTCCAGGGCCGTTTCCCATGGGATGGTCCTGGAAGACCTCTTTCTGGCAATATGAATGTATTCACTCAGCTCATGAGTTATGGCCCTAGACTTGTACCCGTTTCTCCTCCAATGCAGTCTGTTTCTAGTAGACCTCCCAATGTATATCAGCGGTATGTTGATGATATCCCGAGATATCGTAGTGGGACTGGAACTTATCTGCCGAATCCTGTAAGATATTTTTCATCATAAACCTATTTCTTTTTCTCCATTCGTATATTTCTGATTCTTTTATTCTATTAGAGCCACATGTTATGTTTGCTGATGGCAAATATCCATAATACCTAGTTTCCTACTACTTTGCGATATGCACTTGCTTGCCTGCAATATTGTCCCGTGTGACTAGTGTTGCGCACAGGAAGGACTGATTTCCCCAGAAAATGTAGTGCTTGTGATATACAGCAAGTTACTGATTATTAAATGTCTGAATACAGGCATTGCAATTGCATGCAAGTATGGTGATCATGGACATGCAATAGACGTATGAAATGCATTAATAGCATATAAATTTAAATTTAGGTTGTGACCACCATGCTGGAAGGCTGGCATTAATCACACTTCTGGCAGTCATAACTACTTGTAGATTGTCCAAACCACATCAAATAGTATTTCATGAAGAGCAAAAAGAAAGTAATAATTTTGAAAACATAAATAGAAATTTTACTCGAGGAAGCTTATTAAACGAAAAAGAGAAATGAAGTGTTCTACATGTGAAAACTAGCTCAGGCTTGAAGGCTTCTGTTATCTGCTTAACCTTGGTTGAACTTATCAAGTACTGCTGTCTTCAGTGATCTTGAGGGGGGGGCTGGGAAGGTGACAAGTCTGGTTTAGTCTTATTCTGTCATGTAGGTGGATCTCTTATACTACATTTAAATGTGGTTTTTATTTATTTTTTTAAAAAAATTGAATATAGATAGGTTTTTGTATTTTTCTTTTTTGCGTATAGATAGATATTTGTTGCCTGATGTTGGTTGTCAAAGACTCGAAGCTACTCGGTATGGTTTCAATAGTGTTTTTTTTTTTTGCGCAGTATAGATAGATATTTGTAGGTTTTATTAATTTTGCGTATAGATAGATATTTGTAGCCTGATGTTGGTTGTCAAATCTACAAACTATGGTCCACTAGTTCTGTTTGTAGCCTGATGTTTGTTACTATCTGTTTGTGTAATCACTCTCTGTACAGTTGTACTTAATATTACTATCTATAAACCCAGTTACTAAATATTTGATCCTTTACTTTTAATTTTGTTCAGAAGGTTTCTGCTAGGGACCGGCATTCTTCGAGCACTAGAAGGGGCAACTTCAGCTATGATAGAAGTGACAACAATGGTGACAGAGAAGGGAACTGGAATCTGAATTCAAAATCACGAGCCACTGGCCGAAGCCACAATCGAAACCAAACTGAGAAATCAAGCTCAAGGATTGACAGGCTGGCTGTCAGTGAGAGCCGACCTGATAGGTCATGGAATACATACAGACATGACACATTTCCTTCATACCAATCGCAAAATGGTCTATTGAACAATAACTCCAGTCAGGGTGGTCCCCCGAATCTCGCATATGGCATGTATTCTGTACCAGCTATGAACCCTAGTGGCTTACCATCCAGTGGGCCAACTCCTCAATCTGTTGTAATGCTTTATCCATATGACCAAAATTCCAGCTATGGTTCACATGCTGAACAGCTTGAATTTGGTTCTTTGGGACCGTTGGGTTTCTCAGGTATGAACGAACAATCGCACACAAATGAGGGAAGTCGAACAAGGGGAGCATTTGAGGAACACAGGTTCCAGGGGGGATCTGCACACCAGTCTTCACCCGATCAGCCTTCTTCGCCTCATCGTCATAGGTAATTCTTCTGCTTTAAAGATTATTAGAATGTTCGAGATTTGATAGCTTGTGTAGCAGGTAGTTACTGGTTTAAATTTGTTTCTACTTGCTGCTTAGCTGGATGGACGTCTTCTCCATAATAATGTGGGTTATTAATTTTTTCAAACTAGTGAAGATAATCTCAATTTTTCGGGGAGCTAGCAGGGAAGTCAGGTCACTGTAACAAGGAAATTAAGACAGGTAGGGTGCAAACCATTAACCAGAAAACATAGTTGATAGGCACAATGATAGGCTACAGCCACATCCAAAACCTTTACGCTATAAAAATTCATCAGTTCATCCATGTTCCCCGTCCTTAACCTGTGATCTTTTCACCATCTCTCCAGAAGATTATACTTTTGTTTTACTCCATTTACAAAACAGCTTTGAATTTCAACAATTACCCTGATACCTAAATTTTAGCGTCTCAACCTAAAAACCATGAAAATAAAGCCGTCGTTCACTTGTATGCTGAAGAGCATTGTTATTTTAATAATTTGATTTAATTTAACAATTTATGCTCAAATCCTGATCTGCACATCTTTCTTCAAGTAACTCGTGTCAGCAAGATTATAGGTGCAACCTAATAAGTATTTGCAAGCCCCGAGAATGGCCATTTTTTTCTGGACCCAAGAATAATGTTTCCTAAATTTCCCCTTTCTAGTAAAAGTAGAGTTGAGTAAGATGGATTACTTGTCAAAAAAGAGTTCGAGCAAGATGGATTACCACATCGTGTATAAATGTTGTATTTGATATTTTTATTGAGACCTAATTGAGTGAGATGGATTACCATCTTGCTAACAAATGCATAGTTGTGTATATCCATAATATGAAGGGACATGATTGAATGGCAGTAAAACCACTTTTAGTCCAGGAGATTATGTAATTTTCTCGCATTTAGTGTAGGAGGGGTTAAAACCAAAGGAAGCTTAATTTCTTTGGCGGAGGAAATTTTTAGTCTTTTGTGATGGTACCTAAAAAGAGCACTTATTACCTTACCCCACCGACTATTCAGATTTTTATCAGAAATAGTTGATATTTTGCCTACAAGCCCATGAGTTTTAATATCTAATATTGGACCCTTAATATCTAATAGCGAGCTATCTTGACAGTTATATAGACACTTGAATGAATCTCATGAAGAATTTTATCCGTCACTGCATATAATATAGTCACAAAGTATGCAAACATGGGTAAGAGTAAGAGGCAATGTTTGTGTTAGAGTTGTTTCCTATGTCCTGGCATGGCTCTCATGTTGATCGCAATAGGCATATCATCGTTTGGATTTTGAATGGGCTTGGGCTTTCTTTTTTGGTGGCCAACTTTGAAAATTCATACTAAAATTGAAAGCAAGATCGTGTTATGGCAATTCTAGTGCTCATTTGTCGTACCTGGCCTATTTGTTTGCGACTTGCAACTTGTGAAGGATTGAGAGGTGGTGATTTGAATGACCCAAAGCACTGTATCTTCTTCTTTTTCAGATAAATAAAGCATTGCATCTTTGACAGTTTTAGCTTTTTTAACTTTCTCAAAAAATATTTCTAGTTATAGCAATGGATGACGTCCATGTATCATCTTAACAGGAGGGTTTGATTATTTTGGCCCAAAGGATTTATCAGTTGAAAGATGAGGATTGGAAAATGCTTGTGTTTCCCAATCAGGTAGAAAATGATGGGAGAAACTATAATGACAGACCAACGCACTATAAGGGATCATTCTCACCTCAATCTTAATGCAAACTATCTGGGTTTCAACGCATGTTCTTTTGAAGTTCCGCTCATGACCCTTTTAGCTTAGTACTTGTATGTAAACTACCGGTCATCTAACCCACACATACCTCTTCAAGGATATGGAAGGGTCGCAGGAAGGGAGGAAAGAAGGATGAACTAGGCAGCTACCTTATATTTTTTTATCTTTTTGTTTTTTTGTAGGTTTGACACATTGTAAACTTATTGAAGTAGAAACTCCTTAGGTTAAGAATTTTAGGGGTTACCTTGTTATAATCTGTTGCTGTCAGGGTTTTGTTTCACAGATCTTACTAGGGGGTTTTCAATACATGGTCACTTTGTACCAACTTTCTTCGACATTTCAAGATGTTAACAGCGCAGCAAAAATTAGTTGAAAAATATTTATTTGTTCGTATAAATCTGATGCTTCTCCATCCTGTTGTGGTATTTTGATTAATTTTTTTTTTTTTGCTGGTTTATTATACTGGAATTTTTATTTATTCGGTCATATGAAGCAATATGGGTTCTTGTTGAGAACCCTAAGTAGCATCCTTGGGAAGGTGTGGATGTTATGGAATTTTTCTTCAATTGCTGAGAAGGAAATGCATCTTTTGTTTCACTCTGGGAAATTATATTTACGGAAATGCACAACTGGATGTTTTTTACAATAATATTTTAAAGTCTGAATGAAACAAAAGATGCATTTCCATACGAGAGAGATTCATGTGGAAATATCAGTTTCTTATATGTTAATAATTTATTTTAAAAAAATAAAAATAATACTCGAAAGGAGTTGTAATAAAAAGAAAGTCACTTTTCACATGAATTTTTAATATTTTCACATGATATCCTCTCATCTGCAGATGAGATCGACGCGTGAGAAAAAATTATGTAGAAATATAAAAAATACATGTAAAAATATTGGTTTCATAAAAAAAATCAAGACCAATCTTGTCTGTCCACGTGCAGAGTACTTTATGAGATCTCCTGCCTGCATGTTCAAAAGGTTAAAGGCTCGTCTACTTTCTACTCATTGCATTGGATGATTACAACTTTTGATTTGTGGAAATTAAGGTTAGTCCACAAATTTTGTAATGATGAGTACATTAAGAAAATAACATCAATTATCTATGTTAATTGCGCTTATTTGGATGGAAATAACATTATCTCTCTCCTATGGAAATGCATCTTTTGTTTCATTCAGACTTGCTAACACTGGCTGAATTGGTGCAGCAATATTTTTAGCAACAAAAAAAGTGGCCATAAAAGTGGCCTTTACAACAAAATTTAAACGGAGTCAAGAAGGCATTTCTAAGATATAAATAAAAGATGTTCACTAAATCTTTATAATAACATTAAGAAAAATCAATTCAACCATTTCATTTACAAAATGACTGGAAAAAATGATTTCGGATGCAGGCTAATTGAATTCATTGTCACTAAAATAGCTCTAAAACTATTTACCACGCAAACCGGGTACATTTTTTAGGCCCATTTTGCCAAGGACGAGCTTGGGGATTGCTGGAGGATTATCAAGCCCCATGCATCGGCTGAAATCATTCGCAAGCTCCACTAATCTATATTTGTCCTTACCAACAGTTTTATTGGAGTTGTAATAGCCTAGCCATGCCTGGTATGCCGCCTCCTTGTTTTTCATCTCTACATGGGATAATGCCTTCTCCACCTGTTTAAGCTTGAAGTTAATAACTTGCTGATTTCTACTAGTATTCACATAAAATAAGAGAACTAGCAATGCAGGATACCCTTTGTATCCCTAGTATGGAGAATGATAAACTTAAAAGTAATATTATATAACAAACGAGAAGATGTAAACATCTAAAATCCTGAACACACCTTTTTCTTCGTGTCTGGATCAACTGAAGGTGATGAAGCCTTCGATATTGGCAGGTCCCTAATGGCGGATAAAAAGAATTCCTCCCAAGGAGCCAACAACAGTATACCTTGCCCTTCCTTGCCTTTACGTCCAGTTCTGCCAAGTCTATGTATGTACTGCTCTTTACCAGAAGGTAGGCCCACCTACAATTTTAAATTTGGTACTATTGTCAACTAAAGCCATTCCAGTTTTTTTTTTTGTTATTTCCCCAACTTACAATTGAAACAGCCTACAAGATCTGAAATCTCCATTAAACTGTAAGTAAATATGAGCACATTTATTAGATAAAGGCATGAATCTCCAACCAAAATGTCAACATGTCCTTTCAAAAACTCGAGAGATGGGGATTATCAATGACATTGAACTCTGAACATTTTGGCAACTACCCATGAAAATATATATTCCAGAAAACATGGAAAAATTGAGGGAGTGCTTAGAAACTGGTCATGTCTTGTCTTGCCTGAGGAAACATTCAAAAGGGGAAGAGTCGGCATTATAAATCAGTAAGTGATGGAATTACCTGTATAACAAGAGAAACATCCGGATAATCTACTCCACGTGCTGAAACATCAGATGTCACCAGGATAAGACCCTTTGACTTCCGAAATTCATCAGAGACCCTGGTTCTGTAACTTTGTGGCTTTCTAGAATGGATTTCCCGGACATTCAAGTTAAGCTCACCTAGAAGGTCAGCAACAAGCCTGGTGACCATTGCAGTTGTACAGAATACAAGTACCTTCACAAATATTAAAAATTAAGTATCATGCCAAATGGCAATATTTTGACAAACATATGATGGTACTGTATTATAGATCAATGCCAACAAAAAACTAGCTTTCTGAATCAGATATCATGGCATCTGCTGAATTTTCCTCTTTCTCTCTGATCAACTATCTACATTTTTTTCAGGCACACCCAAAAAGTAAAGTTTCATCTTTAAGAAAGGTCTATTTATATATTATATTGAACAAGCTTCGGCTATAACTCTTACCTTATAATCAACATCATCCGTGATATGCTCTTTCAGTAGAACATACAGAAGTGGAAAGTGTGCGTCCAAAGGAGCAACTAGATGCGCCTGTCTGACCTGAAAACATATGATTATAGAAGATTGAAGATGCCAGTTAAACCCTAGAGAAAAAACTATGTAGCGAAAGCAGCTAAGCCCACCTGTGCGTGTGTCTCTTCGCTGCCCTCCTCAACAGTATTAATATATTCATGATCTCTCTTCAAAGCAATGTGGCAGATTTGACGGACCTTCATAAAAGAAAGAATCTTGAGAATTCGTCCTAGTTCAGAAGATATGCCATCATACACTAAAATAAAGAATTTAGCACTCTAAATTAAGAAAGAAACCTCTTGAGGGACTGTTGCAGAGAACAGAAGTGTTTGTCGCTGTTTCGGAACAGCAGCAATGATCTTCTCAATGTCTTTACG
Organism: Panax ginseng; assembly: GCA_020205605.1. Lineage (NCBI taxonomy): Eukaryota > Viridiplantae > Streptophyta > Magnoliopsida > Apiales > Araliaceae > Panax > Panax ginseng. Next base: position 1,312,494 of record CM035134.1, on the reverse strand, counting down.
GAATCCCATGTCTAACAGATGGTCAGCTTCATCCAGAACCAGGACCTTGACACCCATCAGTCGGGTTGCAAAACCCGCAGTATTCTCAATATGATCTTTCAGTCTTCCAGGTGTAGCCACAAGAATCTAAGTTTCATAGTGAAAACCAATATAATGTCCAATAAATTTATGGTAAAATGCAGCAAACGTATAAAGGAAGACTCGTGTTTTGATATCTTAGGCTAGGGAATTGTTTAGATAAAAATCTAGAATGTAGTAAATTTAAGTTCTCAGGACAGAAATTTTGCATTCATGGGATTCCAGTGATTTACAGACCAAAAACAATGACCGATATAGATATTGTTTTCCTTGGTGAATCTACATAATAGAACTGAAGGCATAGATATAAACTCATTCAAAAGCAGTAACTTGCAATGACAAGAAACTCACCTGGCATGGGTTCGCTTGCATCCGTTTCTGTTCTAAAGCAAGTCTTGTACCTCCTATGACAACTTGAACGCCAATAGAAGAATGATACTTCAACAGTTTGTTAGCCTCTGCAGCAGCCTGGCTTGCAAGCTCTCTAGTAGGGCAAATTATAAGTACAAGAATTGGAGGTCGCTTATGATCAAGGCCAGCAGGTGGTGATTTTGAAACTACTTCAATTGACGGAAGCTGAAATTAAGGGTTAGGGGTAAGTCAAGAAAATGCCAAATATCTCTTACTCAGATGGAAAGACAGGCTATCTGAGAAAATATGCCTCTAGCTCTCCCAAGTCCCAACATATTTATAAGGTCGTCAAAATTCTCACTGTGCAATCCTATCTCTCTCTTACTAGACCACTATCCCAGGGCGTGCACAGAATACTCGGGCAGGGATTAGAGAGTTCATACAAGAAGCAGATCGTCACTACGAATCTATGCAATGTTTTCCATGAAGACAGCTAATTATCATTATTGAAACAAGATTAATTTAAAGGTAAACCGTATATAAATGCAAATGTTATTGTAAAAGATGGAGCACGAAGTTGTTCACAAAAATCAGAAAGAAAATTTCCCCAATTGCTCCTATTGAAGTATCCGGAGAAGATCAAGTTTTAAGTTTTAACTGACTAACGCCAACAGACCCTCGTGAAGAAACACAAAAAGCAAAGAAGTAGATCAAGTGTCTTACCAAAAAGGCTACAGTTTTTCCAGTGCCAGTTCTTGCTTTGGCTAACACGTCCTTGCCTGCAAAAAAGAATTGAACACAATCAAACTAAATAAGACAATTAAGAACCATAGAAATACAATACTTTAGGCCCCAAAAAATGAGTACAGAACAAAAGAGTGTCAATAGAAACATTTGTGAAAATTCCTGGGAGGTGCTAGTGATTGGTTTAGACAGCACAGTTAAACTCATGGAAATGGTTTAAAACCGGTAATCTAATGTCAACTGTTTGAAACAGGACATTAGGACAATACACATGCAAGCCACCAAGAATCAAACAGAACTAATGTAAACCCTCGAGAATCAAAATAATGCACGTTGGCTACCTCCTATTATTCTCTAAAAGCTTAATTCTGCAATTTAAACTACTTCAGAAAGAGCTATTAATCATACTTATGCAGCATCATTGTTTTTCTAATACAAAATTCACTCCTCAGTTCCAAGTTTCTTTCGGTCACTGATGGCTTAATCTAGGATAGGCACGGGAAAAGTTAAGTTAATTCACCAATCATTGTTTCTTATTTAGAAATACTTCAAAAGTACTATACCAAACATAAGTCAATATCGAGATTCTAAATTACCACATAAGATCTCCTCACCTCAAATAGAAAAGAATATAATAACAAAATATAGCTCCAGCATATTATCCACTCTTTTAAGACCAAAGTTAGCGTTTATAAGAAACAAACCTTTGAGAATAACAGGAAGTGTTGCCTCCTGTACAATAGTCATCTTCTCATACCCAGCATCTTTAATTGCTTTTAGTGACGAGGAAGAGACCGAACATTGATCAAATCTGAGGATGTTAAAGAAAAATAAAGGGTTTACGGAGCAATATCAACAATTAAGATAAAAATAATTATTTACTAGTCTTATACCCAAACTACATAACAAAAGCTACACAATTTGGCAGTTATTTAGTGCAATTTAAAGTTCATAAATTTGTAATTCACAGCCAATCCTGATGCATGACCATGACCTTCTTTCTGAACCTTTGCGCATTTGGTTTTAGCCAAGTCACTCCTCAAAGGATCGTTCAGACATTACTTCCTTTTATCTTTAAGTAATAAGTTTAGTTAGTTTAATTTCAAACAATGACCAGGGTGTTCATTTCAAACATGACCAGCTCTGTTCATTTCAAACAAGTACAAGTAATCACTTCATATATTATATTTGATGTATTAGCGAACCTTGGTCCATATTACAATGGATAATCAGTTGTTTTCAAAATTTCACTTGTTAATCTAACAGTTATCATTTTGATAACGAAGATATTGCCCATTATTGTAATAAATGTAATGTTAACTTTTAAGTAACATTTTTTTAACCTATGTTTCCTTTAAATATTCAAGCTTGTGAGATTTTTGATATAAGAGTTTGATATGCAAAATGTATCATAAACACAAAACAAATAGTTACCTTGTTTCACCAAGGTAAGAATCACTTCCTCCAGTTGTAGGTGAAATCACTGGATCATCTGTAATATCAAATCTTGAAAAAGAACTTCCCCCCTTTAACACCACATCATCCTCATCCTCATCCTCATCCTCATCCTCATCCTCATCCTCATCCTCATCAACTGCTTCACTGTCTTCTTCACTATCCTTTTCACTAATCAACTCCCGGAAACTATCCCTTATTTTCCCCACTCCCTCAACCTCATCTTCCTCCTCATCCTCATCATCATCATCTTCAATATCATCTGTATCTGACATCAGTAAACCTCCTCTCTTGGAACCATTACTACCTGTCCTCAGTCCTCCCCGGCCACCCCGGTCCCTCCCAGATCCTAATTCCGAACCTCTTCCACCTCTACTCCCCATTGGTGAATTCCTCCCACTTCGTGAACCATTCTCTTTCCCCCGCGACATAAATCCTTCATTTCTTCCCTCCATTTCACCTCCAAACCGTCCTTTTCCCTTATTTTCCCTTATTTTTCCCACTCCCTCATCTTCCTCCTCATCCTCATCATCGTCATCTGTATCTGACATCAGTAAACCTCCTCTCTTGGAACCATTACTACCTGTCCTCAGTCCTCCCCGGTCCCTCCCAGATCCAAATTCCGAACCTCTTCCGCCTCTACCCCCCATTGGTGAATTCCTCCCACCTCGTGAACCATTCTCTTTCCCCTGTGACATAAACCCTTCATTTCTTCCCTCCATTCCACCTCCAAACCGTCCTTTTCCCCTCGAATCCCGCGAAAATGACTCAAACGAGTCTCGACCTCCCCTTCCCCTTTTTGATAAGCCTCCCCTTCCATAATCATCGGAATCTGAATCTCGGTTCCCCCCTCCCCTGTCCATTAAACCTCCTCTTCCTCTGCTTGCTAAACCTCCTCTTCCTCTGCTTGCTAAACCTCCTCCTCCTCTGTTTGCTAAACCTCCTCCTCTTCCTCTGTTTGACCTGCCGTAATCATTTGAATTATTCTCTCTCCCCCAACCTCTTGAATCGTTCTCTCTTTTTCCCTCAAATTCACCACCAAACCTCCCTTTTCCCCTTGAATCACGCGAAAACGAATCAAAAGAATCTTCTCTCCCTCTTCCCCTACTCGAAAATCCTCCTCTTCTACCCCTGGAATCACCATAATCATCTGAATCACCATCTCTCCTTCTCTTCCCCGAAGAAACTCTATCCCTCCCTCTACCCGAATTGCCATTATCATCGCTATCACTATACAACTTAGTCTTACTGCTATGAAACGAGTCAGACCTCAACTCACTAACCCAGTCACTAAGTTCAGCTTCATCCTCAATTAAACTTTTGGAAGCCTTAACATCCGAACCGAGCCTTCGAGTCGAGAAACTACGAACATTGCCGAATTGGAGTTCTGTATTGGTGCTTAAATTAGGGGACCCTAATCTTTTGGAGAAAGATTGGTACTTTAGCCTGTGAGGGAAGACCCGAGATAAAACGGGGAAGACCCGTGTGGGTCTGATAGTTGAATTAGGCTTCATGATAGAGAAACGGGTGATTGGAAGTGAACGATTTAACAGACAGAGGTTTTGGATGAGCTTCACTGGCATGCTGTGGACTATAAAACCCTGGATTTTAGGGTTATAGATTGCGGGAAATGGAGAAATGAAGGGTAAATCGGAAAGTCGGAAGAGGGTGCGGCCGGAAACCTGAATTTTGAGCTTGCAGCACCTAGAGAGGGGTTTGCGTGGTAGAGAGAGAGACAGGGTTTAAGCCCTATGGTTTCTGAGAGGGTTTACAAGGAGCTGAATGTAATAACACGAAATGGAAACCTAATGTATCCCACACGTCGTCGTTTCATACATGCCCTTTTCTTTTGCTTGCATGAAATTGAAGTACTAGAGAGAAAAAAAAGTGTTTAATTACTCCATTTTGTTGAAGAGTTGAAGCTACATAAGTGGGTTACTTGTTTTGTGCAAAATTTGAATTTATTCTCATTCACAATTTGATAATTAGTGACAATTCTATGTTTTACAGGTTATTTATAAAAGAATTTTGAATTTTATCTCAACATAAATACGATAGGAATTCCTCAAATGTATATACCGTCACGAGATAAAGAATAACTTTCAGTCCACTTTCGATCATTACATACTACAAATAAGGAAGTTATAAGAAAACAATAAAAAAAAGGGAGAGTTATTATTTTAAAATAGTATTGAAAAAAAATAAGCTAAAATACCCATTGTTGTGGTCACTAACATGCATGTTTGGAACTCAAACACTTGATTGAGCTCATTCATGTATATTAATCATTCACTCTTTTATTATTTATCTGATATAGGGCTCCACCTCACTTGTAATATCCTAACACTTTCCTATACTATTCATTTTATTTTTTTAAATCTTTTTTGGTACAATTTTCTGTACTGAAGAAGAAGAATATATAGCTTATATCATTTAATGTTCCAATTTCAATATGCAATATGGGCGGAAGTTTAAGTATAATGGACTGGTTCGAATATGGCTCATGGGTTAGCCTTCTACAGTTGCAAAATAATCCAATATAATATAATATAATATAAGGTTTATTTACCCTTCTGAAAAAAAATCAAAATTGTTGTAAATTTATTTAATATTACTTAATATAATAGTTAATATTTATTTTTTTAATTTTTAATTTTATTTTTATTTCATTCGATTCTTTCATTCAAACCATTCAAATTAAAAAAAATCGACTTTAGCAATTCGGTTAAATCCATCTTACCGATTCAAACCATTCGCAACCAAAACAACGATGGCCAGATTCGGTCTATTCAGATTCAACTTCATTCAACTCTAAACAAACACCCTTTAGACTCGAGATTATTAATCTCTGACAAACATAATAAATATAGTCTATATTCCTTCTACTCAATTTACGTGCATTATGTATAATAAATATTTGTTACTAATGATTCAATATAAAGATCACAAGTGATGTGATTAATTCTGTAATATATATAAGAAAATTTCTGTTAAAAATTAAAACAATTAATTAGATAATAATATTAAAGAAAATAATAATAGAGACAATGACGAATCTATGCCTGGAGCAGGAAGCATCTGACCTCACTAAATAAATAAAAAGTAAATAGAATTTTTTTTACTTTGAAATTTGACCAAAGTGAACTACTCAGAAGAGAATATAAGTTTTGTATTATTATGACAGCTTAAGACTTTAATAAATGTAATAGTGCTTTAGAAATAGAAATACAAAGTCCAATTAATTATATATGTTTTCACAAAAAGAATAAATGTAGTATTGATATAGATATAAGTATGGGTAGTGTAGTGACAAGTAGTACGGTCACATCAAGTAGACCAATTGTTGAAGTTAGAGGTAGCGATGGCAAACCGTGAAGCCCCATTTCATCCTTATGTTTTTTTTTCCTTTCAAATTTTTTGTTTTGTTATTTATTGCATCAATAGTAAGGAGTACAAACTTTTATTCAGAATATATATAGGAAAAAATGTATGTACACAACTGTGTATTACACAGTATATTATGACGACGGTTTTTTGAACTATAACGACAGTTTTACCCGTCGTCATAGTTATTCATTATGTCGATAGTTCATCCGTCGGCTATAATTCAAAATCGTCCATAAATTTCTACTATATAATAATATAATGCATGTATAAAATATAGCCCATATATATATATATATATATATATATATATATATATATATATATGGTCCGGTTCTTAAATCAATTTGATTCGATTGTGACGGGTTAGAGCAAAAAGCAATCGTCATAATGTGCATTTGACGATTTTACATTACGACGATGCGAATCGTTATCATGGCCAGGTTAGTTACGAGAGAAATTTTATCGACTAAGTAAAATTCGGAGTCAAAGCTAAATTAACTTTTAAACTAAAAAAATCCCGACAGAAAATCAATAATTTTATAACCCTTGCAATACAAGTTCTGAATCGATTTAACCATAAATTACTGAACTCACGTGTACTCTTTTTTTTTATGAAACTTTAGAAACGAAAAGATAGTCTCTTAGTATTTTGAGTTAGAATTGGTGTAAATCAATATCAATATAATATCAAATTGTGGACACATCATGACATGTATCTAATGTGGGACCTGGAAGATTTGGGTGGAAACCAAAAGTAGCCTAGAAAGAGCTTTCGAAGAACCGGTGAGTTTGAGGAGCCATGAGTTGAGTCTTGTGGGGGCCTAACCCAATGTGGTCTATCAGCCTCAATCTTATTCATGGTGCACCCTTAATTTTCATAATCAATCAAAACCCATCCATTTCTTGACTCTGATTTTCATCATAATTGTGTAACATTTAGGTTATCCTCATGCAGCTTCATTTATTTTTCTTGACAAATATTATTATGTTATGGTTATTTTGTGGAGAATAAACTTTTATCTTATTTTGTTCAAGATGTTTGTTATGTATTGGATAAATTTGTGTCGAATTACAATTGCGAAACTTATTAATATATAAATTGGATAAAATTATAAGAGGGTCTCACTTATTACACATCTCTTCAAAAAAAATTACCACTAATACTTATCCACGTAACTGACAATCAAAAAATCGACTAAACATTCAAGCATATATATATATATATATATATATATATATATATATATATATATATGAGTCGGATCAAGTCAGGACTCATTTTAACAAAATCTGGACCTTTTTTTTTTTTTTTTAAAACAACTAAAAAAAAATTATGAAACTTGAATTTTTCCATAATACAGTGTTTTGGATGTGATTTGAATACATGTATCAAAACATGTTTGTACAGTCTGTGCAGACTGTACATATATATATATATATATTTTTGTATAGGTATCCAAAACACGCCCAAAACATTATATTATGAAATAAATTCAGTTCCATAATTTTTTTTTTAGTTGTTCTACAAAAATAAATAAAAATAAAATCGGTCCGCATTTTAATCAGGTCCGGACTCCCGGAACTGATCCTAGTTCATATATATATATATATATATATATATATATATCATGTTACTTTATTTAAATTTTAATATTTATTCTAAATTACAATTTTAAAATAACATAATATTACAAAATAAAAATATTAATTCAAACGCTTAACATGTTACGTTAATCGCAATTCAAATTCAATATAAAAATACACCATGTATAAATCATTTACATTTGACAATTCATGAACCAGAATTTCGAATGACCCCTTGAAAAATATCAAAAGCCCATTAGATAGACCGAGTGAGCCCACAAACGGAAAACCAAACACCGTAAGAAAAGCCATTCCAATATTTAGCGGGAAATTTTTTGAAAGTCATATTCCCATTCAAAGACGCTGACCTACGAATTGACGGCCATCTGACAGACACGATCTCTGACCATTATATTGCCACGTGTATCGAAGAGAGCTGAGTGGGCGTGGCGTCATACTGACATAGTCGACAGGATATGAGATTCACTCTCATTGGTTGGCGTGTACACGGAAACAAATAGACTCAAAAGTTGATTAATTGATCAATATAATACAGACACATAAAAAAAATAAAAAAGAGATCACCTTCCGCCTCCGTATTGACACTATTAATTAATCCACACTGTATTAATAAAAGTGCATTACAAATTACATTTATAAAGTATACATAGAATTTACAAATTATGAGCCGTGGTCCAAGCAGGTCAATATGATCTAGTATTTATCAAAGATCAATTTGATGGGGTATGCAATAAGAATTGACGGGAGGATCACTAGTGACTACAAGGCTCCAAAAAATAACATATATATATATATAGAGCAATGATGAAGTCATCACTTATCTTACTTTCATGTATATCCTTATAACTCCTTTAATTTGAATAATTGACGATTTGATCATACAAATAAATGCTCTATACTTTTAACGACGGATGACGTATAAGCGTCATTTAAAGCGGAACCGTCATTTGGGTCAAAATCATTAAAAGGGTGAAAGCGGATGAGTAGATAAGAAATTATCTTGACTTGATTCGATAATATATATATATATATATATATATATATATATATATATATGTGTGTGTGTGTGTGTGTGTGTGTGTGTGTGTTTAATTATAGGGAGGGGTGGCTCCTTGCCCTGCATGTGGAGACCATGGGGCAAGCAGGCATGATAAGTAAAACAACAACGAACAACTTGGATTTGAGTTTCAGCAATTAATGTAGTAGTTTTCTTTGACCCTCTCAACAACTATGGAAGAATTAACATTGCTTACGAGTACTTAATTCCCTCTTTTCTTTTCTTTTTTGCTTTTCCTTTTTCTTCTTTTATTCACACCCCCTCTCAAACAAGACACTCAAATTCTGATGTGCACATATATTATAACACATTCTATAAGAATATTATGTTATGATTCTGACACAACGTATGACTATAATTAGTTTAATTTAATGTCGCGTACAAGGAAAAGTAATGAATTTTTCAAAAAAAAAAACTAAATAATATTGATAATAATTATCAAAAAAATACTTTCAAAATCCTAAAATTACATATTTGTAGTCTAAAACAATTTTCAACCATAATTAGAAAAGATAATAATAATAAAATATAAAATTTTCAAAGTAATCCAAAGTTTGATCAATGATATGACCACTTTAAACAGGTTTTTCGGGTTTTAAATGGTATATGTCATGGCCAAAGACGATGAGTCTTGTTGAACTTGTCGCAAACTTCTATTCAATATATTATGGGCTTTGTAACTCTTTTTGGATCAAAGGTTATGTCTGTTTGAAATTACCTCAAATAACACCCACTACTCATGTATACACCGTCAATTTATTAAATTTAAATTCTAATTTAAAATATAGTAATGGTGATAAAATAATACCCAATCAACATAGAGTAATGACCAAAAGTAATAGCCTTAGGGTAGAAATCTCAATTTACTCTCACATTCAAATATATATATAATGATTTTTTTTTATTAAGATATTATAAGTACTGACTAGTTAAGATATGTACAAATTCAATTTGATCATATAAAAAGATATGAAACTTTAGGGATGATTTTAAAAGTGGTTGAGAACTTGGAGGGACAGAAGTGTAATTAAAATCTCTTCCCCTCTTTTTCCGTCCCATTTTCTCTCTCTAGTCTCTATTACAGCTGCCTCTTCTCCCTCTTGTTCCAATTCCATATACTTGCAATGAAATGAAGCTTTCTTTGTCTTGCAAACCCATAAAGCATATCACAAGATTCAACAAATTTGACTTCAATTTTCTGTGAACAAACTTTCTCACATTTTTGTCCAAATACCATAAATATCTTTAAAGCCCATTAATGCACCTCAGCTAGTTAGCTTCCTTAGATAACCCATAAAAAGAAATTCTTGGACTCTTAATTACTCTCTCCTTCACTCTGAAAAACACACAGTCCTTTGTTTTTTATTTTTATTTTTTAAAATGAAAAGAAAATAACTTGTAATTTGGAACTGTTCTTGAATCCGAAGCTCTTTAGAGCTCTTCAAATTCGTCGACAAAAATTGAATCTTGGACTTCTTGGGAGCACCCAGGAACTGTTTAAGGTAAATCTATATGCTATATGTTTGATTATATGTCTAATTTATAAATCTTTTATCTGGGTATAAGTTATTTTTTGCTAGATCTCATTTTTGATATTTGAAAGTGTACATGAATTTAGCCTACTTGATAAGCTAGTTACTCTGGCTTTTAGGAACAAGTAGATTTGTTTAAATTTTTGAGGAAAAAGGCATGACTTTATATGTGTGCATATCTGATATCTGGTTAGGGATGAAGACTGAATAGTGAATGACATGGAATTGTATATTCATGACTGAGCGGTTGGTAATTATTGCTTTTTGGTACATTAGATGATTAAATTTTAGAAGAATTTGCCCTTTTTGTTGTTTGATTTTGGTTAGCAAAATATATTGTGTTTCTAACAATATATGTTCCATTATATAATGCTTGCATCTGATAATGCCAATTCCTATCCAATGGACAACATTGTTCATCAATTGAGCGAGTCTAATGGTGTACATGGGTTTTTTGGTGTTGGGGAAATTTAGTTGCTTGGTTTATTAATGTCATCCTTCTTTTTATAGTGATTAACTTTTACCGTAATTTGTCATTTACTTTTGTATAAGCAAGTTGATTTATCAACATTAGTAGTATGGTCTTTTTATTTCTAGGATTATAAAATGTCTATCAAATTAAGGTGTATGTTAGCAGTTCTTCAAAGTTTCTGGAATCAGTGTAACTTTTGAAATCATTAGTGGGATTAATGACTGCTTATGAGAAATAGAGACAGAATATTATGTTATTCTTTATAATGATAAATTTGGGTCAACAGCGTGGATTATGTGAAAGCAATAGTTGCAATGACATAATATCTTGAGATTCTTCCCCATGGGGTTGTGATGGTTTGAATGTTTTATTTATTTATTTATTTTATTTTATTTTTTATTTTTTAATATTTTTTTTTTTTGGGGGAGGGGGGGGGGTTGGTGGTGGTAAGGAATTGCTTTTTTCCCCAAGCTCAAGTGATAAATTTGGTGCCGAGGACATTTTGGAATTTATGAGGTCCCATACTACGGACATTGGAGTTTATGATAGGAAGAACTAAACAAGGGGTTCTTTGATTAGTGAAGCTCTCAGCGGTTGTAATGTGCTTTTGATGTTGAGTTTTCTTTCCATTTGGCTTCATCAGGTTAATCATAGGTCCTTAGTCTCCTTCATAAATTTTATTATGGGAATTACCTCTGAGGTAGTTTTTATTTCCTTGGATGATCTGTGGTGTTTTCAGTTTTTTGGATGGAAGGCCGCCACCTCCGAGGACATGTTATTTGCGGCTTTTTCTGTACAGCGCGTGTACATGTGTTCCACTATCTATTGCACCTTTTTTGTATATGCATATATTTATATGTATGTATGTATGTTAAAAAAAAATAGAAGATGTGTTACCTGACTTTCTGCCGTGCATTATTATGCTCAGTATTACTTGGTAGCCTTTTTTGTACTTGATGCTCTGCTATAAAGATCTGTTGTTTGTTTTGTACAACCTTATGTTTGATTATGTAGTTGGAGTTGGACAAAAATATTAAGTAGTCAGTATTAGGTGGAGATATTGATTAAGTAGTCATGTTCAAAATTTCCATTCAGTCCATTTTTATTCAAAAAAATAAAAGTTGCCAATCAGTTCAGCACTTCATCATACATGAGGATTTTGTAAACACTATTCAACTTGTGACTTTGATCTTGTAAAGCTTTCCTATTCCAACTTTATAATCTTGGATAATCAAATTTTACATAAAGGGCACATGTTTCTATACACTTCTGAATTATAGTGGGATTCTTTCTTGCAGGTGAAATAACTGAACTATATTTAGTTTATACATTTACAAGAAAATATCTTCAACTGTCCGAACATCACGCTTTCGTTACTGTACATAGCTGTAAGATACCAACACTTGATGGAGAGATGTTGTCAGCTTGCATTCAGCTGAAATGAAGAACGTGCGGTTCTTGTAATTTTATATTTTTTAAAACTGTCTTTAGATGGATTTATCAAATTGTCTCTTTATAATATTTTTTATGAGTGGTTATATCATCATTGTATGTATGTATCTCAGTGAAAGGTTACAATTTACATCTTACCATGGAGAGTTAACTCCCGATCATGTAATTCCTTTACATTTTTTAAACTTTATCTTGGATTTTGGAATACATTTTTGTACATATATGAGCTCTTGAGAAAATGACTGGTGAACTCATTCCATTGACTTGAGGACTTAATCTTTTACTTCTGTGTACGGCATTCTGTTTAATTACTAGAGCTTCAGAATTTGGTATTAAGTTAATCTTTAGTTTATTGACTACTAACTACAAAGAAGTTTTGCAGGATTTGCAGAACACACCAGAGATACAACCCTCAACCCACGTTTCGTATGAGTCTCATAGTGACCAACAGAACAATGCAGCTGATGCTCCTGTAGCAGACTCGGGCTCAGTTTCCATATCGAGCAATGACAACAGAAAAGTTTCCCGTGAGGATATTGAACTTGTAAGATTATCTGATTTTCTACTTAGAACACTCATTCTTGGATTTGCAGATGGTCAGATAGCTAAGTTATTTTCTCAGCCTTAATTGTATTATGATATGGTTTATTATAGGTCCAGAATTTGATCGAGCGGTGTCTGCAGTTATATATGAATAGAGATGAGGTGGTAAAGACTCTACTAAATCGTGCAAGGATAGATCCTGGATTCACAACTTTGGGTAGGCATTTTCAAAATTTAAAGAAGTCTTTTTTCATAATCATCGATTTCTGATAGTATTTTTGTATTTTTCGCTACTTGCATGAATTTGTATTGGTCCAGTTTTTTTTTTGTCTATCATCTGTGGTAAAATGATTCATGAATTTGTGGAAAATTCAATGTTCTAAAAGGCGGAAGGTGGGTGGTCGGGAGGCCTGGGCGAGATTTTTTATTTTAAGCCAATTTTAATATTTTATCTTATATTTATCCAAACAAAACAATAATATAAAGCAAAACAATCTATAATAAAGATAATAAAGGCCTTTACTTAAGTCAAAGTTCAAACACAAACATGCAATTGTTCAAAGTTCAAACATATTTTTAACGTATTAGTTTTATTCATAAACAAGATTGCTATTAAATAATAAAATTTAAAATTTCAAGAATTTAATTCAATATTAAAACTTAAGAAACTAAACATAAATTTAAGAATTATATTGAATTAAACTAAATATTACAAATGTATCATCATTTATATAATTTGAAGGTGGTACAAGTTCAAAAAATTACAACTATAATAAAATTATTCATTTTGACTTGATATTGTTCACTTCTTGTTGTAATTTGATATGCAACAACCTGTATTATGAATATGGTAAATCATTAGAAAAATAAATATATCAAGATTTGGTTTGGGTAGTTATTAAAAAAAAAACCCCTCTCCGCCTAGACCTCGCCTAATTTTTCGGAGGAATTTTTTTGCCGCCTTGGGTCTAAGTGAGGCACTAGGGGGCCTAGCGCCTAGGCGGACCTAGGCGGGAATTTGGGAAAATTTAGAGTACAATGTGATTATTAAGTAAAGACAACGCCTTTTCAAGTTTATGATGTTTGTCTTCATGTAGGATGAAAGGGCCCTTTCTATTTCTTAGTTTGATATGTAAATACGGATACTTTGATGTGTTTTAATTTTAGTCAAATTCCTTAATATTTTAATACTTTTCAATCTACTCAATACCTTTTTAGCTAATTTTATCTTTTGCAACAAAGTGTGGCAGAAGTTAGAAGAAGAAAATGCCGACTTTTTCAGGGCTTATTACATAAGGCTTAAACTGAAGAAACAGATTATTTTGTTCAACCATTTGCTTGAGCATCAATATCATCTGATGAAGTATCCTGTCCCACCAAAAGTTCATTTGGCTCCAATACAGAATGGAATTCATCCCATGCCAGGTAAACTCTTACTTCATGTCATGATGGTCATAAAAAAAAGCTGAAACATCCACTATTAGTTTACTGTGAGATTAGGTTCTGAACTAATTTCCTAATATGCTCACAAACATAAGTTCATGACGAAACCTAGCCATCGTTAACATCTCAAATCCCAGTATTAAAAATATAAACTACTGAGTATGGAACTTTTGGTTAGAGAAACTTTATCCACCTAGTTCTGGTGTTGGGTGACTTGGGTCTTGAAATGTATCTTATATATAGTTTTCAAATCAATAAGGACTTTTGTGATTCCAAATTTCACCATGTACTACTCTCTCGGTCCCACAAAAATAGTCCCATTACATATTTTTCTTCCAAGTTTATCCCTAAATATAATTATTAGTTAGCTTAGTAGTGGTGGCATGAGAATGAAAATGTGTTATTAAACTTAAAGGACATTATGTCATTTTATACTACCATCAATAATAAATAGACCCTTTTTGCGGAACATATTGTTTTTTCAAATGGAACTCTTTTTGTGGAAGGTAGGGAGTATTATTTTCCTTTTGTTGGAACTTGGAAGTGATAGCCTAATTAGACAAATTATTCTTCAACTGAGTGATATGGTTAACATCCTTTGTGTATTGTTTCTTCCACTCTATGAAGACTAAATTGCTTTAACTTCAACCTGCATTCTCCTCATTATCATGTTCAGTCCTCAACCCCTCATGTATTGGTTACTGTCGCATGTTTTCTTCATCCATGCCTCTTTAATTAAGAATTGGGAGGAAATGGTGGAAATTATTAAACTAACCCTTTTTTAATTGCCGGAATGTGTGATTGGCTTAAACTAGGCTATTGTGTTGAATGGTCCCGCATTTTGTTTCGTGAACATACTTATAGAGGCAGAATTTATTATGCAGTGGCACCATTTTGTAATTATTGAAGATTTTTGGTAGTTCTTAGTTTTGCCCCTCTTCTGTGGAGGAGGTTGGGAAACAGATATGGATAAAATATGTCGGAACTGAGAGTTTTCAGTTTTAACGTGTCTGGACTGCAAATCTGCAATTGTCTTGTGGATGAAGCTGGTCCGTTAATTTGTTTCTCACGAAGAAAGATTTCCAATCTTAGTTATTGTTTGCTTATTGAAGGTCAAACTTGTATTTCAATTTACACATCTATTACTCAAAATTGAGCTGTTTTGGCTTATATTTGAGTTTCAAACGTAGGCATAGTGAAGGCTATTTTCCTTTTTATTCATAAGTACTTTGCAATGGAAGTTATATTTGGTTGCTGGTTGCTGGGTGCTTGTGAGTTGTTACGTTTTATTAATATTCCTTAAGTATACTCTGTTCCTTTTTGAGAATATGACGAGTGTGGAGGGTATGAATGAGGTTTAAAGTCCAAGCTTTTTCCCTCCCCCCTTTATAAACTGGGGGTAGCATGCATCTTTTAAAAGATAATTGGCTGCATTTAGAACTGCTTGGTGTGATTACATGGCCTTCTTGTATGTTAGGCCATGCATTGCTATTACTTTTATTAAATGCCACTTGTTTTCAGCACAGTTAACAACTTACCCATGGGGTACCCAGTCCTACAGCAACATCCAGTTCCTGCTATGGGTCAACCTCATCTCGATTCCATGGGAATATCTAGCTGTCATGTGGTCAATGGAGTTCCAGCACCTGGTAACTTCCATCCGATGCGGATGAATTCTGGGAACGAGTGAGCCTTTACCCATCATTTTCTTATCTTATTTTCTATTTAGTGACTATTAACATTAAAATGCCTTCCTTTATTACAATCCCTATGAATCTCATATGTCTAATTGTATTCTCTTGGTTTACGTGAATCAATGTGTCATACTATCATTCACTATGTGGTAGCATTTGCCTCATTTGAAGCTGCTTTGAAATTGATACCTATGTGGACATGTAGATTTTACATTTATGTAAATTACTGTTGAAACCGAGAATAGGTTATATTCCTTGAATTAATTTGTCTCTGTTATATAGGTTTATATATACACAAGTATCCTAATTACAGTTATGGTAATCCATAAATTACAGTAACGTGTACACACTGATTATGAAAACTATAATCATGACATATCTTCTAACACTCTCCCTTAAGTTGGTGTATAGATGTCTCGCATACCCAACTTGAAATATAATGGATGAAATTAGTCAAAATATCAGCAAGCCGATGTTCTGTTTTGACGAAAAGTAATCAAATAAGATCACTAGTTAACTTTTCTTTGATGAAGTGTTTGTCAATCTCAATGTGCTTCATTTTATCGTAATGTACTGGGTCGTTTGCAATACTAATGGTTGCCTTATTATCATAAAATAATTGCATAGGCCTTTTTGTTGTAACACCCAAATTTTCGAGTAAGCTTCGAAGTCACATTAGTTCACATATACCCAAGATGATAGCTCGATATTCGGCCTCAATACTGGATCTTGTCGCCACAGATTGTTTCTTACTGCGCTAAGTAACAAGATTACCTCCAACAAATGAATAGTAACAAGATGTAGAACGACGATCCTCTATAGAGCCAGCTCAATTTTAGTCGGAAAAAGCTTCAACTTTCATATGACCATGTGATGCGAACAATAAACCTTTTTCAGGAGCAGAGACTTGTGATACCTTAGAATTCTGTAAACAGTTTCTATGTGACAATTTTGAGGATTATGCATATACTGACTCACTATTCCCACAGCATAAGATATATCAGGTCTAGTATGAAAAAGGTATATCAATCGTCCCACCAAACGTTGATATCTTTCTCTATCAACTGTAGGTCCTGTACCACCTACTAGATGATGATTAACTTCAATAGGAGAATTAACAGACTTGCATCCCAACATGCCAGTTTTTGTTAAAAGATCAAGTACATACTTCCTTTGAGATAGAAAAATCTCAGGACGATCTTGCAACTTCAATACCAAAAAAATATTTCAAAGGACCAAGATCTTTGATCTCAAACTCTTTGGCCAGACTTGCTTTGAGATTAACTATCTCTTCTCTATTATCCTTTGTCATCACAATGTCATCAACATAAACAATAAGAATGGTAGTCTTATCTTTTATTTGTTCGACAAATAGAGTATGTTCTGTTCGACTCTGTTTGTACCCAAATCTTATCATTGGTTTGTGGAATCTACCAAACCAGGCTCTGAGAGATTGCTTCAAACCATATAAAACCCTTCACAGCTTACAAATCTTACCTTTGGTGACAGATGAAGCAAAACCAGAGGGTATTTCCATGTATACTTCCTCCTCCAAGTCACCATAAAGGAATATATTTTTCACATCCAATTGTTGAATATCCTAGCTGAAGTTTGTTGCACATGAGATTATGGTATAAACAGAGTTCATCTTCGCCACAGGAGCAAATGTCTCCTTGTATTCAATTCCATGGGTTTAAGTATACCCTTTTGTAACTAGCCTGGTTTTGAGTCTCTTAACTGTCACATCTGACTTCTGTTTGACTGTATATACCCATTTGCAACCAACTGATCTTTTCCCGTAAGGAAAAGTAACTAGTTTCCATGTATCATTCTTTTTCAGGGTATTCATCTCCTCTATCATAGTATGTTTCCAATTTTTATCACTAATTGCTTCTCTCCACCCTTGAGGAACAAATATTGAAGACAAAGAAGAAACAAAAGAGTGGTAGGATGCAGATAATTTATTATAGGCTAAGAAATTAGAGATAGGATATTGAGTATAACCCCTTTTCTAAGAGCAATAGGAATGTCAGTATCATCAGAAGAACAAGTAGGATTAGGAATCTCACCATTAACTTTATCAAGACTAGGTTCTGAGTAGGTTGGTGTAGTAGTGTAGAAACAGTGACCTTGCCTCTTCGAACATAGGTCCTCAACTCAAAGCTCATTCGCTTCAGCGTATGACTATTGAATCGTAACTCGCCTCATACATGTAGAATTATCATAAACAATAACAGGAACATGAGAAGAATTTATAGGATAAGATGGTATAGTAGAATTTGTAATACCAGCCTCAAAAGGAAGCTACTCCTCATCAATAACATCCTCTCCCTGAGGAGAAGGTGAAGAAGAATAAAAAGGTTTCAATTCCTAAAAAGTTACATCCCGAGTGACAAATACTTTGTGTGAAGGAGGATGATAACTTTATAACTTTTTTGAATTGGAGAATAATCAATGAAAACACGCCTAAGAGCTTTGGGATCTAATTTTCTACGAGTGGGAGATTTATCATGAACATAACACACAACCAAAAACTCGAGGCGAAAGAGAAAGACTTGTCGTGTGTTTGAGAAAAGAGATAGGACTTTTGTTCCTAAGAATTCTAGAAGGAAGTCGGTTTATAAGAAATGCAGTAGTCATAACATCTTTACATAGAAATTTAGGGGTGTTCATAGTGAACATAAGAGTGCGGACCACCTCTAGTGTCGATTTTTTCTTTCCGCTAGTCCATTTTGTTCTTGAGTTTTGACACAGGAGGTTTGAAAAATGATGCCATGCTGAGAGAGATAAGATGCAAAATCATTATTATTACTATATTCATGACCATTATCACTATGAAATTTTTTGACTTTAGCTCCAAATTGGGTTTGAATCATTTTATGAAATTCATGAAAACAATCAAACACCTCATTTTTGGAGCGAAGAAGATAAATCCAAGTGACACGAGAATGACAATCAATAAAGCTAACAAACCATCTATAACCAGAACGAGAAACAACCCGAGAGGGTGCCCACACATCAGTATGTATAATAGCAAAAGATTTTGAATGTCGACTGTTAATAGCAGAATAAATAGAATGTTTGTGTTTACCCAATTCACATGGTTTACACAAAAACTGAGTTTTATTACATTGCTTAACTACAGATGAAAGAGAAGTCAGGTTAGAGTCAGAAGTAGAGTGAAGAGTTTGAGTAAAGAACATGTTAGACGAGGGAATATCTAAATAATAAAGACCACCAACTGCACTACCACTGTCAATCTTTTGTCCCGTCACCAAGTCCTGAAAAAAACAATGAGTGGGTAAAAAAGTTGTTGAACAATGTTGGTGTATTGTCGCAGGCAACCAAAAATAAAACCTTACTGCGAAAGATAATTATGTAGTAGTGCAAGTAAGAGTCGATCCCACAGAGAATGATTAGCCTATTTATTGTGCTTTGTGAACAAAAAAAGGGTTTTTGAATATTGTTAATTAAAGTAAACTAATACGTAAAATAATCTAATGAAATAAATCAGGAAAACAAACCTTGGATTAAATCAACTTCCACCTCAAAAATATACACTTATCATTGACTCAAGCATAAACAATTATTACTTTGAATATTCATTGTTAGAATCAATTCACTATTTAAAATCATTCCATGTCTTTCCTTAATTTTAATATAGAAAAAAGTGATCTAAAGAACCCCAACTACTAAACAACTTCAGACAAGCGCTAAAAGTTTAATCTAGTAGATGCTTTAAGAATTAGAAAGATCGATTAAGCTAAACAACACAAGCACAAGCGGTTGCATTTAATTTAGTTGAATATTCTTCTTAAGATATAATAATCTCGTGATCTGCAGTCAATTAATTATTAACCTTAGTTGCCTCGCAAATTAGAGTGATCAAACAATTACGGATTTGATATCTAATTTAGCAATAGATTTTAATGAATAATAAACTAGCGTGCACTCTAGCAATTAAACAAATCAATCATATAATTTAAACGCAGAAGAATAATCAATACTTAAAATAATAATTGAACAAATAAAATCAATTAGATTAATCTGAGACTTTCGTCTTCTTAATCTCATGTAGGCTTCAACTTCATACAATCAACTTCCTTCAAAAAGATTTTCTAGATAGATTTTTCTTTCCTTCATTGGATTTGTCTTGCACACGAATATTGTTCCACCTCCTTTCTTCTCCTTGTAGGATTCTTCTTGTTTCTTTTCTTCCATGAATAAGAACATTAAATATTGCCTGAGATATTGACTTTATTAAAATCATGTGCTCGCGTAATTACAACTTTGATAATGCTCAATTTGTCTCCAAAGCACTTCCAAAGTCACGAACTCCTTTAATTGCACCTTAAATAAAAATAGAAGAATAATGAGTGTATTTAGGCACAAAATAAATATAAAAGATTAACTATTAAGGGATAAAAATATAACATTTTATTCTCATCAAGTGTAAGGATTCAGAAAAACGTTGGACAGATAATAAATTTGTAGTAAATGAAGGAATATGAAGAACAAATGATAATTTCAATGAAGGAGTACAAACTACAGAACCACTCCTAGAGATAGAAGAAAGGGAACCATTAACTACTCGAACCTTCTCTTTTTCAGAGCTAGGTTTGTATGAAGTAAAGAGGGTGGAGGACCCAGTCATATGCTCGGAAGCACCTGTGTCAATGATCCAACTAGGGCAAGTTGATGAAACATTAAAAGCACAAGAATGTATACCTGACTGGACATAATGAGAAAAAGTAGATTTGAAATAGAATTTTCGAAAAGTTGAGATTTCCTCAGGAGTAAGTGCAGTAGTAGTGTCTGAAGCACTTGATGCATCAACATGAAGTGTTGTAGTAGTCACATAGGCTTGAGATCCATGCCCACGACCACTACCAAACCGACCTCCTCATCCTTTAGGACATTCATGAAGCTTAAAACAACGATCCCTGGTATGGTTCTTTCCTCCACAATCACATTCCCGGGATTCCTTCTCAACAAGAGACTAAATGGTGGAGCCAGAGTTAGGATACGAAGCAACCATGGCTGATCGGTCAACAGAATTTAGAACCATCACCCGACACTTACTTTCCTCTTGTTGGACTCTAGCATGAGCCTCTCACAATGATGGAAAAGTTGTTTGACCAATCAAATGTGCTCTAACTTGATGAAATTCTATATTACTGGCCAAGAAATTCACAACTCTATCTTCACTAACAAAATTTTGGTAAGCGGTTGCATCTTCCAGACATTTGGTTGAAAAAACCCGGTAATGATCAAGCTCTTGCCAAAGTGCATTAATTTCTCTCCTTGACACAGGTCACGGATTCGTTTATGGATGTCATATGCCTTAGACATATCACCAGAAACAGAGAAAGTTTGAGAGATAGTCTGCCAAAGCTCATATGTTTAAGAGCATGTAACTAATCCTCATACTAAGTTTCATTGAATTAAAAATTCATGTTTTTACTATGGAGTTCTTGGGCTACACCTGCTTGTGTAGGCATGATTGTTGTACCATTGATAAAATGTTGCATACAATTAGCTTCAATGCATGCTTGAGAGTAATCTAGATAATTGTTTCCATCCAACTTAAATGGGCTAAGAACCAAAGTCAAGTTGAGATGATGATTTCTAATCAACTGCCCTTTATTTATTTCAGTAGTATAACCAATGGAATTAGATTTTTCCATGGTAATAGGAGCAAAAAGAATATTCGTGGAAATCAACGAGGATAATATAAAGGCTCAAAAAGATGATAGTGAGTTATTCCAGAAAGCAGAGCAGTGCACCAAATTTACTACACTTTAGAACTAGAGTGGATGCAGAAGACGCATAAAATTAGTAGTACACTAGCAAAGGAATGCAGAACACTTAACATTACACTACTACACTAGCAGATCACAGATGCTACTGTCAAAGGAAAAGCTTAATAAACTTGAATCAAACACTACAAGACCACTGTAGATGGCAAGAGGGGAGAGAGACGATCACCCTGGAAGAGGTTGTGCCAGCAAAGGTTTGCTGGAAAAGTCTCACGCGCCGGCCAAAGGTGGTGTGTGGCGTCAGTGCTGCGCGAGTGAAGAGGCGTGTGGAGGCGTGTGCAACGGTGGGTGAAGAATCTGACATCTTTGTAATGATCGACTAGCAATGGGTAACCCAATTACGTTCTCAATTTTTTCATATAGATTGGTTCAACTAGTTTTCTAAAAAGAAATAAGAATAGCACTGAAACGAAACTGTGTAGGCTGATAATAAAGATTATGGATCTGATACCATGTTGAAGCTGAGAATAGGTTATATTCTTTAAATTAATTTCTCTTTGTTACATATGTTTATATATAAACAAGTATCCTGATTACAATTATGGTAATCCCTAAATTACAGTAATGTGTTCACACTGATTATGGAAACTACAATCATGGCATATCTTCTAACAATTATATTATGATAGTCATGCTAAAGAAATGTTACTCAAATATTATTTCAGTCATGATACTCAAATGAAACATTAATGTCTTTGCTGAAAGGATGCTCCTTTGTATTTAAGAGCTATAATAGGATTTTATCTAAATAAAGAACTATAAGTGGAAGTGGAAAAGCTCTTTCGACTCATCTTGAGGCAATATGTTTTTTTGAAACCGATATCATTCCCTGATTAACATGTGTGTAGAAGTGGTTAATAGAAGAAAACTTTTCATCTGTTTCTTTCTTCCTTAATGAAGCATGGTGTTGGACGGCAGTGCAGCTGATGTCACACCTGGTATTCCACCGGGGAGTGCCATGTCGTCCATGTCAGAGATGGCTGTAAGTCCTACTTCAGTAGCATCAAGTGGCCATTTCCCCTTCACAGCCTCCGAAATATCAGGAATGGGAGTAGACACATCAGTGCTTGACACCGCATTTACGTCAGATGTGGCAAGTTCAGTAGGATTGCAGCTTGCACCGGATAATGGGGCAGGGAATTCTAGAGATTCCCTAAGATCTTTGGCTCCGATCCCCTGGAATTTTAGCCTTTCAGATCTAACAGCAGATTTATCAAACTTAGGAGGTAATTTGGACATCATCTTTTTGTTCAGAAGCCAGAACATTATTGATTGTTGTATTCTTCTGAAAGGATTAGTTCTGATTTGGTTTGGTATTAATGCTGTGCTTTTCTTTTTTACTTTATTGACTATTAAATTGAAGCGGTGTCTAAAGTATCTTTATTAGAAACACAACCAATAACTACACATGATTCCATAGGTTAATCAAAAAGAGAATTGGTATCGGCAAGTGTTAGTCCCTTATTTGTGAAAATATAATTTTTTTGAAGATTTGATATTTCATGATATTGCTCTCTAAAGTGAAATCATCTAAATAAATATAGGCACATTTGTGTATCTTTGTAAATGTTTCAGGGTCAATTTATCAATGCAACACTCTACACATGCTTTTGAGATAGGTCTGAAATACAAGGGAGGTGTATTGGTGCTTTACCACAAACTCTTCTACTAGTCCATCTCAATTTTCTCGCTTCATTTAGACAGTAAATCCTTACGTGTATATATATTTATAATTTATTTTTATTTCTCTGGCTTAATACTAAGTGACCATTTCATTATTCAGATCTAGGAGCTCTTGGGAATTATCCTGGTTCCCCTTTCTTGCCTTCTGATTCAGATATTTTACTTGATTCTCCTGAGCCAGACGACATAGGTAAGCGGAATCTCAAGTCTTCCTTTAGATTTCTTAATAACCTTCTGGTTCTATTGGTTATTAGTGAACATATAATAGAACATCAGATGGGACAAATTACAGCTTCATTGTCAGGGTTATATACATTTGGAGAAAGCTTATTTGACAGAACTAAAAATTATGAATCTAGTGTTTTTTTTTTCTCTATATGAAAAGAGATGCATGTAAAAATTACTCCCCTCTGTTCCGGAAAAAAAGTCCCATTAGATTCATTTACATTTTGAAAAGGACACAACAAATTTTGTACTACAATATTCACATTTGTATGTACTATAATCAAATAAATGCATATCAATTTTTAATTTGACAATGTGGCAAATTGAATCCAAACAATCAAAATGGGTCTCAATTTTTGGGATGGAGGTAGTGCGAAAACTTGTGCAAAATGTATGAATAGGTTGAGTATGTTATTATCTTATAGTTTGACCTATAATTGCACAAGGAGTGTGTAGGTGAAAAATTTAGCCATACCAAATATTGATTTCAATCAATGCCATTCATAATACATTGCTTAATAAATCTCAGAGTTTACTTTTACTGGACAGTGCAAAGGGGCTGGACTTGAACTTGGCAATGAGCTAGGGTGACCAAGCCAGCTTAATTTCTGAATTTTATGTGATTTGCCTTGGTATAAGTTATAACTAGTATGATACGAACCACTACCGAGATTTTACCTGCTAGACTAATCAATAGCTTAAGTAATTTCAATTTTCTATTGCATTTGGTTTAATGTTCTGTGACATTAATGATATAATATAGGTGCTTAACGCTTTATTATTGTCTTTCTTCTTCTCGTTGTTGCTATTACCTGCAATAAGAGAATTATAACATACTCTCTCTGTCCGCAAACGAGAGTTCTTTTGTTCTCGTTGATGACTTTTTCTTTTCTTCAAAAATTGAGGCTTGCACATGACACACTTAGATGAGTATATCCTTATCGGATTTTTTTTCCTTTTCAATATTAAACTCTAAAGAGTATAATTTTTTACTTAGAAATAGCGTGAATTAAAGAAGTCTTGTAAATGATAATTTTTCACGTCTTCATATCTCTTTGTGCAACTGTTTTAACTAACACAGTAGTTTGGCTTTTGTTTTTGTAGAGGAGTTCTTTGTAGATTCTGTACCTGGCCCGGCAGCTCAATCTGATGAAGAGAAATCTTAGTTTGAGGTGAGATCTTTCCATTTCTTCAAAGTAGCTAGGATAGGCTAATGTTATTCTACAATAAAAGGTAAAAGAAGGAGCCGAAATATTTGGTCTTTTACTATTCATATCTGGTACTAGTTATTAACAAATTTGAACTTGTGAGGTTTCGGATTATGTAGTTGGATCTGTAATTTTAGATCAGCAGGAACCAGTTTATATTATAGTAGATTCGTTTTTCAGAAACCCTTGGCTTACATGGTGGACATTGTTTGAACCTTTCTTGAATGATATTTGCGGCGATTGATCCTTTCTTGAATTACATATAACATAATGTTGTATGTCAATGTAATGACATTTTGATAGTTTTTTTTTTTTTTTACCAAATGTTAATTGTTTCTTTTAATTTGAATATTCCCAGATTATTGATAGTTCTCTGTTTCTGGATCTGCTTCTTCCCCACAAAAAATTAGCAACTTCTTTAATGTTTTAGGTAGGTATTTCCAATTCCAATCTGGAATAATGGGTCTCTAACATTTCATTAAATCGAAATAGCTAAGCCAATTGCCAAGCAAGACTTGGCAAAACATGACATTTCAATTACTAAATCAAGCAAATGTGAGGATTAATTTATTTTGATATCATATAGTTACAATGTCTTAATAGATAAAAAAAAATGATTATCCAACACTCGAGTATGTGATCCATATGAATGTAAATATATTAATTGCAAAGAAATATAATTTGAATTTTCAGCTTTAATGTGTCGCAATACATAAATAGCCACTCCTGAGAAGTTAACCAGAGATCTGCCAAAATAATGCAGCAACTGTATACGGGCATGGTGACCATTACAAGATAAACAGATCAATAATTTTTCCAGATGGCTTCAAAGTATTAAGATTGCTTATTTTGTGCCTCTGTACATACTTTCGATGACATTCTGCAGTAGACAACATTCAGCAAGTATCAATTTTAAGCATATATTTACAGAACAACACTTCATTATTTCCTATTGGCATTATTCCAATTCTGATTTCAGTTGCCCCAAAATTTAAGCATTAAATCAGAATTGCCCCAAAATTTAAGTATATGTTATACTCTCTCAGTCTGGGATTCTCCTTCATTTTGGGAGGAAAGGAGTATTTGATTTGAGACAAGAATAGTATAGGTGCAAACCTGATAGTATTTGAGAAACTGAGCCCTCCTTTTCTTGTAAGTTGGGGTCAGAAGATCGCGCTCCATGTCAAATGGTACAGGATCAAGGTGGATAGCTTTAATAAACTCAAATCCCTTCAACTGCCAAGAAGACAATTGAAATATTATTAGCTTAAATTTCATACAGATATTGGGCGGGCTCGAGAAAAAAATATTACTCAATAGTTTCAAGACTGGAGAATTCTACTAAAATTAAAATAAGAGAAGTAGAGAGCAAAACCTTGTTTTCTTTTCCAATATTGGAAAGTTCTTCAAGAATGAGGGATTTTGTCTTGGGACTTTTGCAGATAGTATTGAAATCTCCAACCATTCCATTCTCAGCAGCCCAAGATTCAAGTGACTCCTTATTGGGGTTGATTACAGCAACAAGGACGGACTCATAGCTGCTCCCATAAATCCATATCTAAAACAAGTAGGCAGATATTTTCTTCAATATTAAAAGCAAAGGAAATGTTTAAGGATGGTAAAAAGATTAACAAAACTGCTAGGGTCAATGATAATTTAGAGGACTTGAGCAATGCTAAAGCTTTAGTTGATGAAACTAGATCCTAAATACACATCAATAACTATATATAACAAGGCATTAAGATATCTTATCACAATAATTTTATAATTTTACCGAGTCATTTTGGTTAGACACAAGTCAATACCGAGTACAATGTATAAATTCTTCATATCCCATGAACTATATTCAATGATTGGATATATATACATGCATGCATATATGACATAATTTGAAAACCATTTGTGGGAACTAATGAACCTATTAAATATTATCTTCTATTTTCCAGCTTTTCTATGCATATATAAGTATTTCCATATAGTATACAAGTTTGAAAAATACAAATTTTATAAGAAGCCTGTGTCTGGCACATGTTACCAATCTAGTATACAATGGAATTGTGACTATCATTAACCAATTAGAGGGGAAGGCAAAACTGATTGATGCATTAAAAAATAAACCAGGAGGCCGGATGTAAGTAAAGAATAGCTCTAAAATGAGTGGAAGGAATGACGGTAAAAGACGTTGTTAGTTGATTCTAAGAATCATACTCACGAGCAATTTTGAGCTAATTTGGTCTTATTGGTTTGTGTGTATGAATACTGAATAGTAAGTTGAAAGGAAACAGAGAGCACTACAAATTATAATTAATGAGTGAAGAGAATTACTGCATCAATGCTAGAAGCGATGGAATATATGTTCTCCAAATTTTCAACTGAAACATATTCTCCTTGAGAAAGCTTGAAAATGTTTTTCTTTCGGTCAATAATTTTCATGCTCCCATCTGGTTGCCACTCACCGATATCGCCTGATGCAATTTTTCCATTAGATCTGCTGTAAAGGAACTATATATTATATGCATTATAAACCAATAAGCAGAATAAGTAATAACGACAAACCTGTGTGAAACCATCCATCAACCACCACCTCTTTGGTGAGGTCCTCACGTTTGTAGTATCCTGAGAATAAGGTATTTCCCCGTATGCATATTTCTCCACGTGGTGTGCTTGCCAGAGCATCATATTCCATTTCAGGGACAGATTCTAGGCACACATCCACAGCTGGCAATGGAGGACCTACGGTACCAATCATTACTACTTCATGCAGCTGTGCAACAAATGATCCCCCACAGGTTTCTGTTAAACCTGCAAAATGTCTTATGAGATCAGACATCTCTCCAAAGTTTATATAGACTTCAAATCTTCCTTTACATGATGGCCAGAATATAGCAACCACACATGCAGAGACATTTTATTGTTATTCATTTAGTGAACTCCAAAATAAGTATGTAGCTGATATAATTATCTGATGAATTTTAATAATAGAAGATACAATTTGCAGTCTCATCCAAAAAGTTCTACAGCTGTAGAAAAACTAATGTGAAATGAAGTTCAAATATGATTCTTCGTCATAGCGAAATTCATATATGACGGCAATTAGAGGAAAAAAGAAGAAGAAAAGGAACATTGTCATAAATGTATTTTACATAATTACGTTAATGTTCTAAAGATATAGTTCATAGTTTCCTATATACGTGAAGTAGGTTATTGATATGAGATCAGATGAGTAAAAGAAATAATATATAGTATACTCCGTATATTGTAAGAAACAGTACAAGTGAGGCAGTCACCTGAATTTGATGATACTTAGAAAAGTAGTAATTATCAGCCAAAGTAATATTGAGCCACAGATTTCATGCAGATAATAAGTTAAAATGTTATGTACCATATCCTTGAAGAACATCAGCACAGGTCACCACTCTTAAAAAGGTTTCCACGTTGGTAGAAAGAGGTGCTGCTCCAGATAGAATAAGACGCACATTTCCTCCTAAACCTTCCTTCACCTAAAAGTTAGTAACCAAAAGTGTGGAGAGCATATTTTAGTTAACCCACATCGTTGTTTAAAAACATTGAGGAAATAACAAAGAGAGAAGTTGAAATGCAGAACTACATCCACCTTACTAAAAATAATTTTGTCAAATATTGGAGCTGCCTCTACATGTTTGTACCCTTTGGTCATGTTACGTAGTTTGCTGCAAATCCAAAAAGAAAGGTCAATACACAGAATGAAACAATTAGAAAGCTTTGTAGTAGAGCTATGTATCTAATGAACTTTGACTTAACACAGATATCCCTATAATTTACTGATTAGTATTATATTAGCATAATCGGACACTGAGAGAATTCAGTACGTATAAATTAATAAATTTGGTAATTATGACTAAAATATCTAAAGACTAAATACCAGAAACTTATGCACATTATAATGATATATAAACTTCTATAGGAAACATGGAAACTGACGAGCTTCAGGCGCTTAGACCTAGTAACCTACAGATAATTAGAACAACATTGTGATTATAGGAGGGGTTATGCTATCCAGATGAAAATAGAGAGGTAAATAAAGCTCTATTCCAAAAGAAGCTGGTATTGGTTATAATAGAGTACTTCGCTGACTTTTTCAATGAGTAAGCTTGCAATGCATTAAGGGTGTATGGGATTCACTTACTAGTAGTACGCAATATTAAACAATGAATTCTTTATGAAACCCCCCGAAGAAATCTTCTCTATCAAACCTGAAAGTATAAGTAGTTGACAATTAGGCATCTAATTAAAGGAAATATATTACACAAACTTACAATGATATATTTGCTTTTGGATTAAAAAATATAAAAATATAACATACACTAGGATGATTTTGTGCAGAATGCAAATGAGAACTTCAATCTCCACCCAATTAAATAAATAAACTAGGGTAAATGTGCATTAATACCCTGAAGAATTTCTGTACAAATTGGCAAACAAAATGGTACTGACCTTCTAATTGATTTCCTCACTGTCAAAGAAAGAATTTGGGATCTCTCTGGGAAAAAATCATGAATGAGAAAGGCAAAAAACCATTCACATGGGAACACATAATGAAATTTCCCCCGGATGGTTACAAATCCTTTACAAGATCTATGCAAAGGGCACATACAGAGCACAAGGCCATACCATTAATGAGATGTGGCTCAAATAAAAGAACTTGCTCAGTCCGGCACTATTTGTTCTTAGTTGTAAGTTAATTTTTGGATGTAATTATTTTACATCGAACAAACAATAGTCAAATGGGAGAAATCTAAACTTTATATCCACCAATATATTGAAAGTAACCAGTGACGGTGCCAGGAACTTCGACAATAGTGAGCTAAAATAGTTTTAAATTTTTTTAGTGCACTGGACTAAGACAAAGAGAAAGAGGAAGAGAAAGAGAAGGGGTGATTCAGTGGGTAAGAAAAGAATTACTGAACGCCAAGGAAGTAGGGATACCTTGGCTTGTAGTTTTTTAATACTAAGAGATTAATATTTATACTCCCCGTATTCCAAAAAAAGAGTCCTACTTGACAAATGCTTTTGTTAGGCAAAAAGAGTCCCAATAATATCGATGGTAGTATCAAGTGATTTAGGACTAAATATGGAACAGTTACACAAATTTATCCTTTAACTTTGCAAATAGAACTCTTTTTGTGGAAGGGAGGGAGTATTTCTTTTATTCAAACATAAGGTGGGCTATAGGCCAGCATACTCTTCACGTGCCGCCACCACTGAGTAACTAATAAGGCAAATAATTTATATTCATGTTGAATATGGTTACTTAACATCAAATAAGAAAAAAAAAAGTGAGAGCAAAAGTGCATGTCTCTCGAGTAGACGTGTTTAAAATTCAAAGGTTGAATAGAACTGATTTGAGTTTGACAACAAAAGATATAATATCTAAATTTCAAAGTGTGCACCAGAACTAGAATACATATAATTTTGCTGGAAAACTCTAAATGAATAACATTATTTAATGTGTCATATCAATTTATCACAGTTACCTGAATAAATCTTGTCCAACACACGTGGGACAGCACAAAATATAGTTGGTTTTAGTGCTTTGATGTCGTTCATAAGTAGTTTGATGTTCTGAAAAGGTAACAGAAATGTTACTATATAGAAGTACATACTTCTTAGTACTCCAACTTCTTTGGAGTTTGGACTTACCCCTTGCCAAAATCCTATTGAGGCACCAGTAGAAATGATCTGTTCCTCCATCACCCGATCAAATATATGTGCTAAAGGAAGATATGACAAATATACGTCTCTGTCAGTAAACTGCAAGAGAAATGGCAGAAATTAACAAAAAAAATCATAAGAGATGTCATTATCATAATGCACTAAAGACAACTCATATAAGACAAGAACTATAAAGAATATAAAAAGTACTTCACTTTAATTTCCAAGACTATCACCAAATGGAAAAGGCAAAAAATAGGGAACATGCATCAACTCAATGTTCACCTCTTCATTTATGCTCCCTAGATGGTGATTTACTCCAGATATTAGCGAAATAATGCTTTCATTAGTGATCATTACTCCCTTTGGGTCTCCAGTCGTTCCACTTGTATACATAATTGTGCAAATATCACTTTTCTTCTTAACTGGAAGCTCAAATTGCTCATTCACTCCCTGTGGGTGGAAAAATGTCATGAACATGAACCATATATAATAAGTAAAACCAGCAAATATTATAACTAGTAAAAAGAACACTACATAGAATAGAAAGGGAAAGAACTTTAGACTTTTGACTGGTTTCTTGAGCAAATTTAATACTCAATATGGTATAAATCACGATATTTCCATCATTGAGCTTATTAATTTTGGTCCTAAAAAAGGTTGGTTAGACCAAGGTCGGCAAGGCGAGATCCAGATTCCAAAGCTACATGAAAAAAAGACGACTTCAACTAATTCATCTCATTGTTTGTCCATCATGAGCTGGATGCTTGTGCTATTAACTTCGGAAGAGAATCGATTAACATTTCTCAAGGATATGAATAGTAAAATTGAGGTAGTTAGACAAAGTGGTGATAAAGGCTGTTCATCCCATCATTGAACAGTCAATATGACACTACATAGAGTTGACTTGTGCACCAACTCCAATTCGTTACGATTAAACCTATTATGGTCGTTATTGTCTTCCTTTGTGTTTCTGTATGTCAGTGAGAGGTTGCAGGTGGAGGGAGATCCTCAGGTGAATTCATCAATACGTACACACAGGCTTCCAAACAAGTAGCTGGAAGTAAGTATTGCAGAAAGCTGTATCCTAAGTCCCGACCCAATCCAAAACTCCAAATCACCATTATAGTTAGTGTACGGAGCACAACTCCAATACAGAAAGGATAGAAGTATAAGGTTCACACACAAAATTTACAATTCAATAGCGCAAAAAATAAAATAATTATACGTGATTATTTACTCTTTTTGATAAAAAGCTATTTTATTTGTTCTTTGCTTAAAGTTTCACTCTACTTCTTCACATCACTTTGTCAAAGCAAAGAATTGAACACAAGCTGTTACCTGTAGAGCAGTTTACATGATTTCCGCCATAAACAAATAAATAATCTGAAGATGTTATTGAATGAAGCAAGTATCCTACCAGTTGCAAAAATTCGTCCCAAGTATATGTTGCCACACCAAAACTTTCAGCCACCTTCTTTTGCTCACCTGTAACCTTGCCAAAGCTCACAAGAGCTACATAAAATAGTGTAAACATTTGTGTTCAGAGGGTTCCTTATATTAGACATAGGAAAAGCCTGACTAAAGGGAACTTACTTTTTAAGTACTTTGAAGCACTAGGAAATGCTTTCACGACCTGCATATAAACAAATAATTATATAGCATTTTCAAAGATAAAATGATCTGGTATGCAACTTTTGAGCAGAAGATCCATAAAAGTAAAACAAAGAAGAATCAAGGACTTCAAAAGGTCTCAGAGCTAATATAGAATCAAGAGCAAATATATATCAATACTACTTGCCTCAGAAATTTTGGTTTCTTCCGCAAAAGCAACTGAAATCTCTGCATGACATATTATATATTCCACCGCACCAGCACCTAAACCATGGTCAAAGTTCCACAAGCATTAATTTCTGGAAAAGCCCAGACTCATAGTAAAATAGAGCGCTGAGATTGATTTATTTGATTGTCTCCCATTCCTCTGTCTACAAGGCAAAGTCAATCTTACATGCATCAACATCACCGTGATTTCTTAAAGGCATATCAATAAAACTGTTTACTTGACATTTATAGAGGTGTAACTACAATTGTTTATAGTGAACAAACATATGTCAACAACAAAAATATTCAATCTCTGCACTAGGGGGGTTCATTTAAGAATCTCCCTCCGCTATTAAGATTCCCATTTTATTATTCATATTCTGCGAGTTTAAGTGCAAAAATTTTAATTGTTTTGTGCTATTCCCATCATGTCCTTAAGGAGCGTGGTTATTTGATCAAATATTACTGGTTGAACATATTATGCCCTTCATGCCTTTCTCAGGGCCAATCTATCATTGAATTTGATCTGGAGTTTCAGTATCCACACCAGTGGGCAGGGTTTTGCTGTGGTAGGGAGTTGCTTATTGTAACAAAACCACCCCAAATGCATCTTATGCAACTTAAAGAAGAAAAAAAAAGAGTAAAAGAAATAAAGACACCCCTCTACATAATCTTTATTCACCCATCTAGTTTTTCACAATTTAGACAACTAATTCTGACCGTGATTAATAACACCTTGCCATGGAGAACTACCAAATTCAGTGACTTCTTTTTCAACTAATTAGTCAATTTTACATGCTCAGAGAGAGAGAGAGAGAGGTGGTGAAAACATACCTAGAGTGTCATATAGAGGGACACAGTAAAGTCCATGAGCATTGCACGCCTGTTAAAAAGGCAGCACTTACATTAAATATTTGGGGAAGTTACTAAACCGATAAATTTACTGTATAATAAATGCTCAGAAAAAATTTAACCTACATTAGAAGGGTATCATTAAATTATCAAATAAGTCTATGAAGTCCATGTACATAGGTAATCAATGTTATACTTTTTCACTTTCACATTTATAGCATGTGAAGTCATATTGATAGATTTTCCACCTTATCCAATACGCCAATGAGCCAATGGCGGGAAAAATAGAAGAAAGAAAGAAAGGAAGTATAATAGGCTAAGACGCTTAAATTTGAAATAAAGATTAACTTCTGAAAACTAGATTACCAGTTACTAAATTTTAAATATTTTTTTCTGATAAGTAAATTTACCTGCATACTTACAACCCATTTCGTGCAATTAGGTCCATATATTCCACATCGTGCACCCTGGATATGAGAAATTATAGGTCGTAAATATCCACAACTAACTCATACAAATCTAATCAGAAATTGTATGTCCAGTAAACTAAGTTCACATTAATAGAATGGATGAGTATATTACTACAAAACAATACTATGGTACAAGTCATAGTGATCCTACTTATGAGTTATTTAAGATTGACATGGAGCAACAACCATATCGATCCCTAATCATTATGAACCAACAAACGGAAGAAGGAAAATTAATTCATACCAAAAAGGCAATACACTTGAGCGGTTACTCAACTTTTAGGTGCAGTACTTGAACTAAACTCGAGTGGCTTGGTTTTTTACTATGATACTCCAAATCAACCCCAAGTAGGATTACGATTTAGTTGTGTTATAGTATATAAAGCTTGAGGTGTCAGTATCAAGAACTTGGACTCAAGTATTTAGGCATTGTTGGCAGAACATTCCCTTCACAAGTTGTTGGTTCAATGATATCTTGAATATGAGTCTTGAAATTTAGAGTACTAATTCTAACATGGCCCCAGTTAAGGATGCTATAGGTTTATTATAAGATGTGATATACTTATGATCAAATATGGCTTTTGATTTGTACGACACTTCTAACTTACCCCTATCCTGTTAGGAGTTGGTCACTATAAAAATAACTTACTTGTTTAGTGCCACAACTACGGATGGAAGCTCCAATCTTTAACACTATATCATACACTTCCTTGTAAGTTAACCAGACATAGTTTCCTGCCTGCAAATAGTGGGCACCAAGATTCAAGTTCACAAAGTAGAATAATTTGACATAGAATCAAGAGTAAAATACGCATTTGAAAAAAAAAACTAGGAAACTGCAGATTAACACCTCTCCCTTCACAATTTCTCTCTCACCAAGCATTTGGTTACCAGGATGTTTCTCCACGGAAACACTGCAACAAGGAAGCAAAAATATCAGCATGATTTTTCATTATTAATACTATTCTTTTCCCTAAACATTTTTACAAGCAACAAAAATTCTTTGGTAACACATAATATGTTGCAATCCCACCTTTACCTCTAACTCTAGTAAATTCACTACTAAAATCATTCTAGTTAATTACTAAATTTATTAGTGCATCTTGGCTGACATGATTACAAACACTTAATCTTACAAAGTTCCTTACCAAAAATTATCCACATTTAGATTAGTAGCCGAACAGGCATCTCAAATAGGATGAACACCAAAAGTTTCACATCAAAGCTCCAATTTGGTATCAAATAAAGGGTAGATCAACAATTTTGTCTAATGTTGGTTGTATTTTGGCTTTTAATATTCTTTAAGAATTGCGGAATTTTAAAACAATAGGCCCTTCCTATCTGATTATGAGAAATACTACAATCTAAAACAAAATTAAAGTTGAGACTTGATCCATTCAAAACCAAAAAACAAATCCGGAACTTGCTCATTCTTCTTTTCTTATTCACAATATAAAGATCAATACAGCTTTGGGTGTGGCCTCCTTAATCAAGTGTTCCCTTTCACACAACTATTTCCAATTTGAACTTTTAAAACCCACCCCCACCCCTACAACAACAACATAAATTTGACCTTAGAAATCAAATTCTCCCACTTCTTTTCAACAAGCATATGTTTAATAACTTCAAACTAGAACTATAGTAATGGCCATACTGATAAACACACAAAAATATATAGCCAATCTAGCATTATAAACTAATTAATTACAACCCATTATACCAAAAATGAATCTTAAAAATACCCATTACACATTATCAAAATAAGCAACTAAAATCATCAAAATTCAAGTACTTACATTTACATTATACGATATGTATTCCAAAATTCCAAAAAGAAACAGCTCGTCCAAATATAGTAAGGAGGTTTCCATTTGAATCGAGAAAACGAGAAGGAAAATTTCCTGAGAGTGAGTAAGAAGGAGATGCCATTTTCTCGCTCTTTCTCGAGAACCAAACAGAAACAGGGGATTATCATTTTCTCGGAAATGCGGGAATTTTTATTTGCCGGGAAAATCTTAACGAACAAAAAGAAGGGTCTGGCCCAAATTTGAGTCATTGTTTATTAACGGGCGAATAGAAGGGCCCGGCCCAAATATGAGTTACTATATATTAAATTGAGGCCCAACTGAATTATTGTTTAATTATGATTATAGCCTCATTATAACGACGGTATAATTAAGGAATTGTTATTTTTACATACACATGGGTCTTGCAAAAAATATCAATTCTGTATAATTATTTTATTATTTGGACTTGAAGTCAAACAAATTTATACAGGGGTGTTCTTGATTATTTTTAACACAAAAAGAAGTAGTTTAATTGGGAAAAAGGAAATTAGTAAGATTTCATATTATTTCTGATTTTCATTTTCTAAGGAACTCGTTTGAAATAGTAAAAATTTGTTCTCATCAAATTTAGATTAAAATCAATTGGTCTAAGTGAACATAAATAGTAGTACTCAATAACATTGTAGTGTGGTCTGCAATTATGATGTGAAATTTAGTACTTTATCAGTTTCAAATATATATAGAATTAATAATTTTGATTTTTAAAATTAACAATATAGTAGTAGTATAAAATAATAATACTTAATTTAGACACAAAACGGGACCTACCATTAAATATTTTACATAATTTTTATTGTTTATTGTTATGCAATACACAGTACTAACTATCAATATTTTGTATGTATATACTTTGTGCACACAATATTGTGCATGGATACACAAGCACAAAACT
Organism: Panax ginseng; assembly: GCA_020205605.1. NCBI lineage: Eukaryota > Viridiplantae > Streptophyta > Magnoliopsida > Apiales > Araliaceae > Panax > Panax ginseng. Next base: position 1,276,173 of record CM035134.1, on the reverse strand, counting down.
ATATAGATTGTCATTATAACCTTTCTTATTTATGTAACATAAATTCAACTGCTGAAAAGCAAAACCTAGACCATTATCAATAATAATAATAATAATAAAAAAACTATATTCAAAACATATATAGATATTGATACTCACCGGAAAATATCCCAACAGCTCTCAATCCCTTTAGCCGGCTGTCGGAATCCGTCTTTGGCTAAAACATTCCGATAAACTGGTCCGACGGACGGCCTTCCATTTGCCGCTTCCTTGGCCTTCTCGACCTCCACAACAAATGTCTTTTGCGCCATTAATGTTCAATTCTTGTGTGCAAATATTGGATGTTCTAAAGTCTTTTTGATATCTATCTATATATATATATATATATATATATTTGAACGAAAAACAGCTAGTATGATAAAAAAAAGTCAAAAACTTGTAGTAACGGTTCAAAACATTCAAGGCAATTTTGGTGGCCAAAAATTGGTTTGGAAGTGGTAGTAGTATTTAATCATGTGAAGTCAACACCGCTATTGACTTATAGACTAGAGAGTGTATATATATATATATACAGAATCCTTCTCATATGAATAGTGAGTGGATCCCACCAAATTCATATGAAAATATCATTTTCATATATATATATATATATAGAGTAGAGAGAGGAGGACCTAAAAACCATATTTGCATGGAGTTTACGTAGAGGATAAGCAATTGTTTAATTTGTACGGTGACAAAAGTAGTTGGTTTAACTAATTGACTTTTTAATTAATTAGCAGTAAATACTAGCCAACTACAATCTGGTTGTGACTGATGAACGGTAGTAAGTTATCTATCCCACCCACTATGACCACATGTTTTGTTAAAACTAGAAACTGTGATATACTTAATATTCTGTTTCAGTTCAAGTGAGTGTCTTATTTTTTATTTTCATTAGTATAATTAAGAGTTTGTCAAAATTGCCCGATTGGACAAAAATGTTGCTCCATCCGGTTTAAAATATAAAATTATTTTTGACCTTTTGAAGTTAACTTAAGACATTTTTAAATTCAAAATTAATATAGGCTATGTTTGTTTACAAGGATTACACTTGGGATATGACTATTAATCCCAAGTGTCTTATTTAATTTGTTTTTAAATTTGAGTTTGAGATTATTAGTCCAAAGATTAAAAATAACTTAATATATATAAGAGACTATTTAATACCATCTCCTACTAGATATTAATTATAATCCCTACCATTTGGGATTAAAATTTGCTAGACAAAATTGTCCTCAACCTTTTTCTACAAATATATTACGTAATTACAAAAGATTATACCATCGATCTCGATATTTTTCTCTAGAAGCTAGGCGTCAGCCAGATATGATATACCATCAATCTCGATCTGCCATCATCCCTCCACTTTGAATTGAATGTTGTTTTCATCTATCTTGTGTAATTTGGAAAAAATTAATTAAGGATATTCGCAGAGAATGAAGGTCTTGCATTTCAAGAAGTTAATTTCAGGACCTAATATATATATATATATATATATATATATATATATATATATATATATATATATGAGTTTCCAAAAGATCAAGAGGTGCAACGATACAATATATATTACGTAATTGTATTTTAATAATTAAAATTAAATTATATAATTAGTACCATTGAGCATTTGATTGAATAATATAACCACTTATTTAAAAGTTTATAATTAATTGTTCATCATTTTTGATGTATAAATAAATTTAAATTATACTTTAAAATATGTTATTATTGGTAAAGGTATAATAATCCAAACGATATTTTTTTTTATCAATCCTTTAATTAATTATGGAAAAAAACACAAATGTGAGATTATTTTAAGTTATTCCATGAATAATCCCGTAAAAAATAAATATATGATTAAAATTATTTAATTCTAAGATTAATAGTACTATTGGTATTGTAATCCTTGCAAACAAGCATGACACAAGTACTGTTTTAATTTTAATAAATACAATAATAAATATTGGAGTTTCATTAATTATATATAGTTTCATGGTACAATTAATTAACATAAGAAGAACTAGCTAGGTAGCTAGCTAGGTTATTAATCCAATCCACGCCAATCCATTTCTATTATTATTAATCCAATCCAATGGTTATACAACTTTTTTTTATTATAAGAAAATAATTCATAATAAGTATTTATTACAGAGAAAAATTAAATAAATAACATTATTATCGTTCATTCCAATAATTAAAAGCGCAGATTAAAAAAAAAAATGACTGTCCGTCAATTCGTCTAGCGAACGCTGAAAACTAACTAATTTGTCCTCGTCATATCCGCTAGTGGAAGTAGCGGATCTCCCTTCCCTGTGACTATTGACGCGACTATTGATTTAGGCGTATTCCTCCCAATCCCAAATACTGTTGATTTAGGAAATCAGTCTTTCCTCAGCGTGTACCTCCCTTCCCGACCATAAACCCTCCCTCCGATAGTTGAAGGCGTGTTCCTCCCTTCCCTGCGACTGTTTATTTAGGCGTGTTCCTCCCAAATACTGTTGATTTAGGCGTGTTCCTCCTGCTGCGATTTCGAGCTGCCAAACCCTCCCCCTGCTGCGATTTCGAGCTGCGATTTCCTAAACTCGTTCGGCTACTCGTCTAGCTCTCCACTTCTGCAGGTTCAGTGCCCACTCTCTTCTCCATTACTTTCTTTGTTGCTATGAGAAAGCACAAAACACTTTTTACTACTCTGAATTTGAAACAACATAAAACCCTAAATTTAATGTTTGATCTTTCCTTTTTTTATACTTAGCAAACCAAAAGCTACATAATAGGGAAAGAAATAAAGGATTTTTTTTTTAATTAGAGAAGAATGCTACGGTAAGAGGTTTTTTGACATGCCTGTCAAATTCAAAATGGAGTATAATGGAAAATATAGTTTTGGTCTAGTCTTCTCTCAGGATTAAAGATAATTATATATCTTGAAGTTGGGTGTTCATCAATTATTGATATTTGGCTATGATAATCCTGACCCATGATGATAATCTGATTGGGGCAAAATTTTTTCCTGCAATTTCATTTTGTATTTAAGTTATGATCTTGTATGATTACTTGGTGTGAGCTGAAATCTGAAGGTAGATTTTCATTTTGCACCACTAATAGTTGTTTTCAGACAAGTTCGAGAAGATAGATATATAATAGCGGACTTTCTATTTGAATTCTATTAAAAGAATGTTTTTTTACTGCTGTGAATTTAGATGCCATATTCTGAATGAATGGTTGATAATCACCTTGCCACTTGTTCTTTGAGTTTTTTTTTCTTTTTTGTTTTCTTGCATAGCAGTGATAATGACTTTATGAGGCCATTTGTGATTTATTTTCTTCAACGGTGTTTTCTGGGTTTCAATGCTTCTTTTACGTAGTATGTAAGTAATACTTTGAACTTTGAAGTTGGGTGATTATGAAAGATTTATTCTGTTATGGCAAATATGCTATATTTTAAATCAACTACATACCCATCAAACATGAGAATTTGGAGGTTTTGAGCATTATTTGTGAGTCACAGTGGGTACTCCATGGGTTGAAATTCGACCAAGAAACTAATTGCTGGTTGTTTGCATCTTATAAGTTATTTATTGATGCAGGTGCACCAGCACGAACTGTAGGGTGGTGTGATCCTGGATTCATTCATACCAGCTTCTTTAGATTTGGATTCAAATGAGGACTAGTGAATGTATATTTGACTAACTTTTGTAATACGTTGATTTAGTAACTCGGTTACCGGTTTCAAAATGATTCAATCTTTTGTATGTACGTTAATGTGGATGTCGTTCTAAGCAATGTGTATTTAAGTTTGTGTTTTGCATTGGTTTGTATTGTTTGCATTGTAAGTATTGTTGTGGTCAGGCACGACTGTTAGCTTTTTATTTACTGTTTTTGTTTGATTGAACTAATATGTTGGTCTTAGAAAGATATTCGGTTATGATTTTCATTTCTTGTATTAGAGTCTTGCGGTTGTGGTGAGAAAGTTCTTGCTTTGCTTAAATTGGCTCTGTGTATGAACTCCTTTGCAGGGACTGGCTGTTGCAGTGTGACTCCTGTAAATAAATATGCTATAGCTGATACCATGTGCACTTGTGCAGGACAGTTTACTGTTGGTTTTGCTTTGTTTGTTGAAAATTTCGACATGATTTGATTTAGGTTATCGCTTGCTGTTTATATTACTGGTGTATTTCTGCAGCAAAAGAATTAGTGGGTTTGATATGCCCCCCAACCTCCTCTACAATATTAGTGCTGTTGATCTACTATATATCGCTGCTGCAGGTACATGTCTTGTCATATGTTATTACAACTGAATATTTGATAACTGCTATTTTCTCTTTTGATATAGTGTGGAAAGTCCATCCAATGCAGGGTGTTATTCTGTTGCGATAGTGTCATCATCATTAGATTTTCCGTATTTTTTTTGCAATTCTTTGCTTGGTGAAATAATTTTGAAACTGAGAGATTCCGTATCTGTTGCTTGGTGTAATTTTTTTTTAACTCTTTTTTCTTACTCTCAGGAGGGCATCTCTGTAAGGCTGATTCTGTATCTAATATGGAAAGCTTATTGGAATCTTGCCAGTCAAGAGATGACAATATCAAATTTTACTCTGGAGCTTGATGCTGCCAATGCGACTTGGTTATCAAATGATGTGGCTCTGCTGTCAACAAAAACAGAGGAACTGCTTCTGTTGACACTTGTTTTTGATGGACGGTGGGTGATTTTAATTCTTTCTTTTTCTTTTGTTAAAGGATATAGGAGCTTATACCTGCTCATCCAAACTGGTGACTGGTTTGCTTGTACATTTTTATCACTTCCCTAAGAACTGCTCCTTTGGTGTACATTCGAGTTATGTTCAGTTGTTGATGAAAAATCTATTAATAATTAGGTTTCTCAAGCTTTCCATATTATTATGTGCTCATTAAATGTTTTATTTATTTATTTATAAGTAAGATATTATTCACAACAGCACCAAAAGGGACGCCATCCCGGTACACACGGTGTGTACAAAAGAAAGGTGGAACATAAAAGATTCAGGCTGCACAACAAATATACCCAGGATCCATGTACAAACAAGATGTCGCCATGTCGGGAGAGAAAAAGAGATAATAAAGAAAAGTTGTATAACTCACAAAAGAATCATGTTATATATTATAATTAATTTATGCCAAATTATATTATAAATTTATCAAAAAATGATAAAAATTATTAAAAAAATTCAATTATTACATCTCTCTCTAAAAATATTACTCTCCATGTCCTCAAAGAGCATGACTTGAATAGTAAAATTTACGAGTGCTTTTGATATTGAAAAAAAAAACGATTATATAATATAAATTAGTCGCAGGGAAGGGATTGGCGTCATTGGTACTGTTGTTGGCGTATTCCTATTGTTGGTATCATTGCCTTATTAGATTAATACTGTTGTTGGCGTATTCCTATTGATGACCTGTAACATATATGCCATTGGATTGGATTAATAATAATAGAAATGGATTGGCGTCATTGGATTGGATTGATAATAATAGAAATGGATTGCGTCATTGGCTTGCTTGCTCGGGGTAAACAGGGCACGGAAAATTGTTTATTACATCCGCTAGACCGTCTGGCGTATGGGATTAAATTTTTTTAACCATCCGCTGGTATTTGCCAAATTTTTCTCTATAGCAAATAAATTATTTTCCATATATATATATATATATATATAGGCGGTAATTATATATATTTCAAAACGAGCATAGTTCTTGATCGACATCGATCGCCTTCCAGTTTTGCATGGGAATTACACCAGACCGATAAATTGTTATTGTATAAATCCAAGCTTATCAATTGATTGCCATGCAAGTGCGTGTTTGAAGGAATATAAAGATTATTATTATTATGCGCCAAATTAAGAAAGATTGCTTAGCATTTGTGCGTGCGTGCGTCTCCAATAGTATTACTAATTTGGAATATCACCAGATAATTCTTTAAAGTACAAAAATTGGTCACTAGCTAACACTCTCCTATCTAGGACAACTCATGGTCACTGGGCATGGAATGTGGAGAGCTAGCGAGGCGGTCATAATGTAACTACTTTTGAATGCATGTGAAAATGCAAATATTAGAGCACTACAATTGCTGCTACTCATCACAAGAAGAAAGTGAAGACACTAAAACATTTTAGGAATTAATTACTTGCTACGTACAGAAGAAAGAAGGAAAAAAATAATCTAAGAATTTACATGAGCAGGTGAAGGTGAATTCCTACAAACAGGACAAGTACCCTTGAGCCGCAGCCACTCGTCGATGCAGTCAGAATGGAAGCAATGTTGACACTCAGGAATGCACCGAAGTGTTTCTTTGGCATGGTAATCTGATAAGCAAATGGGACAAGTTATATGGTTAGGCCCTGGAAGTCTCCGGCTTTCGCCAACAATTACTTCGGCGTAGGAATTGATTGTGGTTTCATCGAGGCCTGCAGCTGTGGTGGTCTCGGATTCTAATTCGGCTGCTAATTCAGCTGCAGTATTAGTAAGTCTGATATTTGGATGAACTCCAACTTGTCTTCTGTCCATGCAGCATATGAACATGGCTATACCGAAGGAAGTTAGTATCATTGGTACGGCAATGCACAAGGCCATAATCTTGAAAATTTGGACGCCTTTTGTACCTGAAAATGAAAATGGGAGGTAATATTTTCAAATTTGAAAAATATATATATATATATATATATATATATATATATATATATATATATATAGATATAGGGGTTCCTAAGAATTAATTTGTGGAGATCTTTCTGTTGTAATTTTACCCAAGCTTAGACCTCGATCAGTCATCCTGTTTTCTTGTTTAATAGGGCATATTACATCACCTTTTTTTATTATTATTATTATTCCATGGACCATGCCTCTAGTCAGGTTGACATTGTTAATGTTTAGTCAAAATGCATAATATCTAGATATTGTAATGCCGTACATGAACACTAAATATATATTCAAGTCAATTACATAAAACTAATATAAGATGTACATGTCAGTTGTCCTACAGTGCCTCTGACTTTCACAAACTCAACCATCAGGTCCATCACCAAGAATAATATCTCTTTACTTAGATTATTATGAAAGATTCTCCAATCAAATTTTGTTGCCTAATGGTTTAGGATTAATTAGAAAGATGATGATCAATACCTGTTTGAGTATTATAGGAACATATAGCCTCTATGCTTGTACTGTTCTTGAATACACATAAACCTCCATTTCCTTCGCAATTATCACAATTAGGTACAGACCATGTTAACTCAAGATCATAGTTGAGGTCGGACGAAAAACCATCATCAAATTGAAATGGGCGCGAAACTGGAACAAGCGAAGTACCAATTTTCTTGCATATGGTCAGTGAATTGACAAGACTCGTTGAAGAAGTAGCCAGAACAGTACTTGTGGAATTGCCAAGGCAATCAATGGTGGTGAAACGAGAGCTTGTGAACCCCGGTGGACAACTAAGGAAAGTGTAGTTTTGATAATAAGCAGCCTTGAAAGGTGAACCTGAGAGATTGAGTTCCAAAAGGCGTCTCGGAAGGCATTTATATGGATCCTTCAGTTCTACAACTTGCGTGCGGTAGTTTATACTGCTTATGAGAAAATCCCCCGAAGAAGGAAGATTTAGAAGAGCCATACCTTGGCTGTTGCAACCAAGAGTGAAGCCGGGATAACCACAGGTTTGAGGTTTCTGGGGTGATAACCGGAAGGGAAATCTGATAGGAAATCCATTGTTTCCACAAATGGAAATTGGGCAATCATTTGCAGCATAAAGACCAGGAAAGAAGAGGAAAATAAATAGGAAGGCTTTTAAAACTTCCATATGTGCAAAGGAAATGATTCCTGAGATGGAATGCCTTCTCTATAATAAGCATAGATTATGTTAAGACTTTCATTAAACAATTATAGTTTTATAAAAGTCAAAAGTTCATAGACGCAGCTCTATCATCCTACAGAAGGGCAACCTATATATTATATTAAGAGACCATAAACAAACCAGGATTATTACTTGGAAGCCATTTAACTAATATACAATTACATCCAGAAAATGGAAAAAAAACCAACAGATGAAATTATAGAGCTGTCAACTGAAAAACAAAAGTTATACATAGATGTATAAAGTTCTTCATCAATGTGAAGTGCTCTTGCCGCCGGCTGACATCCATTATACATGTTTTCAGGCTGTCTTTTATTCAATCATCAAATCATTGAAATGTACATTTTCTCTAACTTCTATTATGTACCTACATATTCTCTGTTCCTAAAAGCCAAATGGGATTCTCATTTTAGGGCGGAGGGAGTACATGTTTGCACAAGTGTGTTCAAACAAAATTTTGTACCTTTAGGTATAGATTGGGTAAACATTTAACACATCTGTGTCATTAGTTTTACATAGAATAATGCTACTAGCTACAGGAAAACTTCTAGGTTCCTGAGTCATTTTATCTATCATTATGTCTGTTTTATACATCAAAATGATATACTTGGAGAGAAGAAATGATATGAGTGTAATTAGATCAGCTGCTGTGAGAGTCGAATAGACACAACTTCCCCACCAGCTCCTGCTCTCATGACATGGTACTTGACTTGAAGGCCTATTATCACAGAGGAAGATATCCTTTGATTACTTTAAACTCAATTGTAGAATACCCTTTAAATTTGCTTCATTTCCACAGTTTTCTTTTTATGGTACATTCCTAAGTCAAGTCTAAGGTGTGTGTGACAATCAATATGGGACAAAAGGTTCAATTATTTACCCAAACTAGTTCATATACACTATTCAGAAGGCGAGGAAATCTTACCTTCATTTTCTTGTAAATTGGTGTTCACGGCAACTGCATGGAGAGTGATCATAGCTTTTGGCTGCCAGTCTTTTGGCTTCCCCGCCCAGGATTTGAGATTAAAGAGCTCTGTCAATGCATTTAGCAGGTCATTCTACATTCTTGAATATTACAAAGTAACTAACTTTTTCGCCAATATTCCTTGATACTAGCCACTAGGCATATACTAGCAAGATAATTAGCAAATTTCAATTTCCACAGTAGTACTTGCACCAGAGCACACATAAGATTCAACCTTTATGGGAATGCTATTTAAGTATTTATCAGTTAATATAGGATCTCTGTAATTCACTTTTCTTTGACATATATGTTCAAATTAATAGTTGTATCTTTTTTGAATTGCCATCCCACATTTCTTTTATCATGAAAGACGAGTTAAAAAACTTAAAAAGTCGAAATACTTGAAAACAGCAAATATATAAATATGCATGTATGTATATGATTAACATTGAATTTCTCCAACAAACTTTTTTCCTTTTATATTACAGTGTTGACCATCACCATTCACCTTTTTAAATCCAGTAGGAGATGCTTTCAGGACGATTATTAACAAGCTAATTTTTAATGCAAACAAGTTTCCTGTTTATCAGTAAAATTATCAGAAAGAATTCCTATCCAGCTCCATAGAGTATTCAGATGTCAAACATAGAAAGCAAAAAAAAACTTGAAGGTAGAAAGAAATAGCCACTCTAACCACAATCCAAACTTCAGAAAGTTACACGATTTTCATTTCCTTTTAAGATTTTCTCCACAGTTGGTTATTACTTTATTTCCTATTTTAAGTGATCCTTAAAATGTTTAATGTGTAATTGCGTATTAGAACATGCTGCAGTGAAGAAAATTTGTTCATATTGATCTGAATACTGTTGCAGTTCAAGTAAGTCTCACAATCAGCAAAAATTACCAGAAGTTGTGGGATCCTTGAGATGCTTAATGTCAAAAATGCCGCCTGAAGCTCCATCTGCATGCTTTTTGATGTCATAGGATCCTATCAGCTCATACTCCCAGCTACCATCTCGGTATTCCCCATTAAGAAAGAGCTCTATATGCCTTACATCCACTATTTGCATAGTTCCTGGAGAAACTAGTTATTAATTTCATCTGAAAAGTAAAAATATAGGATATGATTCCCTCTAGCTTAATTTGTTTCCATGAACATTGCCCCACAATCGTGTGCAGGAGACTATTGGATATCTCATTATACAGCAAAGCCAAGTAATAGTAAAGGATATTAAGAAAAATTCCTCAAGTTACTTCAATCTTTAGCATAACTCGAGAATACCATTTTCCAATATTTTATACACAAGGCCCTTGTTTTCTGCTTTAGGCCTAGTGACAAACTTGCATATCATTGGTTGTATGTGTAGCAATCTTACTCCCAATCACCAGTTCCCCCTAACTTAAATTAATCAAATGAAGTTCTTTTCCTTGTAAATTTATGGAGTAAAGATAGATTTCTTGCTCACCATCACATGTGTTTTGATCACAGACAGGACATCGTACAAGCTGTAAATCTGAAATGAAGGTTTCAGTTAGATATGTAATTAGTACAGTTGTTATAAATGAAACTAACATTCTAAAAAATATATCAAGATTGTAAAATCAGATATGAAGTACCGGCTATCCAGATTCCAGTTTTAATATTGTTCAACACACAAGAGCCAAATGACTGCAACATTTTCTCTACTTTGTTCTCTCTTCGAAGTTTCACGGGATAGACCAGTTTCTCCGTCAGTAATGCTTCTGATGAGTCAAAGAAGAATGCCCCAATTCGCATCCAATCTGAATTGTTCATTTAAATAAAACAAGGAAAATAGCTATTTAAGATATGCACTTCCTACACACACTGTGAAATCTGCTTATATATGCACAACATCTGTATATGCTGTAATGCAAATGCCAACAACCTGTTAGAAGCAAATATGGTCTTAATGTAAATGTACTCTATTCAAGGTATCAACAGAGAGTTGGTATGGTTCAACCAATTGTCCCATTTCTGTTTCATCCTTAGAGATTTAAGACTTTGAGACTTTGAATGACATCCATAAAATTGAAAATGATATAATTTATTTCAGCTAATGCATTTATTCCGATTTTATTAAGGGCCACAGCACAATTAGTAGCATCTTGTGGTCTTCATGTCAAAAATTATACAATTTTCGTACGCATATGCAACTATTTACAGCAAAACATTTGATGGGAAATGTTCATATTGACTTTAAAGTAACTTAAACATCTTTAGCTTAATTTATCACTTTACCATAACATGGCAGCTTGAGAGGTATATAGTATAGAAGCATTAATGACAACTCCCACTGTAAGTGCTAGAAATTCCCAACCAACATTGAACACAAAAAGTCTTTCACTGCCAACAAACAAATATAACCAAAACAGTGAAAGATGAACCAAATGAAGAAAATTACCGATATGTTTTTCCTTCTGACGGAACATGAAAGAGTGACTTCCATCTGCAAGGAAGTATTCAGTTGATTAATTACCTACTTCACTTCACCACCAAACAATGAAGCATGGGACATACAAGGCTAGTCTGATCTCTTACCGAAAGCTGTAGCATAAAGCTTAATCCATTTGAATGCTACCTTCCGAGGATCAGGGACCTGGAGGTCACGTAAACAGGCAAACTTCCATATGCATTCCTCCATCATAATGCGATGGAACCAACGGCAGCTTGCTGCAAGCATCACCAGAGATTTCCCATCCAAGAACTTTGCAATTTCTATCCACAAATCATCTTGGTACCTTTTTTGTTCAAATTAAGCAAACCATATCAAATATACAGAACACTGAATATAACATGTGAATTCAATGAGGATAAAAAAAACACATAAACTAGGTTTGGTTTTTCTTATTCTTTGTACATAAGGCTGACAATCATTTGATGCTCAGTTTAGAAAAACAGAAAAGGCTGGATATTCTATATTACTGGGAAGATTAACTTGATATGTTTAGGTAAATGAATTCAATGAACTGAGCCTATTCAAAACTAAATGAATAGAGGAGCTAAAATTAAAACTAGACTTTAATTTCTTTCATATTCTGAGCTACTAAACTGATTTTCTTGAACTGATATAAGCTACTCGACCTATTTATTATTATAGTGCTAACAAAATCAAATCAAACTTTCTACAACAATGACAAAACAGAGTCAGAGTTTATAAATGTTCTTGAAGAGCTTTTCGAATTTTCTCATCTGTACACATATAGCAATTTTGGGAACGATCTAAGCGATTGAAATTAGAAACTAGTTTATTTGTTAACTAGATTTCAAAATATTATGTAATATGCGGTAAGTTAAAATTGAAAGGAAGTAGAATTAGTACAAGTACTTTTCCAATTCGAATATCAGCTTGTATTCATATCAATTTACAGTTCCTTCACTGTGAAAATGTGATTTAAATCAAATTTTGAAGACTATTTCAAAAGAAACTAATAAAACAGAGTAGTTCCAATTCGAATACACTACTGTAGGTATTTGTTGTAATAGCTTTAGCAAAATCACAATCAAATTCCATAAATCATTGAAAAGACAGAGTCAGATTTCTATATATCTTAGGAGAGATTTGAATTTTGAAAACTTGTAATAGACCACAATTTTGGAACGATCTTTAAATATTAAAGCAGAAAACTGGTTTTGAAATAAATTTCCATAGATTTATGCATGAAGCAGCTAGTTTTGTTTGAAACGAAGTAGGAATAAGTACATTTACATTCAAATCTACAAAAATCAGCTAGAATTATGGAAATTTCATCAATCATCAGTAACATTACAATTCAAATTTCGTAGCAAATACTTTCCGCTAGATCTGAATTTGAATGACGATAATTATATCAAATGAAGCTCTTACAGACTATAACAAAGGCGAACAGAATGATATGCACAGATTACCGTGAAAAATAAGTTCTACTTTCAAAATCTGCTCGTCTCGTAAAATTGATCTTACGATGTTCGAAAAAAATTGAATCAATCTGTATTCAAGCTTCATATTCAATTATTTGTGATTCGCAACTGTTTAAATGTATGTATAGATATCTAGAGAGAGGATACCAAGAGGAAATGGAGTGAGAAGTGAGAAAGGATGAGCGTGGAGAGACGCAGCAGCAGATTGATCTGTCTCTTCGTAATCGTTTCCCCATAGCTTTTTCTCTCTGCAAGCAAATTATGGAATACAAGTTTTTGAAATGATGTGAACGGGCTATTTATAGGCGCGGGAAGACCAGATTCAAATATATGGAGTTTGTTATATAGTTTGGACTAAAGAAAACACTTCAATTCTTTTCTTTTTTTTTCTCTCATTTTCGTACGTAGGTAGTTTAAGACATAAAATTTTATTAATTGCAATATATGTTTGGTAATTAATTTTGCTGTAAAATTCATTTTTACCTATTACTATTACTCCTCTCTCTCAATTACTCCTGATCCCAGCACCTAATTTTTCATTTTTTTCCTCTCATTTTTTTCATATTTCTCTTATTAATTCTCTTAAATATATGAAAAACATTTTATGTTATGGGAAAAAAAATTCATCTGAAATGTCTTACATAACGGAAATAAAGGAATATTTCATTTGGACAAACAATGAAACAGGTAAAATAAAATAGAAAAATTAATAGTTTGACTATTTGAAAATTGACAAATATGACCAAATTTTATTATCAGTAATTCAAAAAAAAATTAGTTACCCTCTGAATTTTAGTGGGTATTTTACATGATCAAACACCCATTTATTAATAAGAGAAAAACTAGTGTTTACTAGAGCTTAATAAAAGAAAAGTTATTTTGTAGGGGGAAAAGGGCTCTTAAAGTATATTATAGTATTAGTTATGAAATGATTGGGAAAAAAAAAGAGTTGACTTGCGTTAAGATTTCAGAAAGTAAAAATTAAAATAGTGATCGGTCTAGTGATTGGTAACGCACTTGATGTTACTGGTAATATTACTATTGTAATATGTTAAGTACAATAATAATAATGTTAACAGTAACATCACGTGCAATATTTTACCTTTCGTTAGACCAACACAAATTTCCTGTCGGCCCAGAAAAGTTCTTCAAAAAGAGGGCATGAACATGCTCACTTTTTATGCTTAATCTAGTGGTATTAAAGATTTTATAAAAATGCATTTTGGAAGACTAGAAAAGTATAATAAACATGTCCATCACACCTTTATACGGCCGGCCACAAACCAATTAATTGGTTCACTAGTATTTTTGCTTTGATTGATTCATATAAGCATGCTGGCACAAACTAATATTCGCTAACCCTAACTTGAAAGCTTTGCAACTTTACATTGCCTTGTTTAATATACTCTAATCCCAAATTAGTAAATAAAATTAAAATATATGTTGTTTTCACCACAAACTTTAAAAAATTGAACATGAGGTGCAAGGAGAAGGGGGAAGTACGAAAGGAACTCAAGAATGAATGTATATCTTCATGTTCAACCAAAATATAAAGGATCAAGAATATCACTTCTATATGAGAAAGGATATGAAACAAACTTCCAAAAAAATGCCAGCAAAACAAGCTGGTGAATATACATTCTATTTGCTAGCAAAAAATTGCAATAGATGGGTATTGAAAAATTATAATCTGAAAAAAAATTGTGAGATCTTCTCTTCTCTTCTCATAGGTTTTGGCTCAAGGATACATGATCTGTTGCAGATATTAATGATTGTCTACTCTTTGTAACCTAATTCATAAATTTTCGACAGTTGGGAGAACTACATAAACAGGGGACCTTGTGCTCATCAAGCTCGTCAGGATCAAACAAATAATCATACCTGTCAAAAGAAATTTATAAATAAATCTTCAACACCAAAATCAGATCAACTCGCTCCACCTGAGAAGAGTTGCATGTCTAAAAAAATTGTGATAAATATGAGAAAGAGAGAGATCACAAAGTCATACGTTAACTCATCTCCGGCAGAGACTTTGGTTTTAGCTATAAGAACTATCCTGCTCTCTTCTCCACCCACGCTTAAGATCCTAGCGTAACAGTTGGGCATGCACTGCAATATAGGCACAATAATTAAGTTCAAGCTGTCCAGTTATGTACCTAATACAAAATGATACTTTAAGCAAAGAAAATCCAACATATAGGTGTGGAACAACTATAAAGAGTAGAAACTCATCAAATGCGACGGCTACCCATACTACCTTCAAGTAATGGCCTTTTGGGTGAGCCTGTGGTGGGCTAAGATAACCCAAGAAAATACTATTGGACAAGTGGTTTAAGACCTTATTTTGATGGATTTGATTCGATTCGAACTTCGGATTTGACCCGAGCCGGACTCGAGATTTGACCAGGGTTTCAATGTGTATAATGAGCATGTTGATAAGCTTGTCGCTAGACTCAGAATTTTTGCATGCAGTGGTGACTTAACTTAACCAACATAAGAAGACCGAACTGCCTAAAACAAGCTTCATTTGGGTAAGCAACTCAAATTAGAGGTCGGGGTGAACCACAGAAGGTACTAGGTGATATGCCTAGATTCTAGTTGCAATGCAACCCAATTTATTACAACCTTTCCTGTATTGGATTAAAAATTGAAAATGGTAAATAGACTAATATACTTTCCAAATATTTTCAGTAATACAGACTTACCGAGTGATTGATCAAGCGTCCTACATTCCCCTTTTCTGTTGCATCAATTACTACTTCTTCACTGATCTTAAAAAGCTGCAGAAAATATCACAATACAGCTTTAATTAACAATTAAGCACCCTATAACATCTAATTAACTTGCAAAAGTAGCTGTCAAAAGTTGATCAACATTCACAATGGTACCAAAAAGAGTTCTAGAGCTTAGTGTTCCAGTCCAACACTAATTTTCATCGACTTTTTTCATTAATTCACATTTTAGAAATAATTATCCAATGCAGATTGCACTCTTATTGAAAAATCAAACTTCTAATCCACATGGCATCAACGTGGGCAAGCAAACCCATTAATGTGCACATGTATACATACAAGCACAAGAATTATAAAGGATTAACTCACATAACAATCTTTGCCTTCTAAACGATAGTGTGCCTCCCTCAAATCAACCACACTTCTCCTTACCTGCTCGCCACGATATTCAAGAACCTATAGACAAAATCACTCAACAACAAACAACAAGTCACTATCAATAACCACAACATTAACTACAAATTGTCACAATATAACATCCGGAAAACCTAAGGGTATGGCAGTACTAGATCAATTAGATGGAGAAACACCGTCTTTAGAAGATCTATTACATTAGATAATAAGAAACACAATTCAAAATGGTAAAAATGTTTAAAAACCAATTTATACTTAAGTAGGTACCATTTCTCCTTCTTGAATGCTCCGTCGAGCAAATAGGCCCCATCCATGTATTCCAGATTTACCAAAACAAACCCTATGATTTTCTGTTTTCTGGAGCAAAGAGGAAAGACCGAAAAAATGAGAATTTATATTAGGAAGAATTAGAACTCGAAGTCAAAAGAAAAGTAACCTGTAAAATGTTAAGTCGTTCTTTCAATGTTGAAAACATTTGTGAACCTTCAACCTCCTGTACAACGGAAGAGCAACAAACAACTTACAAACTTACTTATCCTACCAATGCAAAGGACAATTTCCATAAACAAAAGGCTTAAATTATTTGACTAAAATAGTACCAAAAAATAATACAATAAAGAAACTTACTCCGCATGTGGTTAGGCAATCAATTGCATCCAATGAATGATGTCTTGGGCCCATCAGTCGGTGGAATATTGGCTCTTGTCCAAGCTTCAAAAATACAGAATGCCAAAACTATTTAGACAAGAAAAGGAGAGAGAACACAGATTCATACAGTTTCAAAATATTCAGAACAAAGAATAACATGCAAAAAGAGCCTTTTCAAGAGAGTAAAAAACTCAAAAAAGTGATTATAAAAAACTATGTAGCATTCAAGATGTTAATTTGCACCTTAGTGCTTGATCTTTTGAAGATGCGACACCTTGCAGCAGAGAATGGCTCAGACTCATTAGTGTCTGCAGTTGATGAATCAGGGAGATCGTCTCTTTTACATGAAGCAAGCCTTGAACCCCTGAAACATTGCAACTGATTTTGGCTTTGTAGCAAGTTGCTGGCACCGAAAATTCCAGAGGGAGTCCGTATGACAATGCCATTACCTGCATCGGGCACCCTGCATAAAGAACAAGATATGAAGATGCAGAATCTAAACCAATTGAATGCTCACTCCAAATTTATAGCAAGTCGCTAGCGACGATTCCTGACTACTTGAAAACTCAATATATTTGAATGAAAAAATAAATAAATAAGAGGAAAGGTTGAATGTCACAACATATACTCTTTCACCTTTCTTGTAAAAGCATAATATGTATGTATGTACAAGTCATGGTTGTAGAAAAATATAGGATGCTACGAGTAAATATGGACTTCATTATGACATCTTCTTCCTTGTGGCACTTTTCTTTGGTACCACATGTAAATACCTAAAAGTTAAAAAGAATGTCCTATCCACAACTATGTTCCTACTTCTACAATTTAGAACCACTTTTCTATTTGAAGCTGGTATAAAGTAACTATCTCTAAGGATTTGTCCGGTTCAAGAGATTCACAGAGGAAGAAAAAACATGCAGTGAGGAACATACAGATCACCCCGCTCATTGGAAAAGTTTAAAGAGGGTTGCACTAATGTGTTGATTACAGTTTTCAAGGAAGGAAAACTATAATGTATCATTCTTTTTCTGGGCTTTCAAAACCAGTTTACTGCTAGCTTACTTATCGATACTGAGACATATAATGACGTCATTCCATAAATCTCAACTAAGATTAAAAAAAAAACTTAAAAGTACCGAACCATTCGGGCAGTGCTGAACACACAAGTGCACAAATTTATCCTTTATTATCTTTATTGAATTTATTTTTGACAACTTTAAGATGATGATGCGGTACGGAAGAGGAAAATTAATAAATTTATAATTAATTTTGTATTGTTATTTAGAGATAAATATTGGATTATTAATGTAATTAATTTAGTAGGATATTCTAGAAATTTTAATTATAGTAGTAGATTTTAATTAGTTTATTTTAATTCGGAGATTGTTTCCTTTTTACTCCCTCTGTCCCTAATTATTTGACTTTTTAGAGGTGGACACAAGTATTAAGATAATGATTGGAAAGCATTAAATATAGTACTCAATTGTCTATAATACCCTTAAATCTTTTGTTGGGATAAGGAGAGAGAAAGAGTTTAAAGTATAAAAAATAGGCAGATTAATGAGGGGTAGTTTTGAAAAAATTGTCATTAATTCTCTTAGATTTGAACAAACGTCAAATAATTAGGGACAAATGAAAAACTCTAAAAAGTCAAATAATTAGGGACGGATAGAGTAATTAGGATTTTTACTTAGTACCCAACTATTGAGTTTTTTATTTAAGTATTCTAATACTTCATTTTTTGATGGATTATTGAATGAATTGATTTGAGATTGAAGTTGTATACTTTTGTGTGTGTTTCTTTTATACTATTATTCCTTATTTCCTACCCTGTCCTACATCATAATTGTATCAAGAGCCAAATTTTCCGATATATTTTGATTTCACCCAATTCCTTTCTACCCTAATTGTTTGGCCTTCATCAATTGTTGAAGTTCGCCAGAGAATCGACACAAGTATTCGAGATGACAACGAAGTCTCAAACTTATCCCAAAATTGGAAGAAAAAAAATACTACAGTGTCGCAGCTACAGTGATTCTGCTAAGGTAATTCTTCTGCCAAATTACAATTTAGTACCATCAGGTTTCTAAAATTCTCAACTTAGACCCCAAAGTTTCTAAAAATTTCAATTCAGCCTCTAAGTTTCATTTCAGCCCCTAAACTTTCAGAATTTTCAATTTTTCACCTGTTTGTAACGTATTTTTGGGTAGCAAAAAAGAGGTCTATTTTTTTTTCAATTACGATGACTTATAATTGAGAGGACGTCTTAGAAGAAGAGAAAAATCCATTGCAGCACTTATAGCAAATCAGGCAAATATCTCAAAATTCATCGCCGCAATTCTAACATGTAGTCAAGGAATCAACACAAATGTCAAAGTCATGATGTCAGACCCTACAAATAAAATAGGAGTTAGTGAGACTCTTCAAGAATAAGAACTTTGACATGTTGAGACTCGTGAGGATCTTAAAGTGGCTGAAGTTAAGGATATTGTATAAGTTGAAGAGTCAAAGGTGGTTTGCATTAAAGAATGTGCAGTACAATAGGTGAATCCTGTTAACCAATAAGTTAAACACAAAGAAAGACACAATTAAGATATAACATGTTAACTTTCTCATGCCAAATTTTGTATTAGAGCCCAAATCTGCATCTAGTTTCTTGCTTGTGACAATGTTATTTCAAAAAAATTGTGCTCAAGAAACATCAGATGCGCGTGTTTTGTTGGAATGCATCTCCTAGACTGTGGTTTATTATTCTTCGAAACTCGAGAACGATTTTTTTTCAAAGGCGAGGAGAATGATGTGTTACAGAAGAAGAAAATTAAGAAATTTATTATTAATTTTGTATTATTATTTAAAGATAAATATTGGATTATTAATATAACTATTTTAGTAGGATATTCTAGAAGTTTTAATTATAGCAGTAGATTTTAATTAGGAGAGTTTTAATTATAGAAGTAGATTTTAATTAGGGGATTGTTTCCTTTTAAAATTAGAGTTTTTACTTAGTCCCAAGTATTGAGTTTTTATTTAAGCACATTTGATAGATTATTAAATGAATTGATTTGAGATTGAAGTTATATGCTTTTGTGTGTTTTTTTTATCAATTCTCTGTGGGGATAGGTACTATTATTCCTTATTTCCACCTTGTCCTACATAAGAGGATAATGTAATAACTAATGATGTGTTACCTAAGAAATTAACTTTAACCAAATCTTTCAGCAACTGTTGAAAAATAAACCAAGAAGACTTTTATTTTAGGGGGGAGAGGGGGAGAGGGGGAGAAGGGGAGAGAGAGAGGAGCCTATGTAACAAAGCCAAATTTTAGCAAACCGAGTACTAGCTAACACATGACTGAAGTTAGGAATGCACTGTGTTATCACAGACTCAAATTTTGAAAGTCAAGCTTTTTAAGAACTTTATTTCTCAATCTACTGTTAACCAACTCAAAAATACAAAGCATGTCCATCTTACAGTTCACACTTCGTCAAAGAGGACTAACTTTGTGAAACACTGGAACATCAAAAGTTATCATAACTTTACATTTTAACAGGGACTTTTCTTCTTATTTATTTATTAATTTTTTTGGGGTGTGTCCCGAAACAGAAAGAAATACTCTTAAAATATTATGGGGCTTAGCGCCTGTGGAATTTATCTATGCCTATCATTAGCTTCTTAGATCACATCAGACTAAAGATCTGGTTGTTGACAAAGTCAGGGTTGGACTCAAGTAGGTGCGTCAAGCACCAATCATAAAATCAGATAGAATTATTGCAGAAATCATTTAAAATTGACCCCAAAACCAATCTGCTTTGTACACCTACTTAATTCTAATCTCTGTCAAAGATCACAAGTTCACAATTACACATGAGCACAAAATCATTATTTCTTCTCCATGAGCAGGAGAAAGGGCCTGTTTTTCCTGAAGGAGAGTCATAAATCTTTATATTGGACCTCTGTCAGAGAGAAAATAGCTGGGTTTATGATGCACAGAAAGGAAAGCCATTATAAAATTGATGAACATATCAAGCTAGAAGCAGAAAAATATAAAGAAAGATAGTTCTTACCTGTGAATAGCACAATATGACACCCATTTGGTAATCTGCTGCCCGTACTTCTCTGAGCTATGCAACTGAAATTTACAAAAATAATGTCCTTTATGCATAAAAGATCATCTATCTGTTTCAATGTGTGTTTAGTGCGGGAAAGATAAAAACCATATACTTCATATTAAACAAGACATGAAGAAAAAAAAAGGAAGCAAACAATTCAACTTACTAACATAGAACAGAAAGTGAGAAGGTGAAGATGAGGCCTCGGGATGGATGTCCTCATGATTCATAAAATACAATCTCTCTTAGTCTCTCTCAATCCCTCTCTCTCTCTCTCTCTCTCTCATACACACACCCCAGAAAAAAAACTCAGGCACAAACATTTTTCGAACAGCACAAACATTTATTCTACTGAAGAAACAGGGAAAACCAGTACTCACATAACAATAATAGCATCATCAAAATAGCTACTAGGTCACTGACAATGTCCGAAATGACCTTGCAACAGATTCTAAGAAATGCATAAGCTATAATTTACTTCCGACTAAGAAAACAAACAACGAGGGAGGATTTCTTAGAAGTACAGATTCGCAGATCAGAAGCATTAAAACCAAAAAACAAGTCTCTTTTAAAAATTCAGTTTGAATTCTGTATAAACATAGATAAGTTTGACTTTAGCAGATAAAGCCTCAACTTCATTCCTATATTTTGACCTAATAAGAAGACTTTCAGGTACATTCTGATTTCTGCGTAGTAAAAAGATGCAAAAAAATACTTTCAAATATCCTATACGATAGATATTTCTCAACTATATAGACAGCTGCTGTCCCTCAAAACTTCTATTATATTTTCTTCAGAAACATATTCCTAGTTACTCCAAAAATTTCAAATAACTCCATAATCTCAAACTTTACTATGATCACAAGGACAAGATACCTCCTCATTAGTCCTAAAAGAGAAAGGTAAAAGAAAATAATGTAGAAGTGGTCCAAGTGGATGAGGAGAACAACTGTGTTTGTAGTTTGGGGTAGCTGGGTAGGAAGAGGGCCAGAGATTTGAGGACCCACTTTAGGGAAGAGTTTAGGTATAGAGCTAGTCCTGCCTTATAGTGGCTCATCCAAAAATAAGGAACAACACTAGTTAAAGCCTTCTACTTCCTACATAAGTATTAAACCTTGTATTCTTCTACTTGATAACATGCCATTTAGAGGCTGATATAAATTTAATTACAAGCATAACAAATAGCAAAAAAAAAAAAGAACACTGCCTTTTTATAATATCATGAAGCATACAGCCATTACTTATTATTACAAACAATCACCACTTCGTTATGTGAGGGTACTCTTTGAAAATGGAGTACTTTCACACACGCGCAAACACACAAAGACATAAGAGTTTATAAGTACTATAAAAGGAACTTACTTCCATGTGGTAACCCGCTCGCAAAGCACACATTGCATGAAAAGAAGTGGCACACTTGCAACATTGTGTGCAAGAACCATGAATTTGCTTGCAAATAACACATGCCTGTGATTAATTGAACGAAATCACATTTAGATGACAATGACTACAGTACTACATCGCCATTCTTGCAGTTATCGGCAGTAGAGAAATGCAGAGTAAATAGAGTTCGATTTATAAATTTAAAAATGCCATATCACAAACTGTTGGGTTCAACCAACCAATATTTCCGCATTTAAGTATTTAACTTGCGGAATGCAATATTATTTCATTTTACGGTAGAGATTACAAACAAAATATTACGATATAAACAAGAAAAAGCTAAAAAGAAAATATCAAACTTCTCAAATTAGTGTGATTATGAAACATCATCTAGTATTTACAGACAAGCCTTGTACCTTCACAAAAGAATCTGATGGGATTTTTAAAAATCCAACAGCAGGCTCCATTTTCTCATAATTCGGAAAACCAACTTCAGGACGAAACCATGCACATGTGACATGGACCCACAAGGTATCGACATCAGTTGGCTTCAAAGCACCTCCTACAGAACAAGTTTTTAGTTACAGTAAGGAAAACAGATGAATGAAGTAGAAACTTTAGCAACATATTCACACACAACATATCAAATGTCATGCCTTTTATTGGGCAGAGGCAACATTCTCTCTCCACTTCAGGAGTTTCACAAGCTCTGCAAACCCATGAAGTAAAATCGTGATCACTAGTCACTCCATAGCATTCTTGATGGACAGCAATTTGACACCTGATCCAGATAAAAGAGGCTTGATCGTTCCATTTAATTGCCAAAATTAAGTCATGAATCATTCAAGAAAATTATATACTATAAGCCTAAATCCACAAGCCAAGTCAATATGAAGATTTAAGCTAATGAAAAACCTGTTGCAGATAATAATTTTGTTATAGTCCCAGTCCTCTACCCATCTACAAACAGCACAGCGTTCTGTTGTCCACTTTGGACAAACAGGTTCATACTTCGCTGCCATAATGAAATTAGTAAAATATTAATTTCCCATTCATTAAATTCTCTAATCAAAACTCAAAAGCCCTCGACATAGGTGCAAACAAAAGCAAATGACTTAATTACCTTGCAGCAAAGTGAATAACTGCTGCTTATCTAACTTCAAAGGATTTATGCCATGTAGATTATACTCTGACATCTGCAGCATTTTTTTTAAATGTCAATTAAAAATATCAAAACTGCAGATTGATTAACTTTAATTAATTACAAAAGGGATACCTTCATCATAAATTTAAGAAATAACTAAAAAACACACGCTACACACCCACCCGGGGAATGGAGGGGGAAAAAAGGGATCAAAGTTCAAAACACAAAAAGAGGTGGGGGTTATATTGTAGTTATAGATCTGGCAAACTTATAAGTCTAACTATCAAATAGTACTTGAGCAAACATGCACAAAATAAAATCAAAATACTAAATTAAGTTGATTTTGCATGAGCAGATTTTCCAATTGCATAATCATTTAGAGCAGCAAACTAAGTACAAAACACCCACAACACTGGACCTGGTCATCACTAGAGCTTCACAAAGGAAATTGTGAAGGTAATCCCAAGTCTTCAGGAGCCAAATATATGTTCACTATCAGCTAATTTGAAGGCATCACAAGGTTTCGAATCCAATATAAGTTAAGCATCCGTTATGAGCCACAAACAGATTTGCATAACATCGTACAAGCAACAAAAGTAAATATATCTAGATAGATATTACAGTTTAACAAGTCACAAGTCAGCAATATTGAGTCAGAGAACTAGTAAATTTCCAAACTGACAAGACTTGGTACAAACCCATTTTTCCAGTGGTAGCATTGAACCTTTCACTTTAACGCTAACTTTCCATTTTTTCGCTCTGGAACCTGTATGTCGTTCCCATTCACTAAGCTTTTGTTTCCTTGTCCCGCAAGAACCACACTTGCATTCAACTCTGAAAGAGAAAGAAGTCTCAGGATATCAAAAATATAACATTAGAGATCTGTCAAAATTAAAATACCAATAGATATAAACAAAATCTTATGGTTCAATACATCTTCCCATACCACCAGCCCCCCACCCCCAAAAAAATAAAAAGGAGAATAAGAAAAAGAAAGAAAGAAAATGTGATGAGATCCAAGTCTAATGGATAACCCCGTGAGACAGAAAAGAATTAGTAATGTACAGCCATGCTCTATATTTGATATTTTGACTGTACGATGACTATGATCAAATCACTAAACATTATTCTATTCAAGGGAAACAGGAAATCATAGTTTGAATTATAAGCTAAGATTGACCGCAAAGCAAATTATGCCACACTAGAAACAGCTCTAGCCCTAGTCCTTAAGGTTCAGAGCTTACAAATGAAGAGCTGGATAATAAATCCCTTCCATGCCAGTGCAGACAACGTGTATCTTGTCTGGTACCTCGGCTCGTCCTTTGTTTTCTGCAGACCTGTGTAAATTAATGTCAAATTACTATGCAAAACTTAAAATGTACTATCAGAGCCCAAGACAAGTTTGAGAGATTCATAAAGCTCTGGACACCCCCAATCCCCCTTCCAAAAAAATTGAAATTAAGACTAATGACAGGCAATGGTTACCTGACTTTTGATTGCCACTTTTGTGAAGGTGATGGCTCATAGTTAGACATTTCTTTGCATTCTGGGCAGTAATAATCCGTTTCCTCCAAATCCTTCAAATCAAACAACATATTAAGAAAAAAAATGAGCTAGAAAAACCACAAGGGAGCATATTAAGCATGATATACCAGCAGACCTTGAATAGCTTGCCAGATATTTTGGCACACTCAGCATGTACCCAGACATCACACCCATCACAGCATACCTAGTCCAAACAGAATTGCAGGAGAATGTCACCAGATAATTCAATTAGTCATATAGTTCAAAAGACAAAACAAAACTACTAAGTAAATTCACCCAGTCCCCGCCATCTGAGTGATGCCAAATCTTCTTGCATACACCACAATATTGTTTTGATTTTCGTAACTGCAACAGGAATAATATCATTCAAGCCAAAGAATTGTTTTCAAAAGTATCATCCGTCAAATAAAGCAAAGACATTTACTATTTTAACCTTCGCACAATGGTCGCATAAATACTGGACTTCAGAGGTTTTGCCCTTAATTTTCTTCATTGTTTTGCATGGACGAATCAAATCACAGCTGTCACAGGGTCGTGTGTCCTTATCATAACCAACCTGCAAAGAGTAAAATCCGGAAAAAAATCAAATGCTATTCTGCAAGCATCACAAACTTCTGTATTATTCAACTTGAAACATGATTATTCATCCATGGAAACAAATAGAAAACAAAAGGAATATGTCTATCTATATGATTTGTCCATGCATTAATGAAGCATCCATCTTACACGATGTAGAGTTAACTGGAACTCGCACAACGTAAAGGAGGCCATGGTCAACCTCGGACACTTTTCAGATATTTTCCCTTTTCAAATAATGAATTGATTCTTCTCATTTAGGTGAAGTGCAGGTCTCCGAGTTGAAGTTGTCCCTGTGGCCTTTCCATGGGGAAATTTTGCCAGACATTTATACAGAAAATGTCAGAATCAACAATCTTCACTTGTACGTCCATCTTTCTGAAGTTAAGCAAGTTATATTCTTTGAGCTTTTATATTCAAAATCTTACCCAAAAGAGACAACATCAAACAAAGATATTGAACTCATAAATTGATAACTTTTTTAAATAAAATTAAACAAAAAGGTTATATATATGGTAATGGCTAGCTAGGAATATTAATCCTACACTTTTGCGAAAACGCAACTGTTGTGATGAAACCAAATGCTAGTTAGCTGCAAGAAAAGTGCAAGCTGGAAACTGAACTTAAAAAGAAAAATCAAGTTTGTTTCGACTGACTAATACATCTTTTTAAACTCCACTACACTAGTGCAGCACAAAACTTTGAATTATCCCCTAGATGTTTTTCTAGGCATATATGAAAAAACGGAATAGATAAAAGTCCACCACGTCAAAACTTGCCTTTTTAGGAGAACAATAACCCACATCATGATTTGAACTAGTCACCTCTTGAATTCCACTGTGATTTGTAACAAGATAACTTTCCTGCCCCGCATCAAAGGCTGAATCAGTAAACCCGTTTTCTACCAAAATCGCCTCTTCTATTGCCATATGAAAATCCATTGGCTTGCTTCCGTACAACTGAGTCTGCCCCTGGAATCTGAACAAGGAAGATATTTAGTTACAAAAAACCTTGGTATTCCATTGACACAGTAAGTTACTATTTAAAGTTAAAACTCATGTACAGTACATACCTGTCCATATACTCTGCAAAGGGAAATATTAATCCATCCCTAATCCATCCATAATCCTGCAAATGACAACATATAATTAGGTCTACTAAGATACCAATATACCAGGACATTGAAAACATATACATGCACATAACTAAAAATCATTGCAAGTTGGACAATTACAATGAGTACAAGAAAAGGGTTAAGAAAAAAACAAAGAAGAAGAAGAAGAAGAAACACAGGGGGATGGGAGGGAGTGATCACCCTTTTCCCTTTCTTGGAGTAGCCATAGAACATCACACAAATGGTCTTCGGTACACAAGCCTTGAGAACAGCCTCGGGAGCTTGCCATAAAGGGTCTATAACAATTGCGGGCCAAGCTGCAGATTTCTTTGAGCATTTTGCCCAGACTAAATCACCCTGTACAAAGTCCTCTGGCCTATAATAATCCTCCTTCTTTTCAACCTTCTCCTTTGCTAATTTATCTCTCCCCGTAGACTTCTTACCATTAGCAATTAACGTAGCCGGGTAATCATCACTTTCTAACAAAGATGTAACACAAGTGCTTGAACTCAAATATAATTGACTATCAAGTAATTCCCCTTCGTTATTATCAGGCATTGGTAAACTAAGCTTATTTTCAAAGCACTGCTTCTTAACAAACTGCCCACCATTGCAAGAACTATCGCTTGACAGTCGCTTCTTACTCAAGCTTTCATTTTTCATGTCATCAAAACTCAATTCATCGGATTTTTCCTTCTTCCATGTATCTAAAACCGAGTCACTGAACCGAGACGGAAGTACTGGAACTCGTCCCCGCGAAGATTTCAGCAACCCAGGACCATTACCCCTCTCCCTCCTCGAATTCTCATAACAGGACACATCAGAATATGAAGAATCCAATACACCGCTATAATCCACGAAATTACTGCTCTCCAATTGATTAATATTCCTTATAGGAACTGGATAACACGTATCTGCCTTATGTATCTTCGGATTCGCTAAACCTTCATCGTTCTCTTTTTCACATCGATCGATATTCGGCATTTCAATATTCGTCGTCCGTTTAGTTATCATCTTTCCAACAAATTCCTCATCAATGAGAAACAAAAAACCCTAATTTACACCTAAACACGGGGGGGAAACAGCGAAAGTAAAAAATTCCCAATCGCATCAGCTGTTTATGCTTCCCGATTACGATTACCTGATTACACTTCCAATTTACATCAATTTTGCTGTATAACCCTAGTCCATCGAATCAAACAGTAAAACTACGAGAATTCAACTAGCGGAAAACGAAATCTAATGCAATTCAATAGTTAATAATCAAAATTCGACTATAAACCATATAATGAGCAAAAACTCCTGAATTTTACCAACGGGAGAAACGAAAATTTTAGCTGAGTGAATGTGTAGACTCGAGAGAATTTAATCGCTCACGACAAAATAAAACAAACAATTAGAAGAAGAAAAAGACGCTAAATATGCTTTTTGTGTGGGCATATACAATATATATGTATACAAATTCTTTCTTTTTTATTATTTATTAATAAAAAAAAATATTGTATACTGTATCTTATAAATTACGCCATGTACAAGAGCTTGAAATTTCGAGCGACAACTGAAAATTTTGGGAGGGAGAAGAAGGCGTGTTTGGCTAGCAAGGAAGCGCGAAAATGAGAAACGGGGGATGCATGGAGATTTTGGTGATACCGTTCGTCGTTTTAAGAGAGAAGAAGCAGTTGGTGATGGAAGAGTGCGTCTGGGGAAAAAGTGCAGGGGAGATTTGGTCAAACTTATTTTTTATAGTACAAAACTCCAAATTGAAATTTGAAGTTTGATAGAGTAACGCCAGCTTAATTTGGAAGGTACCAATTACTTAAGGATTAAAAAATATATAAATGAATAAATAGGTTGAATTTTGATTATTTCTTTTAAAAAAATGATATTTATACGAAGAAATAGTTTGTAAATTAATTTATACGTTATAAATTAAATTTTAATATTTTGATAATGGATTGATGTAACTTTTCGTAATAAAATCATAGGACGTCCCAAAAAAGATACATCACTCATCTCGGGTATCGTCAGACATATATATGATCGAATACAAATATAAACTAATTATACAACATCAAGTGTAAATATCGACAAAACATATATATTGTGAGTTTTAATACAAATATTGTCATCTAGATAATATCCACACTCAATGGAGTCCTCATTACATTTATTATTACACTATTTCACAGAATAGTGAGGACTACTAATGCACCATCTAGGACCATCACTGTTCTCGACTAGTCAGTCCAACACGTTCTCATTTTCTCAAGAGAACAATGAAAGAAAAGGGTGATTTCAATCAAATTAAAGAAGAAATAATATGACTAAAGATAATGCGAGAATAAATTATTGTTAGCTTCAGTGTTAAAACGATACAATATAACAAACATCAAGTTTAATCGCGGTGAACAAAGCAATCCATTAAAAGAGTCAAGAGAGAATAAATCTACTATCTTTTATGATTTAAAAGTTTTCATCACTTTTATTCACGAGACTTACTTTAATAAATAATTCACATCATCAAAGATCCTCGCACTCTGTGCCAAGGATATTATTTAAGAGTACGACTAATGAATTATCCATGCACTACGCCAAAGATAATCGTGTTTTCATCAAACCATCCGATCATGCCATAAAATAATTCATATTTGCTCCTTAATAGAATAGAATCTATAGCCATAATCATACCAAAATTGTCCATCAATGCACTATGGGCCAACGAGGACTTTTTCACATCATTTATAAAATTACTGGCCATGATTATCCGAATAATCCCTAATCATAATCATACCAAGTCCATCTATGCACTATGCTACACAGCCCAGGTATGACTTTCAACAAAATATAAACATGAGGATGATGACAATGATATAAGAATTCAATAAAACTAGTTCAAGAATTAAATTATTTAGGAACTAATAACGTCCAAATTGTCAACATGATACTTCTTTGTAGAGTAAAATTCAAGAATGCTCGGTAAGAATATTTTTTATGAAAAGATCTTTAGATGAAGCGAAAATATCAAGGATATTCCACTAATTTCATGGAGTATAGAAGTCAAAACTTTAATCAACCGAGTATAATAACGAATGGAATAACAATAGAAATCACCACGTGCATGCATTGCGACAGTATGTGCTATTCCAATGAATAATAAATAATCGAACGTGTCAAAGCGTAATATGACCGGAGAATATTCCAATAGAATAATAAAGAATGGAATAACACACAACAGAAATCACCACGCATGCATGCGTCAGATGACAAGTTATTCCAATGAGAATAATAAATAACGGAAAAGCAAAAGTTAAAGCGAATTTGCACCAAGCGGATGTTCCAATGAATAATAAAGAATGAAATAACAACGAAATTACCACGCATGCAGACTTCAGATGTATTAAAAGTTATTCCAACGAGAATAATAAATAACGGAACCAGTCGTATTTAAATTGCACCGGCAAGCAGGATGTTCCAAATGAATAATAAATAATGGAATAACAACAGAAATCACCACGACATGCAGACTTGCAGCCAGACAAGTTATTCCAACAGAATAATAAATAATCGGAATCAGTCCGGCGTAAAACGCATGATAGGATATTCAACGAGAATAATAAAGACGGAAACCAGTCCCAAATAAGCGCGCGATGATGTGATATTCCAATGAATAATAAATAATGGAATAATGGAAGAATTTCACCAAGTATAGGGTAGACCACGTACAAAGTTATTCCAAATGAATAATAAAGAATGGAATAATGGAAGAATTTCACCAAGTATAGGGTTA
This sequence comes from Panax ginseng, assembly GCA_020205605.1. Lineage (NCBI taxonomy): Eukaryota > Viridiplantae > Streptophyta > Magnoliopsida > Apiales > Araliaceae > Panax > Panax ginseng. The sequence goes on along the minus strand of CM035134.1, from coordinate 1,245,938 downwards.
CCACGTGATACTGAGTTATTCCAATGAATAATAAAGAATGGAATAATGGAAGAATTTCACCAAGTATAAAGTAGATCACAGATATAAAAGTGAGGTTCCAATGAATAATAAAGAATGGAATAATGTAAGTTCTCTTCATGAATATGAAAAAAAAATACCCTTACGAGTACAACAAATAATATCTCTTACCTTTAAAAGAAGAGTACTACGACTGGTAAGGCGAGGATATACTTGAAGAAAACTTGCACTACGCTCAAAGCTTTCTTAAACTCCAAAGAAATACGCTCAAGATTATAGAAGAAGAATTCTCTCTATAGTTTCTCTCTCTAGAGTTTCAGTGAATTCATAAGAAATAACGAAGGAATGAGCTTCTATTTATAGAAGAATGGATTGCATAGTAAACAATCCATGAACGGTCCAGATTGATTTACTTTTAATCGGACGGTCCAGATTTAAAGCAACATCTTTTAAATAAAATATAATATATTCTATTTATAATCTATTAAAACGAATAACTTTATAAAAGTATTCTGTTTTATATAAAAAGATTTTACTATACAAAATACTATGCAGACATTATACAACACTATGCATAATAAAATATAATATATTCTAATTATTGTCTAATAAAACAAATAACTTTATAAAAGTATTACGCTTTTATATAAAAAGATATTACTATGCATAATAGAATATAATATATTCTATTTATAGAATAACTTTATAAAAGTATTACATTTTATATAAAAAGCTTTTCATTTTATTACACTCATTTGGCGAGAACCCGGGGGGCAGAGAACACGCCCCGTAGAGTTGGTACTAAGATTAAGGTTTGGAGAGAAAAAATGATATTTACATATATTTTATATCTTTTTTCGTATTTTTTTATAGGTCCCGCAACTCAATGTGAGTGAGAAACGTAAATTTGAATTGTCTAAATAATGACAAAATGTTTGCAAATAAAAAAATAAAGAGGCTATTTTGTTTTGTTCAATATAAAATTATTATGAACTTTTTAAAATAAAATTAAGATATTTTTAAACTCTAAATTAATATAATTTTTTAATTTTAAAAATTTCGAGGCACTGCATTTCTCAATAGTCAAAATCTATTAAAAGTTGCATGAAAACACAATTTATTTCTTATTTGATGCATTAGAAACTCCAAAGTAGCCTTTAATTTAATTAATGGGTGATATAATAAGCATCTCAATTTTTAAATGCATTCTTTTAGGAAAAACTCCAAATTAACCTTTAGTTAATATGTAATCAAGAAATCTTTGTGAAGAGATTCAATCAAATATGCTCATTTTATATTCCTACAATTTTTATAAACACATTGAATTATTATATTTTTCCAACAATTGAAAGCGAGCAAATTTTGAGACGTTTTTAAACTATCTGAGACTCGCATGATACGATTACCTCCTCTTAATCGTAAAACCGAAAGAAGCACTTCAAGCGTCAATAAATTCTCTGATGTATTTTGCCCCCTATGAAAATCTTACGTTTCCGCAATCGATTACACTAATAATACTAATAAAACAAAACTTATATATAATATATATATATATATATAACAATCAACAATAATTGAATTAAATAACGTGAAATACTATGCAGTAACTACTATAGTAATAATTGAACAAAAGCGGGTGACTTTTCACGTAAAAGATCAATAATCAATCTTAGTACTACGCAACCACACGTATTATTGTACTTTTACTATCGAGTAGTTCAACAAGATCAACCCATTAAAACTTCCGTAGTTATTTTCATAAAAATATTTTTGTCATTTTCTCAATCCGATAATAATTTCGTTGTGGGTCCACCAATAATTGTACTAGTGGTATGAATATTCCCCCATACAAAGAATATTCCCCACCAAATAGAATATAATATAACAACTTGCATACTTTGAAAAATTTATAAATATTACCCATAATTATAACATTATATTAAATCCACACCATAATATTCAAAAAAAAATTCGAGAAATTTAAATCTTTATTCGTAAAATTTGGGATTTACAATCTCCCTCCTTATGAAATTTTTCCTCGAAATTTACGTCACGCACACGGTATGTCGTAATGTAGATGAGGACATTTTCGTCTGGATTCTAACTCTCGAGGTATAACCTTTGAGTGTTGAATACATTACGAGATTTTAACAGTACATCTTCATACGTTAAATTATCCATTATTTTGTCCGGTTCTAAATCAATAATGTGGTTCGGTCGTCCACATATTACGTGAACATCGATATGTGAAAAGCGTTATGAACGCTGTGACATCTTGGCGGGAAAACGAGTCTATAGGCCACGCTCCTACTTGATCGAGGATTTCAAATGGACCAATTAAATCGAGGGTTGAGATTTCCTCTCTTTGTCGATTCTTGCTTCTAGAAAATAACGCCCTCTTGAACCTTCTTCTTCACATTCATCAGCTCTGAGTATGTAGCTTGCACGGTTTTAACTTTATCGACTAAAGTCGATTCTAATCGTATATTCGTTATCTTCACGTAGGTCCTTAGAGTCTTTAACTATATCTTCATCATTTATACGAAAATGGGTCTTTGTGTTAACAACATCGCACTCGTAAACACATATGATCTTCTACTCAATGCGCGATTACCACGTTCATTTCTTCCACAATGAAATTGAATGAATACGATCGTAATTTTCAACAGCTCGAGCCAACATCTTTGGCGCATGTTACGTTCGTTTTGGGTGAAGAAAATATTTGAGGGTTTAAGAAATGGGTTTTGTACTGGGGTCAATACAAAATTTGATTTCACGCTCTAGAGGTAGGCTAAGAAGTCTTCAAGAATACGTTAGGAAATTTATTAACAATAGAAATATCATTCACAACTGTGACTCTCATCCAAGACTTGGATAACACGTCACCTTGATACCTATCAACTTGCCATCGTTATTCACAACGTCCCCTACGGAAAGTCTGGCTTCGGTGCATTCCACACAAGGAAGTCAACAACGAAAGGATCGGGGCTCTTTACTTATGGCTTGATATGACAATGATTGACTTTTAGTGGTTTGGTTTTTGAATTCGCATAACAGGTTGGTTAGAAATATGAAAGCTAACAACCTTACTAAAAGCATGATGAGTAGTTAACCAATCGATTCCTAAAATCACATCAAAGGCAAGTATTTCCAAAGAGATAAGATCGACAGATAACGTAAAAGTGTTGATTTGAATCAAACAAGATTTATAAATAGTGGAGGTAACGAAGGTTTCTACCAACTGAGTTTCAACAGATAAATCAAAGTCTAACTTCTCCGGAGTTAAATTCAAACATTGAACACAACTAAGTGAAATGAAAGAGTGAGTAGAACCGGTATCTAACACGGTATAGACTTCGCAAGAATTTATGATCAACTTACCCGTGATAATTTTATTCAGGTTCCTCGTCACGAAAAAAAAAACGCTCTCTCTTAAACTACCGGCTTTGGCTTGTCTGGGACATCCTTTGGCATCACCATCCCAGCTAGACTTGACTTCACCATACGACAAAATCGAGCTAGGTGACCTTCTCTTCCACAATTAAAACACGCTTTGGAATGTTGCGTACAGTTTGGACGGATGTGTCCCTCGTCTCAAGATTTGAAACATCTGACCGGTGGTCGTTCGCCTTCCTTTGAAACGGGTATTGATCTTCTTGTCTTTCCATCATTATTGAACCTTCTTTTCTTGAAATTTCCACTTTATTATCTTGGCCATGATTACCAGAAGTGGTTATCATTCATGGCATGATAATTTACCCCACGATGGTTATCATTGTTCGATGGTAATGTTGCCACCGAAGACGATTATTATCGTGTTGTTGGTCGTTGCCTTTTCAGTTGTCTTTGACTCATTATTCAAGGGCCCAATAATCGGAGCCCTATTCACAACATTTGAATATAAACAAAGTTTGTGAGAAATGAGGTATTGACGATATATTGGTTTCAAACCTCTTAGAAACATTCGCGTCATTCGCTCCTCATTATCGACCAAATGGGATCTGAAACCAAGACAACTCGGCAAACTTAGCCTCGCATCGCGACGACACGGCCATATTATTTTGCTCAAAACGATGAACTCCACCTCCTTCATGATGAATACTTTCAGAAAGTACTTTGTCGTTGAACGACTCTTGGAACTTCTCCCAAGACATCTTGAAAGTCGCCAGTCGGTGGAGTACGCTTTTTCTGATTCTCACCAATAATCGCTTCTTCACGCAACATAAAGGTGACGAATGGAACTTTTTGCTCATCGAGCATTCCAAGACATCAAATATCTTGGTGATCTCGCTTAATTCACGTCTCGCCTTAAGTGGGTCTGCTTTCCCAAAAACTCCGGTGGTCCCAAACTCTTGAATGGCTAATTGTGAGACCCCAGATTTTATGAATAAAGATTTAAATTTCTCAAATATTTTTTTAAATATTATGGAGTGGATTTGATATAATGTTATAGTTGTGGGTAGTATTTATAAATTTTGCAAAGTATGCAAGTTGTTGTATTATATTGATTGGTGGAAAATATTCTTTTTATCGGGGAATATTAAATGACAATGGCTCAATCATTGGTGGACCCAATGTAAATTATTATCGGATTGAGAAAACGACAAAAATATTTTATTAAAAATAACGCGAAGTTTTCACGATTAATAATCTTTGAACTACTCGGTAGTAAAAAAAGTAATAATATCTGGCGTGGTTGCATAAAGTAATTTACGGTATTGATTATTAATGCTTTTATGTGAGAAGTCACTCGGTTTTGTTCAATTATTGCTATAGTAATTGTTGCATAGTATCTCACGTTATTTGATTCAATTATTATCGATATGTTATATATTATTAAATCAATAATTGAAATGACAAAGTTATTAATATTATAAATTGCAATATTAACGATATAGAAGTTACGCCGAGGAAAGGTTTCGTCACCTAATTCATGCGCCAATAGGGAGAAATTCTTATTGGAAAGCCCCCTCTTTCCTGGGAACGACCTGGTCGATTAATATTGTGAATTGTAATAAAGATGATAAATATTGTTAAAAATTATTAAGGTGATTTTTATGAAGTTTTGCTTATTTTATGGATCTCCATTTACCCATTTTTCAAAAATAATCGGTAGAAAATTATTTAAAAGTGGGGCCCACATGTGGGGCCCATTTGTGTTAAAAATGATAGATTAATGTCTTGTGTGGGAAAGGAGGGAGGTATTTTATATATTTATATATGTTAGTGGATTTTGGTGGAGTATTGAAATGATGAGGGAAGTGTTTGTTTTATTATTTATATATATATGTTGTTAGTGGTGTGTGAGTGGTGGGGTGTGTGAATATATATATTGATATCTAGTGTATGTGTGTGGGGGGGGGTGTCGGATGTGGAGGAGAAAATGGTAGTGGGTTTATGTATAAAGGTGGAAAAAGAGAGTATTATATATGTATATAGGATGTGGTTTTATATATATATATATATATATATATATATATATATATATATATTATATTTACTTGATTGATTACATGGAATTTCAATCAAAATGTTATGTGATGCAAATTCGTAAACATTTGAATTATTTTCATCCGATTGCATAATCTGCATTGCATTACATTGCCCTTCCATTCTCCTATAAGTAGAAAAGCTCACTCCTTTATTATTTCTTACTTAATTCTTTGAAACTCCGTAGAGAAAATTATATAGAAACTATAGAAAAGTATTCTCGCTACTTCCCTACTCTTATATTCAGCTTTTTTTTACGGTAAGGGGTGTTATTTTTTGTATTCAAGAAGAGAACTTCATTATTCCATTTCTTTATTGTTCTCGTTGGAATAACTTTGACACGCTTGGACTACCCTATACTTGGTGACATTATTCTATTATTCTGTCTTTATTATTCTGTTGGAACATCCTGTCTGTGTCTTTTACACCGGACCTGGTTCCGTCTTTATTATTATTCTGTTGGAACATCCATGCGTCATGTGTGTTTAAACTGGACTGTTCCGCTTTTATTATTATTCTGTTGGAATATCCTGTCTGTGTGTTTTACTGGTTCCATTATTTATTATTCCGCACATATTATTCTGTGGGAACATCGTGTCGGTGTGAATTTCACCTGACCTGGTTCCGTTATTATTATTTTGTTGGAATAACTTGTCTATGCGAAGTACTGCATGCATGATAATTTATTTTGTTATTCCATTCGTTATTATACTCAGTTGGTTACAATTTTGACTTTTATACTCCATGAAATTAGTGGAATATCCGTGATATTTGCGCTTCATACAGTATTTTTTATGGAAATATTCTTCTGCGCATTCTTGAATTTTACTCTACAAAATAGTATCATGTTAACAATTTGGACGTTATTAGTTCCTGAATAACTTAATTCTTGAACTTGTTTTATTAAATTCTTATATCATTGTCATCATCCTCATGTTTATATTTTTTAAAGTCATCTATGGCTCATGTGGGAGCATGGATGGACTTGGTATGATTATGATTGAGGATTATTCGGTGTAATCATGGATCGTAATGTTACAAATGATGTGGTAAAAGTCCTCATTGGCCCGTAGTGCATTGATGGACAGTTGTTGGCATAATCATGACCATTGATGAATACACAAATATCTTTGGCCCGTAGTGCATGGAATTTGTGTTTGTGACCCTAAAAAATATCCTTGGCCGTAGTGCATGGATGATGTGGATTATTTATTGTCGAGTCCCAAATGATAAAAGTGATGAAAAACTTTTTAAATCATAAAAGATAGTAGATTTTATTCTCTACTTGACTCTTTTAATGGATTGCTTGTTCCGCTGCAGTTAAACTTGATGTTTGTTATATTGTATCAGTTTAACACTGTTGAAGGTGTCTTAGTAGTCCTTACTATTCTGTAAAATAGTGTGATAATAAATGTAACGAGAACTATATTTGAGAATGGATATTGTCTAAAAGACAATATTTGTATTTAAACTCACAGTATATGTTTTGTCGTATTTTACACGACTGCTGTATTATTAGTTTGTATTTGAATTTTGTACCATGTATTTGGCGACTCAAGATGGGTGATGTATACCTATTTTGGGGGCGTCACATTAGCGGTGACCAACCGTGGGTTGCCATTGTTTCCACCTGCATTATGAACAGGAGTCTCTCTCGTTTGGCGTTGCATGAATTCTAAAAAGCTCCTAAACATACCATCGTTCATCATTTGATCAGTGTTGTTGTTTACAGTGAAGATTATCGCTTCTCATGCACATTATCCCGATTATTGATCCGTGGAGACTCAGCGGTGGCCTCCGTGCTCCATTCTTTATTCTCAACATTTTGGATGCCATTTTCAAATCTGCAACAAAACAAGGGTTAAATAACATATCACATATTATCCCTATACTCTGACCGACCAATTAAATACCAAATAAACTTAGGTAGGTCATACTAGCGAAGGAATTCCCCGTCTCTCCCCTCCTAATTCTTGTCTCACATCTCAGCTAGGGATCATATCCCTAAGCTTTGACACCAACAGTGACGCCCCCAAAAATAGGTATACATCACCCATCTTGGGTCGCCAGATACATGGTACTGAATACAAATACAAACTAATTATACAACAGTCGTGTAAAATATGACAAAACATATGCTGTGAGTTTTAACACAAATATTGTCATCTAGACAATATCCACACTCAATGGAGTCCTCATTACATTTATTATTACACTATTTCACAGAATAGTGATGACTACTAATGCACCATCTAGGACCATCACTCTGTTCCCCGACTAGTCCCAGCACGTTCTCATTTCTCGAAGAAAAGCAGTGAAAGAAAGGGGTGAGTTCAACTAGCCCAAGAAGAAATATTATGACTAAGATAATGCGTAATAAATTATCATTAGTCTTCAACGATGTTAAAGCGATAAAATACAATAGACATCAAGTTTAAGCTCAGCAGCTGAACATGCAATCCATTAAAAGAGTCAAGTAGAGAATAAAATCTACTATCTTTTATGATTTAAAAAGTTTTTCATGACTTTTATCGCTGAGACTCAGCTTAATAAATAATCCACATCATCAAATCATTCCTACACAACAGGCCAATGATATTATTATTTAGTATCATGACCACGAATTATCCATGCACTACGGGCCAAAGATAATCGTATTTTCATCAACAGTTCTGATCATGCCATAAAACAATTCATCTTTGCTCCTTGGTCAAGAGAATCCATAGCCATAATCATACCAAAACTATCCATCAATGCACCACAGCCAATGAGGACTTTTTTCCATATCATTTATAACATTACTACCATGATTATACCGAATAATCCTCGGTCGTAATCATACCAAGTCCATCTATGCACTATATAGCCACAGATGACTTTCAATAAAATATAAACATGAAGATGATGACAATGATATAAGAATTCAATAAAACAAGTTCAAGAATTAAATTATTCAGAACTAATAACGCCCAAATTGTCAACATGATACTTCTTTGTAGAGTAAAATTCAAGAATGCTCAGAAGAATATTTCCATGAAAAGATATTGGATGAAGCGCGCAAATATCAAGGATATTCCACTAATTTCATGGAGTATAGAAGTCAAAACTTTAATCAACCGAGTATAATAACGAATGGAATAACAATAGAAATCACCATGCATGCAGATTTGGCAGATGTATAAAGTTATTCCAACATAATAATAAATAACGGAACCAGTCAAAGCGTATTTAATACGCACCAATGTAATATTTCAACGAATAATAAAGAATGGAATAACAATGAAATCACCAGTAAATGCATGCGTCGTCATGTAGGCAAGTTATTCCAACGAGAATAATAAATAACGGAACGGTCAAAGTAAATTCGCCTTTGAGAGGATGTTCCATTGAATAATAAAGAATGGAATAACAACAAAAATTACCATGCATGCAGTACTTTGCATGAGTATAAAGTTATTCCAATGTAATAATAAATAACGAGAACGGTCAAAGCGAAATTCGCGACCAAGCGGGGATGTTCCAACAACGAATAATAAAGAATGGAATAACAATGTAAATCACCATGCATGCAGACTTTCACGTAGAGAGGTTATAACAACGAGAATAATAAATAACGGAACTAGGTCCTACCAGAAACGCCTTACGAGACGAAGATATTCCAATATAATAATAAAGACGTATAGGAGTTCTACTTTAAACGCATGATACATGATATTCCAATGTAATAATAAAGAATGGAATAATGTAAGAATTTCACCAAGTATAGGGTAATCCAGCGTATACAAAAGTTATTCCATGAGAATAATAAAATAATGGAATAACAGAAGAATTTCACCAAGTATAGGGTAGCCCGCGTTTACAGGTTATTCCAACAGAATAATAAATAATAGAATAACAGAAGAATTTCTGTAAAATCCAAAATTTTACGAATAAAGATTTAATTTTCTCTAAAAAAAATTAATATTATGGTGTGGATTCAATATAATGTTATAGTTGTAGGTAATATTTATAAATTTTGCAAAGTATGCAAGTTGTTATATTATATTTGATTGGTCGGGGAATATTCGTTTTAACAGGGAATATTCATACGACGGCACAATCATTGGTGGACCCCACAACAGAATTATTGTCAGATTGAAAAAACGACAAAAACATTTTTATGAAAGTAACGACGGAAGTTTTACCGTTGATACTATTGAACTACTCAGTAGTAATAGTACAGTAATACACGTGGTTGCATAGTAGCACACGGTATTGATTATTAATGGTTATGTGAGAAGTCACTCAGTTTGATTCAATTATTGTCGATATTTTATATGATGACGAAGTTTTGTTTTATTCGTATTATTAACGTAATGAAACAGAAAAACTTTTTATATAAAACAGAATACTTTTATAAAGTTATTCGTTTTATTAGGCTAATAGTAAAATCTTTTTATATAAAATGTAATACTTTTATAAAGTTATCCATTTTGTTAGATAATAATTAGAATATATTATATTTTATTATCGTAGTGTTTGCATAAGTGCTGCATAGTGTTTGCAGACAAGAAAGTCTTTTTAAAAGTTATTCGTTTTATTAGATTATAAATAGAACATATTATATTTTATTTAAAAGATTTTGCTTTAAATATGGACCGTCAGATTAAAGTAAATCAATCTGGACCGTTCATGGATCGATTCATTATTCATTCCATTCTTACATAAATAGAAGCTCATTCCTTCATTATTTCTTACGAATTCACTAAAACTCTAGAGAGAAACTATATAGAGAAAGAAGAAAAGTATTCGCTACTTCACTACTCGATATCAAGTTTCTTTTACTACGGTAAAGGGTATTATTTCTTTTGTATTCATGAAGAGAACTTCTATTATTCCATCTTTATTATTCGTTGGAATAACCCGTATACGGGCTACCCTATACTTGGTGAAATTCTTACGTATTTCATTCTTTATTATTCTCATTGAAATATCTTTGTCACATGCGCTTTTACTGCAGTATTCGGTTAAAATCTTTATTATTACATTTGGAACATCACATTGGTGTGAATTTCACACGACATGGTTCCGTTATTTAGTATTCATTTGAATAACTCGTCTATGCCAAGTACCGCATGCATGGTGATTTCTGTTGTTATTCCATTCTTTATTATTTCGTTGAAATATTCTACATTAGTGCGTATTACGCCTGACCGGTTCCGATTATTTATTATTATGTTGGAATAACTGTCTACATGCCAAGTATCTGCGCATGCATGGTGATTTCTTTTGTTATTTCATTCTTTATTATACTCAGTTGGTTAAAGTTTTGACTTCTATACTCCATGAAATTAGTGGAATATCCTTGATATTTGCGCTTCATCCAATATCTTTTCATGGAAATATTCTTCTGAGCATTCTTGAATTTTACTTTACAAAGAAGTATCATGTTGACAATTTGGAAGTTATTAGTTCTTGAATAAATTAATTCTTGAACTTGTTTTATTGAATTCTTATATCATTGTCATCATCCTCATGTTTATATTTTGTTGAAAGTCATCTATGGCCTGTAGTGCATAGATGGACTTGGTATGATTATGACCAGGGATTATTCGGTATAATCATGACCGTAATGTTATAAATGATATGGAAAAAGTCCTCATTGGCCCGTAGTGCATTGATGGATAGTTTTTTGTATGATTATGGCTATGGATTCTCTTCGGCCAAGGGAGCAAAGATGAATTATTTTATGGCATGATCAGAACCGTTGATGAAAATATGATTATCTTTGGCCCGTAGTGCATGGATAATTCGTGGTCATGATACTAAATAATAATACCATTGGCCTGTAGTGCAGGAATGATTTGATGATGTGGATTATTTATTAAGCTGAGTCTCAGCGATAAAAGTCATGAAAAACTTTTAAATCATAAAAGATAGTAGATTTTATTCTCTACTTGACTCTTTTAATGGATTAGATGTTCAACCAGTAGATTAAACTTGATGTCTATTATATTTTATCGGTTTAACATCGTTGAGGACTAATGATAATTTATTCTCGCATTATCTTAGTCATAATATTTCTTCTTCGGGCTAGTTGAGCTCACCCTTTCTTTCACTTATTCTCTTCAGAAATGAGAACGTAGTGGCGGGACTAGTCGGGGAATGGAGTGATTATTCGAGATGATGTCTTAGTAGTCCTCACTATTCGTAAACTAGTGTGATAATAAATGTAATGAGGACTTATTCGAGAGTGGATATTATCAGATGGCAATATTTGTATTAAAACTCACAAAGATATGTTTTGTCGTATTGTATATGCATACAGTTGTATAATTAAGTTATTTTTAATTTATGTACCATGTATTTGGCGACTCAAGATGGGTGATGTATACCTAATTTTGGGGGCGTCACAATTTCACCAAGTATAGGGTAAATCACAGATACAAAAGTTATTTCAACAAAATAATAAAGAATGGAATAACAGAAGTTCTATTCATGAATATGAAAAAAAAAATACCCCTTACTAGTACAACAAATAATATCTCTTACCTTTGAAAGAAGAGTACTTCAAGCGGTGTGTAGGCGATGATATACTCGAAGAAAACTCAGACCACGCCAAAGCTTTCTTAAACTCCAAAGAAATACGCCAAGATTATTGAAGAAAATTCTCTATAGTTTTCTCTAGAGTTTCAAATTGAATTCGTAAGAAATAATGAAAGAATAAGCTTCTATTTATAGAAGAATGGATTTATAAAGTAACTAATCTATGAGCAGTTCAGATTAATTTACTTTTAATAAGGCAAATTCAGATTTAAAGCAAAAATCTTTTAAATAAAATATAATATATTCTATTTATAATCTAATTAAACGTATAATTTTATAAAAGTATTCTGCTTTTATATAAAAAGATTTTACCATGCAAAATACTATGTCAGTAATTATGCAACACTTATGCATAATAAAATATAATATATTCAAATTATTATACAATAAAACAAATAACTTTATAAAAGTATTACATTTTATATAAAAGATATTCTTATGCAAAAACACTATGCATAATAGAATATAGTATATTCTATTTATAGAATAACTTTATAAAAGTATTATGTTTTTATATAAAAGCTTTTCTGTTTTATTACATTAATAATACTAATAAAACAAAACTTATATATATAATATATATAACAATTAACAATAATTGAATCAAATAACGTGAGATACTATGCAGCAACTACTATAGCAATAATTGAACAAAACTGAGTGACTTCTCACGTAAGCATCAATAATCAATACTGTGTGCTACTATACAACCACACGTATTACTGTACTTTTACTACCGAGTAGTTCAACAGTATCAACGGTAAAACTTCCGTCGTTATTTTCATAAAAATATTTTTGTCATTTTCTCAATCCGACAATAATTCCGTTGTGGGGTCCACCAATAATTGTGCCGTGGTACGAATATTCCCCGACACAAAGAATATTCCCCGACCAATTGAATATAATATAACAACTTGCATACTTTGCAAAATTTATAAATATTACCCACATTTATAACATTATATTAAATCCACACCATAATATTCAAAAAGAAATCGAGAAATTTAAATCTTTATTCATAAAATTTGGAATTTTACAAAAGCGACATATTCTAGTGTAACATATTTTGATATTATTATTATTTTTAAACCCGCAAATTAGTTATTAGATAATTAAATTGTGAAATAAATTTGAAATTATATTAAATTTTTTGAGTTTTTTGACCGTTAGAATATATTAATTTTTATGTTTATATTAATTTTAATCAACATCACACGGAATGATAATTAAAGTCCATTAATACACATACATGGAACTGGTTAGCATGAAGTTTATTTTTTGGTAAGTTGATCGATTGGTCAGTAAAATGCTGACACACATAGAGCCTCGCCTGCGTGTTAATACTTTATTGGCCAATTGACCAACTTACCTAAAAATAAACTTCATGCTAATCATTTCCCACATAAATATGCGTGCGTAAAGCGTGACGTAAGGAACGAGAACAAATTTATTAACATTACAGCTAGTAGAGCATATAACTCATATTTAAAAAATACGTGTCGAGTCGGGATAACCTCCATTTCTGTAATTAAGGAAAAAATACATTCAAATTCACTGATGAATATACAATTGTTTTGATTTTAACCAATGTACAAGGGGAGGGTGTGTTAATTTTTATGTTATTATAAAATGTAGGTGACATTAGTTATATGAATCTCATGTAAGTGATGATTATTATTTTCATATTTTGAATATATTATCTCTTTATTATAAAGGAAAGATAATGGGAATAGAAAAGGGATCATCAAAGGATGGAAATTTCAGAATATTTATTTTTCTATAGGGATTGTATGTCAATTTTAAGGAATAATGACCTAGTGGCAAAGAACACGAGGGATGAAAGACTAGATTATTAGGCTGATTATGTAATAAAATAAGCTAATCTCCTTCTAATACTCTATTTGTATTTAAAAGACAGATCAAAATATAATTTGCACACATATTAAAAAAAATAAAAAAATAAATATAAATTTTTTAAAGTTATCCTTGTGTAAAGTGATGAATATATTATTTTATACTAATAGTTGTGTTTCCATATCTAGACCTCTATCTTTCCATTGTAGGATAATATTATCGGCCTTCATGTCTCCACCTCTGACAACCCGATCGGATGACCCGACCCAAGCTTTTTATAGTCGGCTCTAATATCATATGAAACAACTCGGGTCAAATCCCGAGTCCGAATCGAATCAAATTCATCCAAATAAGGCCTTAAATCACTAACCCAATAATATTTTCTTGAATAATCTTAGCCCACCACAGACTCACCAAAAAGATCATGACTGAATATACTATTGTTAGTAACTTAATTACTTATACACAAACAAAATTTTCTCATATCTTCTTTCAATGTGAGACTGGAGTGTTACTGTAAGACCCCAACTTATTATAAATAAAATTGAATTTTCTCTATTCATTATTCTAAATTAATAAGGTGTTAATTTGATATAATGCTTTGGTTATGGGTGAAATGTGCAAATTTTACAAAATAAGCAAGTGGTTATAAAATATTCATTTTTGTCGAGGAATATTCTTTTGGTCGTGGAATATTCTTTTTGTCGGAGAATATTCGTACGACGGCGCAACCATTCGTGAGGCTCATAACAGAATAACTGTCGGATGAAGAAAACGACAAAGTATAAGTTTTTATATATAACGACGCATTTGTTACCATTAACAATGTTGGAATACCTGGTGGTTAAAATATAAGTATACGCTGGGTTGTTTTAAAGAAGTATATTTGAGATTGCACAATATTGTTGAATTATTGATTCGTAAGTAAGAAGGCACTACTCAATAATTGTTACGATGATTCTTTATTCAATATTTTATTTTATTGATTCAATAATTCTTTGCGTTGATATTTTATATTATTGTTGTTTCAATAATTGTCACCGCATTAATATTTCCCATTATCGGATCAATAATTCATATTATTTGAATAATATTATTAGATAGCATTATTGGCAATGTCTAGAAAGTTCTGTCAAGGAGAGGTTTGGTCACCTAATTGCGCGTCAGTAAAGAGAAATCCTTATTGAAAAGCCCCCTTTTTCCTGGGAACTGCCTGGTTGTCATAAGTGTGATTCTGTAATATTATTTATGAATAATTAATTATTGATTTATATGATAAGAAAATATTTATTTTATGTGGATATAAATGATGGATTTATTTATTTTATATGGTTATAAATGAATGAATTAATGCTGAGGTGTTTTATCAGTATTCTGTCGGAAGGGAAATATTAAAAATTACCCGTTTGTGGATTTTGGATATTTTCTATTTGGAATTTGGAAAAACTCAAAGCTACAAAGTTGTAGAGAAATCGATTTCAGGCAGAATGGACATAAAATTCGTATTTTTTTGATAAACAGACTATTTTCTATGAATTATTGAAGTTTCAGAAAATAAAATAATTTTTATTAAATTTATGGGTGGGATCCACTTTTGGTTTTTTCAAGCATGTGAAATTATTATTATTTTTCGATTTGGTGGCTTGGTTGGTGAAGGTGTGCGTAGGAAGTTTGAAAAGAAATATTATTAATTTATTATTTTTGTCTCCTATGGCGTTCTAGCATTTTCCTATAAATAGACGCTTAGGTTAGAATTGAAAATCACACCAGAAACAAGTATTTCTCTCTCTATATTATCGAGCGTATTTTGTGAGTATTTTGATACTTTGAGAGTTCTTTGTCAAAGATAAGTTTCATTCAAAGATCACTTGAGCCTTTCATTCAAGAAATCTTGATTCTTTGAGGTAAGGGATGTTATTTTCTTTTTAAATGATATTATTTTCTTCAATATCATTATGCCAAATATTGGTGAACTTTTAATCAAATTTGAATCTTTTTTGTGTCGGGATTACTATTCACGATATCTGGCCTTTATTCAAATCGACACTATTCATAGAAAAATAAAAATTTTCCTTTTTGTCCAAGATGTCTATTTTGGCTACTATCTTTGATCAGATCCATGTTTTAATCGTTATTTTTGAATTCGCTTCACGATCGGTTATTATGAAGTATTATTGATCTTGGATAAAACCGTTATCTAATCCCTAATATTTGTCCTTACGTCTCATTGGATTCGTTTTCTTTAAAATATTTTTCATTATCCTCGGTCTTAAATGATGATATTCTTGAATATCTTTGTCTGTAGTGCAAAGATGAATGATTAATTGATGAATATCTTTGGCTGTAGTCGCGAAGATGAACATGTGTTAAGATGAACATGACCAACCTGGTGATACAAATGAATATCTTTGGCTTGTGGTGCAAAGATGAATATTTGATTAAAGATATCTGGCGATTGTTGTTCTGAGGATAAAATATTGATGATGAACTTTTAAATCTTAGAAGATAGTAGAATTCATTCTCACGTGACTCTCTTAATGGATTGTTGTTTCATTGCAGTTGTTAATCTAAAACTTGTTGCTCATTATATTCTATCGATTTTTTCCGTTGAAGACTAATGATAATTTGTTGTATATTATCTTAGTCATAACATTCTTTCTTGGGCTAGTTGAAGCTCACCATTTTCCTTTTGTTCCATTTTTCTTCTCGGGGAGGTGAGAACATAGTAGGATCGAGCCTCGGGTATGGAGTGATGGTTCTAGAAAGATATTTTAGCAATCCTCACTATTTTACGTAAAATAGTGTATGAATAATTGTAATGAGGACTTATTTGAGTGTGGATATTGTCTGTAGAAGACAATATTTATATTTAAACTCATGATTTATGTTGTCGTATTTTGCACGATAATTGTATTATTCAAGTTGTAGTTTGCTTTTACGTACCATGTATTTGGCGATTCGGAATGGGTGGTATACCTATTTTGGGGGCGTCAGAGTTACACACTAAATAACATATTTACCTTTCAATTTATATACTTTATCTCATATTTTTAAAAACAAAAACAAATTATACACTTAATCATCCTTCCGAGGACGGATGAAGTATTATTATAATAATTCACTCATATTTTTACAAGCTTTTCCTCATCTTTTTTAATTTTTTTCACCATTTTTGCTTGGCTCTTTCTTTTTTAATTAAAAACACAAATGTGTGTTGTGACTTCTAAATTATATTTTTTTGCAAGGTAATTATTTGAGATTAAACTATTAATCTCAAGTTTCTTTATTTATTTTTAAAAATAGATTTGAGATTATTAGTTTTGGGATAATAAAATAATTTAAAAGGGAAATTATTTAATATCATGTCCAACTAGGTATTATAATCTCTACTATTAATTTGGGACTAAAAATTTGTGGACAATATTAGTCTTTAACTTTGTTTAAAAAGACCGATGTATCTTATCCTATCTATCTATACTTAAACTAATGAGAATATAATATATTTGTTATTAGTAGTAAAGATATTATAGTTCAAACGGTAAGTTTTTACTCATTTCTTTAAATAATTATGGACAAAATAAATATAATATAAAATTATTTTAAGTTATCCTATAAATAATCTTATAACAAATAAACATGCGATTAAAATTATTTAATTTTAAAATTAATAATCTTAAATTATATCTATAAAAATATAATCTCGAGAACAAACATGACCCTAGTGCTATAACAATATCTACACACATTTACAATACCTTTTTAATTAATAATACAAAACAATTAGAAAAAGCGGGAGGTAAAGTGAGATCCGATATTTACTGTCCTCATAAATTTGTATGTAATAATAAGACTTGTTTTTGTTTTAAAATGAAAAAGTTAGGCCAATTGTAGCAAAGGGGGTTTAGATCCAATCGACAGACCAAAAATTTAAAGTCAGCCCAACCTTAATATGAAGGGGATTTGGTTTTCTTTCATTCGGATTGGTTCCAATTAGGATTAAACCGGGCCGAACACAAAAATTCAGGGCCCAGGCCTTACTTGTACATCTAGATTTGTTTTGGTTTGATTATTAAGCGAGTCATATATGTCGATAAGGAGAACACATCTTCTGCCCCTATTTTTTTTGTTTTCTCACTTAAATTTTGACACTTAACCTCTTATTTAATTTTAGATTTAATTAGTACTCTCTCCGTTTCTTAATATATGTCGTTTTAGAGTTGTGTACAAGTATTAATGAAATGATTGTAAAATATTAAATATACTATCAATTGTCTATATTACCATTGTATTGGAAAAAGAAAGTGTTATTTATAAGACAAAAAATAGTGAGAGAACCAAAGTTATATTTATTACTTGGGGTAATATTGGAAACTAAACAATTAATGCTTACTTGAAATTCGCAAACGACTTATATTTAGGAACAAAAATATTTTTCTAAAACGATTTATATTAAGGAATAGATGGAGTATTAAATAAGAAGCTATGTGTCAAAATTTAAGTGGAGAGACCCAAGAAAATATAAAAAATATGGACGAAAGATTTGCTGTCGTCGACAACTGTCACATTTATTTATAGTTAAGCCAATGATGACTTGGGATTCTAATGGCCATGGCAATTAATAATACAAATAGAATAATTGTAACTAGTCTATATATGATCATTCATTATAATATAATAGAATAGTATATGACAAACAAAAAGGAGAAAAAACAAAAGTATGCGAGAAAATTATTATTTTACTCGTTTAAAATGTGAATTATTTGATTATGTATTAACATTCTGGGAAGAGAATAGACAGTTATTTAACTGATTTCTTCTTTATTCGTAATGAATGATGCATCTAATACCTCATGACCGGAGTTCAATAGTCCCTAGCTAAAAAATGGTAGGTAATATTTTTTTTTTTTTTAATATAAGTCGTTTTAGAGTTGTGCATAAATATTAAAATAATAATTACATAGTATTAATTATAATATCAATAATTTATATTGTCCTTGTATTGAAATAAGAGATTGTTATTTATTGAACATAAAATAATGAGAGAACCAAAGTTACATTTAATACTTGGGGTAATATTAGAAACTAAACAATTAATACTTACTTGAAATTCTCAAACGACTTATATTAAAGAACAAAAATATTTCTCTAAAACGACTTATATTAAGGAACGGAGGAAGTACTAATTTGTAGTAATAAAAGTTCAAATGTAATGGAATACTCCCTCCGTTCCTAAAATGTTCGTCGTTTACAACTTTCGAGGAGAATAAATTATTTACTTTTCTATATTACCTCAACTTCTTTTATTGTCCTAAGAAATTCTCTCCCTTGTATTAATAGTTTTCAAATTCTCATAAAGGGGTAGTGATGGAATTTTAAATAAATTTTATTTGGTAAATGATATTTTCTTAATACATGTGTAAAAACCTTAAACGATAATCTTTTAAGTATTAATTAGCAACCTTGTCTTTTCCTTTCAAGTTATTTAATTTGAAAAGAAAATTTGTTTATGTATGGTTGACTCAGGTCAGGCTAATGCAATCACTCGCCTCCCATATACCATACAATATGAATTATTATAACTAATACATTATGGGAAGATAATGCCAACTACTTTAATTAAAGAATTTCATAAATAATCAACCTTTAAAGACTAAAATGATTACCATATTTGTTGGAAACATCGAATTTATGAGCTTAACCCTGCTTTGCACATATTATTAAACTTGGTTCATTTTACATTATCAACCTAAAGAAAAAAATGATTATCAAAAAATTATGAAATGAAGGAAGTACTATTTAAAAGTCTATTGTAGCAAAAACGAATCAATGGTATTTTCTTCACTATTTCTAAAATTATTGCATAAATAGATAAGTTAAGAAATTTAAAGTGCCGAAAAAATGAACGGTGTTTAGTAAATACTACTAGCACAATTCACACCTCATTTTCAGGGTCTAAGATATATGATATGACGTGGGTGGAAACTCAAATTACAAATATTGCTATACGTACAGATGGTTCCTTTTAAAAGTTTGTGGGATTAATTAGTTTCTAGTGGAGCCCCATGGCTCAACCATTGTCTACTGGTCCTCCTATCTTCACTCCTTAACACCGCAGGAGCTACAACTGGGCCTGCCACCTGTTTAATTTTATTTTTTTTATAATTCGTAAATAATTATACTTTACAGTCCAAGTCAGAAACTGGCATATAATGCCACAAATAATTCTGACTCTTAAATCTTGACCCTTCCTTCCTTATCAACCTACCTTCCTGTAATCCTGTCTATTATATCTCTGCTTCATTCCTCTCTTCTTAGCTTTAGGCTTTAGCTACTACTCTTGCTTCTCCCTCAGCTCAGACCTTCATTTCAATTTCTTTAATGGTGCTGCACTTTTCTTCAATATTATCCAATCTCTAAACCTTCAAAAACCATATATATATATATATATATTAATTATTATATTTCACATATTATTTTCTTGGATAGTTGGTTATTTAATGCAGCATTAATTAAAGACTTACCCTTCACTTCTTAAGTTCCTATCACCAAATCTTTCTGCTCTGCTTTTTATTCGGTAATAATTCTTCTCAAGTTCATGTCTTTGATTGATTTAATTTAATTATTTTTCTTGTTTAATTTACGATTGTCTTTTGAACTTTGAGCTTAGTTCATCGAGCTTAAGTGATCGAAAATGGCTCCCAACAAGAATGGTAGAGGCCATGGCAAGACGAAAGGGGATAAGAAGAAGAAGGAAGAGAAGGGTGTGTAGTGTATTATTCAATTTTTTAATTATATATATTCACTGAATAATAATACTTTCAAGATATAAATTAATTTTGTATGTGATGTGGTTTAATTTGCAGTTCTTCCGGTTGTGATGGACGTAACCATAAACCTTCCGGACGAGACTCATGTTGTTTTGAAGGTTTGCTGCTCCAAATTCATGGCATGCTGTTTTGATAAGATTTCTTTTTTTTTATTATTATTTTAATTCTATATTTAGTAGTATAATTAAATATCCTTGTGTTTTGTTTATAACATATGCTCTTATTGGTCAAAATTTAAATGTAGACTGTATCACATAATAAAAATGGAAGGGGTTAGTATGAAATTTATTTTTAGGTAAGTTAGTTAATTGGCCAATACAGTACTGACAGGCATGCGAGACTCTATGTGTCAGTATTCTATTGGTCAATTGACCAACTTACAACAAAATAAACTTCATGCTAACTGGATTCAATAAAAATAATTTAGAGAAGGTTAGACAGAGGTGGTGGATTATATTCAAGAAGACAATATTACCGACAACACAATTATAATTTATTTGACCAAGTTTATTTGTCTTAATTTAAAAATACACGCACCGCAGGCTACAACTTATTAGAAATTTAAAATAATAGTATTATTATTGTCAAAATAGCTACATCTTGTTAAAAGTTACTCGTAAAAGTAACTACAACAACTTATTAAGAAGTTTAAACGTGTAAGTATGTCTAGCTTTTGTATGTCGTTATTTGAGGGGTGCACATGCACGAGTGGACACTAAAAATTGCCTGAATTTATAAAATTGTAAGAGCACAATTTATTCATTGTGAAATTGTTTGATATAATGAACTTGTCTAACCGTGATACATGCATAACAACTTTGTCTAGTAGTTGACTTGTCTTTATCCTTCATTATTATTTTTAGAAAAATTAAATTTATTTTTTTTTTCTTCAAAAAATTGATTAATTAAGGAAAACTAACAATGTTTCCTTGATCAGGGAATATCAACGGACAGGATTATAGATATTCGTCGCCTATTATCCGTGAATACGATAACGTGCCATATCACCAGTTTCTCATTATCTCATGAGGTAGGGGCTTATCTGTAACAACATTTAAGTATAGGGGTATTTCAGTAATCTGATATAAATGTGTGATCAGATAAGAGGGCCACGATTAAAAGATACGGTGGACGTTGCCGCACTGAAACCATGCATCCTCAATCTCACAGAAGGTAAAAAATAAGAGCAATTTATACGACGTCGTAGCGTTTAATACTCTTTGAATTCTCAAATTTACCCCTTCTTCCACAGAGGACTACGATGAGCAGAGCGCCACCGCGCACGTTAGAAGGTTGCTGGACATAGTCGCCTGCACGACGTGCTTCGGACCGTCGGCGAACAAGGACGACTCCTCCCGCAAGAATGCGCCGGGTGCACAGGATAACACGAGCTCCAAAAAGTCGAGCAAATCGAAAAGGAACAATCGATCTCCACCGCCACCGGCCAAAACGTCGACGTCGCCTCCGCCGCCGGCGTCGAAAGATGCGTCAGTGGATAGAGAGGGAGAAATAAGCAATTCGTTCCCTAAGCTTGGTAGCTTTTACGAATTCTTTTCTCTCTCTCATCTCACTCCCCCTATTCAATGTCAGTTCTCTCTCTCTCTCTCTCTATATATATATATATATATGCATATATTACATATATTTGCTATTGGCAGTTTATATTTGCGTGAATTGATTACATGTTGAGATTTTTAGTCCCAAATGAAGCTCCACTTAAAAAATTTATTGTACTAATTCATTAATCTTCATTTTTTAAAATAAACATGAGCTTTCAAAATTGCCTAACATTTCGGGACTATAAAAAGTTCATATTTTTGCCTGTCTTGTAGTGTGAATGTGAAAATTACAGACAATAGCATACCTGTACTATCAAAGGTAGTCTAGCTAGCTTATAAGGCTATAACAAAAGCAGCAACTTAAAAAAGAAGATACACAGAAGTTCATGGAATTCCCAATTCCAAAAAGCATTTATGCAAGGGAAATATTTCAGTTCTTGTTGTACTATAATTCCGTTTTTATACTTGTTGAATATTAAGGAAATTATGCTTCAATTAAGGATGTGCACTAACTGGATGCACTACCATGAATGATGCAGTTATTAGGAGGGCAACACGACAGCAAAATGATGACATTTTTGTTGATCATCTTTTCTCTCTCGACGTAAGAGTTCATGAAACTATATCCTCTATTTCTACACGTTTTTTTCTCAGTTTATGTGTGTTTGCGACACAATAGAGAATTTCATTATAATTGCTATGTTGATATGTAGGTGAAGCTTTGTAATGGAAAGCTGGCTAATATTGAAGCTTGTAGAAAAGGATTTTACAGTGTTGGGAAGCAGCGGATTCTCTGTCACAACCTTGTTGATTTGTTACGACAACTAAGTAGAGCCTTTGATAATGTTAGTTTTCTAAATTTGAGGATTTTGGATATTATGTTTTCTCATTCCTCCAGTTGTTATGTTCATTAACTGTTTTCATGTCCTAAATTGGTTTATGACCATTTGAATCATGGATCCCTAAATGTTTATAGTTTATTGTTCTTGGAATCTTGCTGGGATCAAATAGTTTCAAATCATGCTTTAACAACTATCTGGTTTATCTTTAGCATTAGCATTCTACTGCCTGCCTCTTAAGGTGGAAAAACATGTTTTTTTTTAGTTAGAGCATCAAGTGCTCATAGATCCTAGAGGATGCTAGTCTTAACATGAGATACTTGTAAGCCTAACAAGTTTATAGTATCATGCTCTCTCCACATGATATTTTATGAATAATTAAGGATATGGACTTCAAGATGAAAAACTGCAGCTTTTTGCAGAAGGGAAGTTGATGAGAATATGCTAGAATATCTGCCAATTAGCTTTCTGATTTTGTATGTTGTGTTTAACTTTAAGAAATTGTTGTGGATGTGTGCACGCACATTGTATTTAACAAGAGGAAAGTGTTAATTATACTCATACTTTATTTTTTATTACATAACATATTTTTGTGTAATCTTTCTTCTTGTTTCATGATTCCTGAATAGTCAAAAATGTTGTTGAAATTTTTTCACGTTTCATCCCTCTTATTCAGGCTTATGATGATCTCATAAAAGCATTCTCAGAACGCAATAAGGTATCCATCAATTTCCCTTCTGCATGTGAACTATCTTGAAACTGGTTTTTATACAAGATCTGTACATATTCTTGTTTTCACGCTAATAAATTGTGCCCCCTTCAAATTCGTAACTGACTTGTTGGTTTCTCACTGTAGTTTGGGAATCTGCCCTATGGCTTCAGAGCCAACACATGGCTTGTCCCTCCTGTTGCTGCACAATTACCATCGACTTTCCCTCCTCTTCCGGTGGAGGATGAAACATGGGGAGGGAATGGGGGTGGTTTGGGAAGAGACGGAAAAAGTGATTTGCTACCTTGGGCTAATGAATTTTTATTTATCACATCTATGCCTTGTAAGACAGCTGAGGAGAGGCAGATTCGAGACAGAAAAGCTTTCATTCTGCACAGCCTATTTGTAGATGTTGCCATCTTTCTAGCCATTTCGGCCATGCAACATGTAATGGGAAAATCAGATTTAAACTGTTCAGCTTTAGAAAGCGAAGTTATTTATACAGAGAGAGTAGGGGACTTGAGCATAACTGTCATGAAAGATGCTCTTAATGCTAGCTGTAAAGTAGATACTAAAATTGATGGAACTAGAACAACAGGAGTGGATCAGAAGAACTTGGATGAAAGAAACCTACTGAAAGGGATCACTGCAGACGAAAATACAGCTGCCCATGTAAGAGCATCTTTGAAAATTTGATTAATCTTTGAACCGGTATGGATTGTGGAATTTATTCTCTTTAATAAGTGAATTGAAGTGGTTGAAGAAAATTGTAACTTTCAATGCAGGATATTGCCACTCTAGGTGTTGTCAATGTAAGATATTGTGGTTACATTGCTGTTGTGAAAGTTGAGGTTAGGGAAAATATCAAAGTGGGTCCTCCATCACAAAGCCTTGAACTTCTTGATCAGCCTGATGGTGGTGCCTGTGCTCTCAATATTAACAGGTTGGTACATACCTCTGCAGAGTATAAAAAATTTACTACCTATCCAGACCATGTGTTTAGAATCCTTGAGGTTTTTGCTTTTCGCTTTTCATGTCAATATAAGTGGAGATATAACATTTCGATTATAGATTGTGTTATTTCCCAGCGTCAGAGTTTTAATTTTCAGGAAATGGGACTAATCAGTTCATACTTTGTTGTTGTTTCATGCTTTCTGACATAAGGTCAAATTAGTTTCGTAATTTATTTCTCATTTATAGATTTTTAGTTTAAGATATACTTTTCAACCTGTAACTGCCACCTACTGATTTATGGTATTCCTTTCAACCACAGTTTTTATGGGCCAAGTACATTATCTTTTGCATGTTACTCACTTTATGTTCTTTTAGCAAATCATTCTTAATTATTTCCTTGTTTGCAGTTTGAGGATGCTTCTTCATAAGAGAACTGCTCCTGAAGACAATAAGACACTATCAAATTCACAAAATTTTGAAAGTGAAGAGCTCAGTTCTGCCCGGGATTTTGTCAAGAAACTTTTAAAGGAAAGCCTTGATAAGCTTCAGGAAGAAGAAGCAGAAGGGCACATTTTCACAAGATGGGAACTTGGAGCTTGCTGGATACAACATTTGCAAGATCAGAACAAAACAGAAAAAGATAAGAAACTGTCTGGTGAGAAAACTAAAAATGAGATGAAGGTTGAGGGACTTGGGACACCTCTTCGATCTCTTAAGAACAAAAAGAAGAATGTAGATGGTAGTAAAGGGGAACTGCAGTCCAAGAACTTAAAATCGATTGCAAATGGTGTCAATGGGGAGGTAGGCAGTATTATGTTGCCCTTGGCGGAGTCTCAACTTGAGACTAACGCCAATGAAAATGAGCTTGCATTGAGGAGGTTGTTAACTGATGCTGCTTTTACTCGGCTAAAAGAATCAGAAACTGGACTGCATTGCAAGGTAGTATTTTCAAGTAGCCTTGAAAGTTATAATATTTCTTGTTTGTTCTCTAAAGCATGTAATGACTTTCTGATTGTTATTGATAGTCTTTGCAAGAGTTGATTGACTTGTCACAAAAATATTACGACGAGGTTGCACTTCCGAAACTGGTAACAGCAGAATATTATGTTTAATTATTTTCCTGTTCATTTTGTGTTTGTGCATTACTTTGATCACCTCAAGCATTATATGCAATGTAGGTTGCGGATTTTGGTTCCCTGGAACTCTCACCAGTTGATGGACGCACTCTGACCGATTTCATGCATACCCGAGGTCTTCGGATGCGTTCTCTAGGACAAGTGGTAAGTGCCTTGTGGTGATGCATTTTTTAAAATGCTTCTACTTCATTTTATGCATCCATTTAACTTTGTTGATCCTTTTTTACACATTCTGATGTAGAGGTTATAATTCATCATTTCATCCTCGTCATACTCTGACACTTGTTTTGTTTATTTATTTTGTTTTTACTTTGATATCTCAATTTCCATTTTGTAATGCAAGTGTCAATCATCCTCTAATTTTATTGCAATTGTGTATTGCCCTTGCTGGAAGAGTAAAATAACCCATGCAATTTCTGCTTCAAATACTTTGAGCATAAAGCTTCAAATTAGTCAAAACTAGTTACCCCTTTACCATTTTTCTTATGTTATTTGTAACAGTAAACCTATTAAGTTATTTGATCATACACCCCCTCTATCTACATCCGTAGATGTTCTCTTAATATTAATATCTTTCCAATTAATTTTTTAGAAAGGGAATTTGAGAAATTAAAACTTATCAGCTTGTAAGCTCATTGCTTCACCTCAAGCACATGATTCATCTTCTTTCTTCTTCCATCCACACGTGTTTCAGTTATTTTTACCATTGTTATAGTATTTATCGAAATAAAATAAATTATCTCTACCATTAAAGATCCACCTTCCAGTATATACATTTTTATAGTAATCCAATAAAATATAATTATCCTTTGATTTTGTTGAGAATAAGGAAGGTGAAATATGTTACCGACCTGCAAGCATGTTTGACGCTGCTGAATAATGCTTGCGTTTTCTTTTCTTTCCCAGGTTAAACTTTCAGAAAAGTTATCACATGTGCAGTCTCTCTGTATTCATGAGATGATAGTACGGGCATTTAAGCACATTCTTCAGGCTGTGATTGCCTCTGTTGTTAATAGAGATGATATGGCTGTGGTTATTGCCACTACATTAAATTTGATGTTTGGGGCTTCTGAAAATGAGCAATCCAATCAGTTTTCTGGGGTTGATTCCCTTTTATGGAGATGGCTGGAGGTATTTCTGAAGAAGCGGTATGATTGGGATCTTAGCAGCTTGAACTACAAAGATGTGAGAAAATTTGCAATTCTTCGTGGGTTATGCCATAAGGTACTGGACACTTCTTCAACTATTGGCAATGACCAAAATTCTACACTACACATCTATATATTCTCATCCTTCCATACAAAAATTACAGGTTGGTATTGAGCTAGTTCCAAGAGATTTTGATATGAATTCTCCAAAGCCTTTCCAGAAAATAGACATTGTCAGTCTAGTACCAGTGCATAAGGTGAAGAAGAATAAGTGTTATTTGATTGAATAATGTCTTTTATTTTATTCAGCCTTGTTATGATAATGTATGCATTTTCTATAATGTTTGATTTGTGGCTCCTTGCAGCAAGCAGCATGCTCATCTGCAGATGGACGACAACTCTTGGAATCATCAAAAACAGCTCTAGATAAGGGAAAGCTTGAAGATGCAGTTAGCTATGGAACAAAGGTAAGCTTGGAGTTATGAATATTTGTTTATAAATTATTAGGTCCCCTCCTTTGCATTGAGGTTCTTTTAACCAGAGACGTGGATTAATATTATTGTGCTTTGCCATTCATATTGTTGGCTATATATGTTTCTTCCTTTGCTTTCTGCCTAAGGGTAGACCAAGATAAATGAAAAGGAAAAATTGTAAGATACGTATTTCACTACATCTGTCCTTATGCAATATCCTAATGGTTAATAGTATGTTATGTGGCTGTATCTGGTGTTTTCAGGCTCTTGCAAAGCTGGTTGCAGTTTGTGGTCCCTACCACCGAATGACAGCAGGAGCTTACAGCCTTCTTGCTGTAGTTTTGTATCACACAGGAGATTTCAATCAGGTCTGTGATCCATTTTGTTTTAGCTATTGTTGTTAGACTTCTGATTTCTGAACATGAAGATCACTTGCGCCTTCCTAACCTCTAGCCAAACAATTTCTGGAAACTCTACCTACTATATCTGCTCCTTATGCTCCAATAATCCTGCCTACTCTGCAAAGTTAATACTATTTTCATTTGTTCAAGTCTTAATGAATATATGCTTCCATAATATAGTTAATAAATGTAAACCTTATTACAGGCCACTATTTATCAGCAAAAGGCATTGGATATCAATGAGAGAGAATTAGGACTAGATCATCCAGATACCATGAAGAGTTATGGGGATCTTGCTGTGTTCTATTACAGACTTCAACATACGGAGCTGGCTCTCAAGTATGTTATTTTCTCATTTGTACGACATGTAATTTAGATATCACATATTCATAATAACTTTCACTTTATTAGTTCAGCATCATGTTCTTTAAGTTGTTGGTTATGTTACCAGTGATCTGTCAGTTTTTTTTCCTGCTGATGTGCCAGATGTAAGTAGACTTTGATTCCAACCTAAGGAATATTATTGCGAACTTGTGATAATGACTATAGAACAAGACAACTTTCTTATTTTGTAGCTTTTGTCTGAGACCCTGAGTCTCATAATCGAATTGGTTATCAGGTTCAGGCCCAGCCTAATGTAATACTCATCTGGTTCAGGCTCAAAAGTAAATTGGACATTTCCTATTTTGACCAAAGCTTACGAGTTTTGTGACTTTATAAACATTAAAAATACTTCTTTTGGATATCAAACAAGACAAAAGAACAGATTTGCATTTATCAATAGTATATAACAATTATCCAAAAAGAACAAACCGTAGAATATTTAAGGTTAATTCTCGCAAATAAGATGACCATAATCTTTAATAACACGTGTAGAAAATAATAAATGAAGTAACAGAGCTGAAAATAAGATGGAAGAGTAATGTTATTTCTAACTAAGAACCCAACGTAACAAGTTATCTAAGCCTAACATATGTGTTATATTTGTATAACATATTTTGAAAGTTATGTATTATACATGTAAATCGTGCTTGGGTTGGTTTGACGCAAGCCTTGGCCCTGGCCCCATCGAAGTCACACCCCTAGAAGATCTAGATCCTCAAGTTCATGATAAACCTATAATGGAGAGCATATAGAAACTAGTAAAGTAGTTTTGCAATAGGCAGAATGGTAAAGTTATTTAAGCTTAGTCTTCTTGAATCCTGTTCTTCTATACAACTCTTGCTGAAATTTTTTTCTGGTGTTTTTTCTTAGTGGATAAAAGAAGAAATTTTATTAGAAGAAAAGAGGTAATACAAGCAAAATGGGGACAAGGAGTCCACCAAAACTATAAAGGAGTAAATAAAAGGAAATATCAAAGGGGCAGCTCTCCAATCTCTGCAATGATATGTTTTGTATAATATGTTATGTTATTTAAACTAATCCTAGTGTTGTAGCGGCTATATTAGGGATATAAGCATATGGCTGCATAATTTAAGTTGGCATTGTTTAAGGTTGAGTCGCACTGATTACTTGTATTCTCTTGAAACATTAGTTCCAATATGATCTTGATTTTCACCATTTCATATCGTCTTGTCAGTGAGATGTTTAAAAGTACTGATCAATCACGTCTATCATAGCTCATAAGCCATCAGCTTTTTTGTAATGATGAGTATTCTTTCCTGCATTTTAATCTTAACTTAGTTCGTACTTGAAAATTTACTTTGTCATTGTGTAGATATGTAAAGCGTGCACTATATCTGCTACATCTCACGTGTGGCCCATCACATCCAAACACTGCTGCGACATACATCAATGTAGCTATGATGGAGGAAGGCCTGGGAAATGTTCATGTTGCCCTTAGATATCTCCATAAAGCTCTGAAGTGTAACCAAAGGTTACTTGGCCCGGATCATATACAGGTTCCTTTTTATATGAGCTGAACATATATTATTCAATTTTATGTTAATGCGCGACTTTTCTGTGAATATGGTGTCAGAAAAATGAATTTAAAAATAAGCAAAATCTGTTGGACTTCTAGTTCCTACAAGCCAACAATTGTATGTTAGCAAACTTAGCATATAACTTTCCCATTGTGCTTGCTACTGGAATTGCAAGCTGTATACAGGCCAACTTTCACACTGGACATAGATTTTAGATTAGCCATGCTACATTATCCACAATATTCCTTTGACTAATTTATTCCTTCCCACTTTAATTGTTTTGCAGACAGCTGCAAGTTACCATGCTATAGCAATTGCTCTCTCATTGATGGAAGCTTATCTTTTGAGTGTTCAACATGAGCAAACAACCTTGCAGATACTCAGAGCAAAGCTGGGCCCAGATGACTTGCGCACACAGGTAAATTCCTCTAGGTTCAAAGATATAACAACTTTGATAACATCATTTTTATACCTCCTTTATATGAAGTGTTACATGTGACCATCTTTTTCAAGGGCTCATTTGTGTAAATCATAACTATATCCTGTTTCATTAACGTCCTGTGGGGTGTTAATAAAAGTTAGTACTGGGGAAGATGATTGCAATTAGTTCGATTAAATTTGTATTATCAGCATCAGTTAGCCAATGGTATTATTAGAACATGAGAAAAATAATTACAGCATGCTATAGTTACCATGGAAGCTATTTGTAGAACTTTCTTAAAGTACGAGTTAACGTTAGCTTTAATTTTACTATATTCAAGATGAGCTGACTGCATATGGTTGTGACTGTTGGAACAAATGCTGCAGGATGCCGCTGCTTGGCTCGAGTACTTTGAGTCAAAGGCTTTTGAACAGCAAGAAGCTGCACGAAATGGTACTCGAAAGCCTGATGCATCTATAGCCAGCAAAGGCCACCTGAGGTATATCTGCTTTACCCTGATGATATGATGATTAGTTGCACATTTTAAAGGTACATGTGTTAAAGTGGTGGTGTATTTAGGGGTCACTTTAATTGGATCTAAAGTACTTTATGTGGGCTGGGTCGGCTGGACGAGTTCACTCCAAGGGAGTAGCTATATGTTTGTGTTTCCTCCTCATGTGTACGGGGTTAATGGTAGTAAGCATTTCCCTAATTTGGTGACAAAGACCATCAACCTAATAACCAGTAGGTTCGCTTAACAATTTATGACCACAATAACTATCATATGCATTGACCATACTCATCCTGTCTCTTTGACTTAATTGTCTATCTTGAATCTTGATGATTTAAATATCTATTGGATATGTTCTAATGATCAGTGTAGTTACTACTTTTTATTTTACTTGATAGTGTGTCAGATTTACTTGACTACATTAGCCCTAGTAATGATGGTAAAGGGAGAGATGCTGTGGGATTAAAAAGGAAAAGCTATATAACAAAGGTATGTTTTTTTCCCTCAATTAGAAACTGAGATTTTTCTTATCATTTTATAAGAAAATAGATTCAGTAAAAAATGTATATAAAGAGCAATACAAGATAATTAGCGATCATTATTCCCTTTGTGATTTAATACCTAAGGTTTGTTTGTATATTTCATGATTAAAATTGTTTGAATTGCATATCTGCATGACACCCAGCATAAACTTCATCAGTTTCTTTTTAGTGATATTAAGATGGATTGTCTATTTACTGTTGTTGCTTAAATTTGGGCCTCCCTGGTGTTGGCATCCCATCTCATTGGCTACTAGCTGGTAAAGAAATATAGGTGATGTAATAAAACCATAACTAGGTTGAAATCAACCTAACATGGTCAACTTAGTTATTCCGATCTATATTTGTTTCTCTTAATTATATTGCGCAGAGAGAGAGAGAGAGAGAGAGAGAGAGAGAGAGAGAGAAAGAGTCTAAAGCTGTTTACAAATATGAAAACATTTTTATCACCTCAAAACCCTCAATATGAGCCTCTATGTAGGTTTGCTTCCTCTCCATTACCACTCCACAGGATACCAAATCCATTCCTCATGTGTAGACCGTAGATCTAGAAAGGTAAAAAAGACCCCTAAAATAACTTCTAATACATGACTCTAGCCCCTAGAATCTTCATTGTAAGAAGAAAATGAATATTTTATTAATGAAACCCCTGATATAACTAAATTGCTTCTAATTTCTACAACCCTTGATTTCAAATGTTAAAACCATTGTAGATTAGAGTATGATCACTTCAGGTAGGTGTCTACAGTAACAAATCACGATTAGAACATTCTCTCAATGTGGGTGAAATTTCAATCTCAACTTTTTCACTAGTATTAAGTTGTTCAAGACTTTTGAGAAGGATAGTTAAAGAAAGTAAAAGCTTCAGTAATTATGCAACGTACTTAATTTGAGCTGTTTGTCCTACTTTTCTGTGTCAATTGTGTGAAGTAATTAATGTTTTGTTTTTCAGCTGAAAGAAAAATCTTATGAGAACTTCGGTTTGGCAAATTCTGAGGGATCTCCAAAAGAAATGCTGCAAGAGGCTTCAGATGAAGAGAAACAAATTAATGAACCTGGAGGTGACACAACTGTGAATCTTGGATCCACAGATCCACCGGCTGAGTCTGGACAACCTGATGAGGAAGAAACTACCAAGGAAGAGCTAGTTCAGTCCACACAGCCCGTGTTGGAGGAAACTGTTGCGGAAGAAAAGCCTGTTATTGCTAATGATGTCTCACCTGAAGCACATGTTGAAGGAGAAGATGGATGGCAACCGGTTCAAAGACCAAGATCAACTGGGTCATACAGGAGACGATTAAAGCAGCGACGGGCAGCTATGAGCAAGGTCTATAATTATCAGAAGAGAGATGTGCTATCTGAACCAGATCATTCTAGACTGAAGAGTACTTATCAAAACAGTAAGTATCAAATGCTAAAGAAAAGGATGATGTCTCCAGGAAATTATATAGAGTACCACACAGCAAAGAGTCCCTCCCAGGGTACTAAATTTGGCCGGAGAATAGTAAAAGCTGTAACATATAGAGTTAAGTCTGTGCCTTCATATGCTAAAGATGATACAACCGAGACCTCTAAAATTGGAGGGGAAGAATCTTTAGATGCACGGCCTGTTTCTGCAGGGAAAGAAGTTGGACCAGTATCATTGAAATGTTCAATAGTTAGCCTAGGCAAATCGCCTTCTTACAAGGAAGTAGCTTTGGCTCCACCAGGTTCTATTTCAATGCTGCAGGTCAGGTTGTCCCAGGATGACTTTCCTGATAAAAAGGAACCCTCTGTGAAACATGAAGAAGAAACCAGTGGAACAAAAGAGAAGGTAGAGTCTGTGATATTAGAGGCGGAAGATATTAGGGAAGAGATAATTCGGAACTTGGTTGTTGATTCAACTGATAACTTCAAAGTTGAGACTATAACTGTTGACAAGACCAGAGAAACTCTTTCAAATGATGGGCAGGAGGATAAACATTCTGAGGTAGTTTCTCCTACCGAGAAAATGGTTGAATCCAGTACTGTGGAGGTTGATCAAGAAATACAGGAAAGCATCCAGACACATAATAAGCCAAGTGCAATTGATTCTTCCAGAATGGAGCTCTTTGAGAAAAATACACCAAGCATTTTTGAACCTGAAAATAATTCCAACTCTAGCTTGCATGGATTAGAGGATTTGAAGGACAAACAGTCTGTGTCTTGTTTGATTGATACTACAGAATTCCCAAACAAAAAGTTGTCTGCATCAGCAGCTCCATTCAACCCATCACCAACTTCTGCACGCGTAACTCCATTGGCCCTAAATATTGGTCTTCCTCCCGGTCCTGGTGCTATTCCAGCTGTTTCCCCCTGGTCAATGAACATGACTCTTCATCCAGGGTCTGCTGTCACCTCTCCTCACCACCCATACCCATCACCTCCACCAACCCCAAACATGATACACTCCTTGCGATTTGTGTATCCTCCTCCATATACTCAACCTCAATCATTACCAGCCACTACTTTTCCTTTAACTAGTAGCCCCTTTCACCCCAATCATTTTGGATGGCAATGCAATGTGAACCCTAATGCACCACAGTACATTCAAGGTCCAGTTTGGCCTGGCTGCCATCCAATGGAGTTCTCTGTCCCAGCACCAGTTGTTGAGCCAATTGTTGATCCCTTTTTGGAGCCAAAGGAGCCATTTAAGAATGTTGATAGTTCAAGTGGTCCAAATTCACCGGTGAATGTTAACAATGGGGATGAAGCTAAGACAGAAGCAAATCTTCAAGCATCAGAGGCTACTGAGAACTCAAATGAAGCGACTGGGATTCAATTAGAAACTGTGGAAGAAGACCCTAAATCAGATTTGCATAGTGTTCAACATTCTGGAGTGATACAGGGTTATAGTAATGGTTCAAATGAAAATGCTGGAACCAGCATTGATAATCATGTGCCAAGAAACAATTGCAAGATTGACAATGAGAAAACCTTCAACATTTTGATAAGGGGAAGAAGAAACCGAAAACAGACTCTGAGAATGCCGATAAGTTTGCTAAACCGACCATATAATTCACAGTCTTTTAAGGTCATATATAGCAGAGTAATCAGAGGGGGTGAAGCTGCCAAGTCTACCAGCTTTCCTTCAGATGAAAATGGTACAGCTAGCGCTACGTAAGACGATTTTTGTGATCTTACTAGATAAGTATAGCAGCATGATTGAGTTGTTGTGGAAGGCAATTATGTTATTTTGTCATATACAAAGGAGACCGAAGTTTCTTGGATCGCCCCATCTTTCATGACTGTGGAGCTCCTTAGATTTCTGGCCTGTCTCTTATACTAATTTTCAGGTTAGTTTCTTATAATCAATATCTTCATTATATTTCTTTTACTTTCTTGCTGTGATGAAATTTCTAAATCTACTAATCAAAACTTAAAAAATCAAATCCCAATTGATGGAGTGTCAGCTCCAGAACTTTGTTTATGGATGAAATTTGGATTCACTTCTTCACGTCAGAAATTTTCACCTTAAACTAATATTAATTTTGTCATATTTCTTTTGTTAACACATAGTGAACTCCTCAGCGGTCTGCTTGTTGATGTGCAGGCCTACAACGGGAAATTTTACTCGTGGGATTTGAGAGGTGTCTTTTTGGTGACGACACAGTTCAGTTAGACAATTATGTTTTTTTGGGGTCACAACAATAGAAGACTGACTATTAGTTTTTGATTTAGACTTTGAAAAGTACATTGGATTTATTTGTATATGTGACATTTTGTTTCTTCTTCTTGACTGAGAATTGACTGTTGACATATTCTCCAAAATCGCTACTACCCCTTTTATTTTTCTTTTGACAGTGCAAAAATATGTTGGTAGAACAAATAAAAATAAAATTCTGTAAGCTTTTTTTGATATATCTTGTCTACGCTATCAGAGTTACATTTGAAGGGCTTAGCAAGTGAATATGCAGATAAATGTGGCAAGAGATTGACCTATTATTGATCAGTGTTCTCTCATAACTTAGTTTCTGATGGTATTCTTTTTACTACTTTTTAACATTGTTGATTTTAGATGCGAATTCCCTTGTCCTCTGTGTTCTTGGCTGTTAATTTCTTCTTTTGGTGTTCCCAACCATGGAAACACATACTGAAGCTCAGATTATTGATATATTCTACAGCTGCTCTTTGTACCTCTTATGTTAATGCTACTTGTTTCCTAGCAAACAACAATTGTAGCCTGGTATACATGTAATGCTAGAAGGAATACAAAAGTGTGGCAACACCTCTTATATTCATTTTGGATGTAATCAAAATGCATTCTTTTCCATGAGGAAGGGTATATATATATATATATATATACACACCCACCCACACACACATATATATACACATATATATATATAGACACACCCACACACACACATATATGATGGAACTTTACCTAGTTTTCCTAAAATAGTGAGAATGGAATATAACTGCATATTGAAACCCCATGAGTGAGTTCACAAAGTCCCCAACTTGATGTAGTAATCCATCATAAATTTCAGCAATGTAATCATTCAAAGTCATGCCAATGCTTTTCATATTCCGAAAGCCTTAGTTGTTGATAAAAAGTTAATCCACACTAAACTTTAAAAGGATAACATGCCAAAGAAGGATCTGTTTTCCCTTTAAGCTTTAACAAATAAGAGAGAAAGAAATGAAGGGAGGGGAGGCAGCAGAGCAAGAAGAGGTAGTTCCTTCCGATAGAACTCTTCTGTCCTTCAATAGACTTGGGAGCTCTCATTTCATGTACCATTAGCCTTCCTCTATAGGAGAGCACAATTTTGCGCCACGCTTGAACCTCTTGCCATCACCAAAACTTTTCCATAGACGTGCAAAATCTGTCGTACTCGCGTCTAAATCAACCTGTCTCAACAAATGAAATAAATTTGAGATACTCAAGTATAACTCTTTATGGATATCAAGAACAACTGCAGAATTAGCAGATAAAAAAGAGCATACCTTTAATCTGAATGCTGAACTTAGTGCACTAAAATGAGTTCATTTGGAAGTCTGGAGGGGGAGGCAATTCCTTTGGCCTTCTCATCCTCAACAAAACTTCTAGTACAATACATGAAAGCAAAACTATGCCAAGAACAAACCCAAACCCTATTTTCCATTCATTCCCTGCATTTGCATAATGGATCCCCAAAACTATATTCAGCGTTCCAAAGAAAAGTGCAATCCTTCCGAACCAATGGTGGTACCAGTTCCAGTACCTTCGATTCTTGCTGTCCTTGTGCGGTCTTAGAAAGAATGCCAACACCTGCAAATCAATTCAATTTAGAACTAGCTGCTTATCTTTCCTTTTCTTTAGTAGATTATGCATCACTAAAAGAAGAAAATAAATATTTTTACACTTCATAACATTTATAGGAATTTTAAGTCTTGAAAGTTCATGTATTGAATTCAACAGAGTAGATGCTAGAAAATAGAATTGTATTGTGCTACACCCCATTTCAGGCACCTTTTTTATATATAAAAAAAAAAGAATCAAATTACAAAAAACATTGTCTTCATCTTATTATGTACTGCTATAGTATTAGTACCTGCCCCTCTTGTTTGGAAAGAGGAATGCTTGCTAAATAAAGGGTCATAATAAATAAAAAGATGAATGATGAAACTGAAGCAGATAAGGAACAGACCTGGA
The DNA here is from genome assembly GCA_020205605.1 of Panax ginseng. Taxonomy (NCBI): domain Eukaryota; kingdom Viridiplantae; phylum Streptophyta; class Magnoliopsida; order Apiales; family Araliaceae; genus Panax; species Panax ginseng. The sequence goes on along the minus strand of CM035134.1, from coordinate 1,208,896 downwards.
GGATACTTAGGACAAGAGCAAAGATTCCAATGCCTCTGTGTGCTGGTATATTCGCGCTTATTCTGTCATATAGTGACCTTCCAACAACTACAGCAGCAAGCACGATTATAAATCCAATGAACTGAATGACTACATGAAGATAGTACCATAACGGATCTCGATGCTTGAGGTATCTTGCAACAATTGCCCCTACTGGAAGAATTAGACCCCATCCAAGTAAAGCCAATACCCCATGAGTCTTTCTTGTACGAAAAATGTCATTTGGCATGCTAGACGCAGGCGCAGAAGAGTCTAAATTACCTGAAAGAATAAATTTTATCAGCACATGCAAGTGCTCAACATGCAACAGGCTTGAAGTTGATAAAATCTTATAGAAGTAAAGCGTGAGTGAAGATGAACAAACCTGCAGAGAAATCGAGGCGTATGGTTGTTTTGTCATTATGGAGAGTTAGGTGATGGTGGATCGGATATCTAGTCCCAAAAGCTAACAAGATTGCTTGTTTGTTACTTAGAGATGATGAGGTAGCAAAATTGAGCTGAAATGCCAAGTAAATTGTTGCCCCATAAACTGTAACAAATGGTGGAACATTTGTCAGTGACAATTCACCTTTATCAGGTTTGATTTCTTCAGGGGTGAATCCAGCTAGATAATATTGTTTGATTCTGGCAACACCCTTTTCAGTGATCCATCCAACCATTGCACTGGAATTAAGCATCATTCCATCTTTTGAAAATCCAATTCCAACCCAGCCAGTAGTGTATGTAGCAGATAATACAATGGTCACTACGTTATCTTTTGTCCTAGAGTACTGCAACAGAAAAATGAGATTTTTTTTTTATATGAATTTTGACTCTCATTTTGGGATGAGGGGAGTATAAGAAAAATTCATAATGAGAAGAATTAAACTTACTCGAAGAAAATATGCATTCCAAACAGGTTTGCAGATCATGTTAGGCAAATTACTGTATGGTAGAGGAAGAAAGTTGTCTAGATTGATGCTGCAAACCCCTGCTGCTGCAGCATTATCACCATTTGCATTACTACTCTCCTCCACCCCTGCCAACACAATCGGTTCCCACAAGCCAATCACAAGAACAAACACTAGTAGCACCCATCTAAATGGTGCCAAAATTCTTAATAATCTTGAATTCATTTCCGTAAAATAAAAATAAAAAAGGAATTTAAGGATCGATCTTAATTTCCCAGAAAAAATATTTATGAAGATTTCTTGACAGAAATCTAAACACACACACACACATATATATATATATGTGTGTGTGTGTGTGTGTGTGTGTGTGTATATATATATATATATATATATATATATATATATATATATATATATATATATATATATATAGAGAGAGAGAGAGAGAGAGAGAGAGAGAGAATTTTAATTTAGTTTCTTGGGTTTGAAGGTTGAGTGATTGAAGAAGGTGAGATGACAGTGGTGGTTAGAGTTGGGGGGTTATCATTATCATTCCCGCCAAATACTTCAACTATAAGTATTACCTAACATATTCTCTTTCTTTCTCATTTTTTTTTTTTTATTGTATCAATTAAGCAACTATGAACCTGCAGCACCACGTACCTTTGTTTGTTATATTTGGATGGTTTCTAGTGTAGGTAATTGATATGACTTGTGTTAGATAGGACAGCTAATTATCTTTAATAAGTAACTTAGAAGTCTAACCACCAGCTTAATTATAATTTAAGACAACTTAATTATATATATCGACATCAGAAAGGAAAACAAACACAAAGCAAAAGAAAGAAAAGATTAGCCATTCATCACATCCAAATTAAAGCTGTTTCTTTACTTGCATATACTGGCCGGTGACTATATATTAATGTTAATGAATAAGTATACAAGGCATGCAGGCAATGAAGAAAATAATTACATTTATCCTTAAAATTTACAAAAATGGCAACATCGATTTTGGGGCACCCTAAGAATTAAGGTATATATATATCGGTCAGGATCAAAAGCATTCTCCTTAAATAACATTCCGCCTTAAATAACATTCTTTTATCAAAACGACGTAGTTTTGGAGGGACGATGGTGACATTTTTTTAGTAAATACGCGGTGGCATTGTATTTACAAAATGTCACGCAAGGTCCCTCCAAAACTACGTCTTTTGATAAAAGAATGCTATTTAAGGCGGAATGTTATTTAAAATGTAATGCTTTCTTGATCTCACCGATATATATATATACTGAAGCGGATCAAGAAAGCACTCTCTTTAATAAGCACTCGCTTAAATAGCACTCTTTTATCAAAAGCAGCGTAGTTTTGGAGGGCGCAGTGGCATTTTGTAAATACAATGCCACCGCCAGATTTACAAAAAATGCCACTGCGTCCCTCCAAAACTACGTCGTTTTGATAAAAGAGTGCTATTTAAGGAGAGTCTGCTTCGATCCTCTCCAGATATATATATATATATATATATATATATATATATATATATACTGCCATGGAAATTAATTGGTTAAAAGAGAAAGAAAGACCGCTATATATCTTTTGATGTACTTAACAAGAGATTTTTTGGTTCCACAAGTCTAACCTAAAAATCTAGTAGAATTAATTAATTAATTAAAATTAACAAATCATGAATATTTACGTACGTACATGTATATAATCTTCAATAATCAATCGTTGAAGAAAGGATGATTTATTTTTAAATTTAAATACATTGAGACAGCCTGAACTATATATACAGTCATTTAAAGCTATTAGACAAATCAAATAACCTAAAATGAAACAACCCGGGTCAAATCCCGAGTTCGGAACAAATCTTGGGTCAAATCCCAAGTCCGAATCGAATCAAATCCATCCAAATAAGGCCTCAAACCATCGACCCAATAAGTATTTTCTTGGGTCATCTAGCCCACCACAGCTCCCAAAAGGTCACGATGACTTGAAGGTCTTATTGGTAGCCATCGTAACCGATCACACACACTACCCAAAGATCTTTGCTCTCTAGCCATCCGTGGGTGGGTGAGTGATGAAGGTACTATTGGTAGCCATCGAGCCGATCACACACACTACCAAAGATCTAATACCTACGGTAACCGTGTCCCCACCTCCGCACCTCCATCTCTCCATGTGGGATAATACCACCAACCTTCGTGTCCCCACCTCCCAAGAACCGTCGGATGACCCGACACGAGCTTTCGAGAGTGAACTCGATACTATATAAACAACCCGGTCAAATCCCGAAGTTCGAACAAATCTTGGGTCAAATCCCAAGTCCGAATCGAATCAAATCCATCCAAATAAGGCCAAACCACCCATTGGCCCAATAGTATTTTCTTAGGTCATCTAAAGCACCACAAACAGCTCCCAAAAGGTCACGACTTGAAGGTACTATTGGTAGTAACTTTATTTCCTTATATGGAGATAAATTTTTTCCTCTATCTTTCGATATGGGACTGGGGTGTTACATAAAAACTCTAATTTTCTCTTCTATTAATATTCTACAAGAAATATTTTTAAAAATTGCTATCACGTACACCAAATTAAATGGGAGAAATTATATATTCCACACACGTGATATATATGCACCCTCTTTAATTTGACATAAAATGTCAAAGAAAGTATATAATTTATTTTTATTTTTATTTTAAAAAACCAATATATATATATATATATATATATATATATATATATATATATATATATATATATATATGCACGCATGCACTAATTAATTAATGTTCATGGTGAAAAAATGGGAGCTCGCCTATGTAATTTCCAGGGGATCATAGGAACAAATAGCAAATGTGTCGCCATTTTTACATTGTTCAAAGGCGCACCCTAACCTCGTACTATCCCTCCACACAATCTGTGTATAATGACCGCATAGTTTCCCGGGCTTGCATGTATTTTTTTTAGCATCATAATATTTATGTTCCTTAATCCATAGCTTCACGGCGTCCTTAGGTGTCCATTCACCTCCACCACCCCAAAACAGGTTTTCGCCGTATGGACCGTCCGAATGGATCAGACTGCAGTCGGCGCTACGTTTTGCGGCGTAATCTCTGGCATATTGCTCTAGCTTCAAGTCCCAAACGTAGGGCGGTAGGTGTGCATGTTTCCTGGCTAAGTTGTGGAGCTTCAAAAATTCAATGTTGGCCGCTTCGTTTCGTATGAAATTCGACAATGATGAGGGATTTTGTTTTTGTTGTGACAGCGACGTCGTGCTGGCGGCGGTGGTACTGATCATAATCATGAGGAGGAGGAGAATTAATGTTGAGAGGATGAAATTAGGTTTGAGAAATTGGAACATTCCGATCGACTTAATTTAATTTTGTCGTCTGTTTTGAGTTTCTTGTGAAAAACAACAGATCGATTTTTGATGGACAAGGTTTCTGTATTTCTACATCTTTAACAAATTAATTCCAAGCACAAATTAAATTTATTTTGATGGCCATCCCTAACTCTCTCTTTTTATATATATACACACACTATAGGCATAATTAATTAATTAAATAACATATATATAAATAGACTTTTTAATTTAGAATTTGGAAAATTCGGTTGTTACAATAATGTTTTTAATTCTAAGGCCCACATGAACAAGTTGTGCGATCATTGTCATGTGCCAAAATGTCTTAATAATTTAAATGTAATATCTATCCTTTACAATCTAGTAAATGCATTTTTTAAACATATTTAATGATTATGGAAACTGACATTTACATTGAAATTTAAACTAATAGTATCAGGGGGTGTAGCTCATATGGTAGAGCGCTTGCTTCGCATGCGAGAGGCACGGGGTTCGATTCCCCGCACCTCCATGGTAAATTTTTATCAACGAATGCGGTCTTCTTGTTTTTTTACTCAAGTCTAACTACTAATTGTTTTAATTTTTTTTAACTAGTAATGGTTGATTTTTTTAACAATAAGTCTTGCCGGACAGGAAAACTGGACCGGTTGATTTTTTTTTTTTTTTTTTTATGCTTAGACTCCAAAAAATGTATTTGTTTTTATATGTGTATTCAAATTACACCTAAAACACTATATTTTATAAAATTCCTATTTGAATAAATACTACATTTTTTGGAGTCGCAAAAAAAAAAAAAAAAAAAAAAAAAGATAAAAAAAAATTCGGCCAGTCCAATAAAGCTGTCCGCGTAGCATTACTCTTTTTTTAATTTAGTAAGTAATTGTAGCATGATAATTACACTAAAGTTTTGTCAATATTTTTTTTCTAATTAAGGTGTAAAAGTGAAAGTATTAATTATGTTTGGTAATTAATAAAATATCAAATGATTTCTGTGGCAAGAATAAGGAGGAAAAGAAAGACATGCTACTAAGGGATTAGGAATGAGTCTTGCTCATGTCTGCAACAAGCTAGTAATATTGAAGACACATTTTCAGGCCTTCCAACTACATTTTAATTGAGATATCCTAAAAAGTGGTATTATCTGGGGTACATTCTCTCAACATCCTGGCTTCATGAAACCAATCTCAAAACTACTGAAATATTCAGAACTACTTACAAATTCTACTACTCCAGACTAAATTCCAGAAGGAATAAAGGGCCACCGAAAAAATGATACAACCTATAACACAATGCAGTCTGAGGCACACTCAAGTTTAGAGACTGATTTGGGTATATTTTTATGGTAAAGAATTCACCAAAGTTTCCGTATAAAATATAATCAAAATATGGGTTTGGATACGAGAGAACTTCATATGAACCTTCTTATAAGAGTAACTAAAGAAAGTCGGGGCAAATAAGCCACCAGCCCTTCCCTCAAATTGAGGTATAAAGAATGAGAGTCCCAGATCAAAGAATCGTAACCATCTCCTATAGCTAAACTCCAATTATTACTATCAAAGAAAAAGGTTAAAGAAAGGAAGATCCCCATAACTACTTGGCCCAGGCAACTGTATCAATCTCTGCCTGGGCAGATCTGTATAACTCCAGCCTCTTGGCAAGGGAGATGCGACGCTGCATTATTGCTGGATCCTCATCCAACAATTTACCCAACTGCTTCCCCTGCAAAAAATAAGTTTGGATAGTTCATAAGGTATATTATGTAGATCATCTTTTGTGTTCTTGTCCCGTTTTCTTTCATGTTGTGTGAGGAGTGCAGGCATATGATGAAATTCTCACCTCCTTTTTTCCCAAATCGGTAAAGAAATGGTCAAGTAAGCTGCGTTTGGCCTCACGCACTTGACAATAAACCACAGACTTTGGGATGGAGTTCCTCAAACTTCCAACCACCATATGGACATAAGACAATACATTTGATCCTGTTTTCAAGAGAGAGAATGGAAAGGGGGCAAACATAATCAGATCACCCCGATACAACATTTTAATACTTGCTTATAGGTTTGATTGTATCATATCTTCAGAATTAAATCGGTGTAAACATATGGGCCTCTTGAATACTTACCAATTCGACGAAGATATGAATCATTGTATCTGTCAAAGATCGAATGTGTTGGATTTCCACCCTTCTCAATATCTTGAGGAAGCTTACGGAAGAAATCAACTGTCAGGTAACTACACTCCATTTCAACTAGCTGTAGAGTAGCTTTTCTGCTTTCAGCCTTCATCCTGTCCAATGATTCAATAGCAGCATTTGAAACCTCCACTCTAAGCGACGGATACTGCTTCAGCTCCTGCACAATAGAAGAAAGCATCTAGCACTCAGATGGCACTAAATAAGTGATAAGCACACTAGCAGGAGCAACTAATGTATTGGTATTAAGATCAATTAACTGGGTATAGCAGAATTGAAAAATGATCACTTGAACTAGGAAGGAGAATATGAAAAGTCTTCAATTTATAGACGTAATAATTTATATGCTCCATCCACCCACATTTATGTCTTCTTTCAATGCAAACCGGAATTTCAGAACTCATCAACAGTAAATTACTAAATTTAGACATTGCTAATCGGAGGAGTTAAGTTACAAAGAAATCCAACTACCAAAACTTATAATTCTAGGTCCACTCTCCAAGTTGCTTTTCTTTTTGTCTAACTCACTTCCTTTTTTCTTTGCGAGTTTCGGGAATATCTAGGTCCAAGTTCTACATCTATAAATTGAAAGGTCCGAATGATCAACTCTGCAATCAGATTCGAATCAGTAGGTCTTCAAATCGTTCATTTGAAAAAATAGAAACCCTTGTTTGATTTATTGGATGATCAATGATACTTCCCAAAAATCTCAAGGACCTACCGCTTTAGGTAAATATTTAATATTATAGTATATTTCAAAAATTGCTCCTTTAGATGCAAATAAATAAATAAATGGATTAGCCTGGCAAAAGTAATTTTCAAAAATCATTGTGTGTCCTCTTGTATGGGTTATCAAGAGGACACATAAAGTGGCACTAAGGGAGTAGTTGAATGAATAAACCATGACTATAGAAGAAAAGTTATAAATGCCTATGATCTGACAAATCCCTAATAGTCATGCTATGGTGAATGCATATGCTAAATCAGTCAAGAAACATTAAAAAGTAAAAGGCCTAAAGACTAACCGTAGTCTCCTTAATTGACTTGTGAACCAGATCCTTCAGAATAGCATGAACCTGAAATCACAGTAAAAGAAATCAAGCAAAGTTGCAGGCCCATTACTGATATCACTACACATCTTTTATGAAATGAAAAATTGTGACGAAAGCAAAAACATGACACTACTTTAAATTCATCAAATTAAATCCAAAGAACAACGAAGGATTAATTTGACACCAAACAACCCCACATTCCTAGGACTCTTAAACTACAAATTACTTGAACTATAAAGATCATATTGAGCATGTTTGTTAGGTTGGTATCTAATCAAACTGGAGCCTCAAATGGTAATCAAGCAGACCTTGAGAACTTACCGATCTTTTTCTATGCTAAGTTTATCATATTTCAATAGACAAGGAAAGTCATATCAATGACAGGCTTTTGAGTAGGAAAATACATGTTACATTAGATAAACTTCCCAATATTATTCTACTGTGTTGGTGTGTTCATTATCTGTCTAACATAAAAGTTGAAACCTCCCAGATAGGAGATACACTGATATCATCAGTTTTCTTACTTATTTGACTTGCTTAACTTGGCAAATATCAATTTCTACTGATTGTCTAATTCCCAACAGACGAAAGGATAAAGAAATTCACCAGGATATCTTTTTTTATATTGCAACTCCCCTTGTGGAGGAAATTTAGAGTTAATAACTGCTGTAAATTCAAATGCATACCGCATCAACAGCTGCTTCAGCAGGACCTTTGATGGTGATTAAGGTAGATTCAATGAGACGACGATATCCTTGTTCAGGAGCAATTAAATGAGGTTGATAACCATCAGCTTCAGTGATTAGCTTTCTTACATTTTCCATAGCAAGTTGCTTGTCAAACTGTAACCTTTTCAACGCAGCCGGAAGTTGATTATCAAAAACATTATATACTTTATCACCACCTGACCGTCTGCACCATTTAATTATCAAAGTAACTAATATGGTTCAAAAGTAACAGGATAGCCATCAAAATGAAGCATATTAGTGACTGTACTAATTCACCATACATACATTCCATCGAGATGCTCTTTGAATATTTGATCAAAACTTCGACAGATTTCCATAATCATATATAACTTTCCCTGCATTAGTAGTGAAAAAAATAGATATCACAAAGGTATCAAGATGCAAGCACAGCCTGTAACAAGCATAAACTTTCTAAAGCTCCATACAATAAAACAGGTCAAAAGAGATGCAGTATTGGATCTCCTAAATGGTTAAAAAAGAAAGGCATAGTGAAAACACTTGAGCACTTCATGCCTTAAATAAGTAAATCAGCCACTTCTTTCAAAACTGTTTGGGTCTCACCATGATACATTAATCCAAGAAGAAATTGAAGGACAAGAAAAGGCATACTTACTCC